>JAVHZZ010000007.1:8028848-8556348 GCA_036250195.1 Mixophyes australis
GGGTGGCATCCTTTTCCCACCCCGTTTAGTATACTTACCTTCCCAGCTTCTTTTCTGTCTGTCTGTTTCTCTCTTCTACCCGCTCTCTGACTGCTGCCTTGCCGGACCCGTGCAGATTTGAATGTGCTGCACATATAGTCATGTGGCTGGTTCCTGGGGAGGAGCCAGCCACCAGAAAGTGCACTGACTGCTTGGGATCCGGCCCATCTGACCGTTTGCCAGAAGTGCCAGATGACCAGTCCGGCCCTACATATATGAAAGATCAACAGAATGCAGAAAACAGAGCTGCACATTGGGTATTAATGTAATGCTTGAGTAAACAGGTAAGACTTAAGTCTGTGTTTGACGATTTCTAGATAGCAAGACTTTCTGACTGTGTGAGGCAATGAGTTCCAAAGAGTAGGAGCCACAAAGCAAAAAGTTTGTGCCCCAAATGAAATGCAGGAGATTCTAGATACGATTAATAGTCCTTTATCTGGGGATCAAAGCAAGCGAGTGGCAGTGAAAAGAATCGGTAGCTGTTTCAAGTATATAAAGGTGTTTAGGACCATGTCTATGTAGGACTTTGAATGTCAATAAGCCAATCTTCAAACAGATTTGAAATCTTACAGGCAACCAATGATGGGAATGGTGAACAGGGGTTATGTGGCAGGAACGTGGCTGGTTAAATTACAGCCTGGATGCTGCATTTTGTACCCACTGCAATCGGTGTAGCACTTTTTCTGAGACACCCAATGTCAGGATTCCCAATATAAAAACCACTGAAAAAATGCAAGTGGAACAAAGTGGCTTTTATTTAACACGGGTTACACAGCTAAGTGATTCAATAAATGGTAAGGCATGAAAAATCAGCATAGTATGGCCGTTATAGCAAGGAGATGACACACAGGGTGTAATAGTCTGCGGACCGATACACAGGAGATACTGGAGACAGGATGCAATGAAAGGTGGCAACCCGGGCTGATACACAGGAGAGACTGGAATCAGGATGCAAACTCTGGGTGCTGTCATAACAAAGCCGAGTCAGGGGTCACATGAAGAGCTCGGGAGCTCGGGCAGAGCACCCTTGGCCGGAGATGGTCTGGACTGGACAGATGACTTGGCAGGAGGCCCGGACTTGGCACATGACTTGAACTGGACAGCACTGTGAGAAGCCTCAGAGCGGACAGCACTGTGAGAAGCCTCAGAGCAATCAGCACCAAGTGGTAACTCGTGCTGATCCGCATGGAATGACAACTTGGGCTGAACTACATGGAGTGGCAACTCAGGCTGAACCACATGGAGTGGCAACTCGGGCTGAACCGCATTGAGTGGCAAATTGGGCTGAATCACAGGGAGTGGCAACTGAGGCTGCACCACATGGAGTGGAAACTCCGTCTGAACCGTACTAGGTGGCAACTCAGTCTGAACCGTACTAGGCGGCAAAGTCTCTGGAGCAGATTGGAGAGGCAGCGCCCTCTCTGGAGCAGGCTGTAGGGGCAGGACCCCTTGGAGCAGACTGTAAGGGCAGCGTCCCCTCTGGTACAAGCAAAGTTTCTGGAGCAGAGACAGCTGGCACCTTGGAGCTGGAGGCAGAGGCTGGGGCTGGCACCTCAGGACAGGTGGCAGCAGCAGGAACAGGCACCAAAGGACAGGGAGCCGAAGCTGGCACCTCAGAACAGGCGACTGAAGGTAGTGGATTAGACCTCAACCCAGGGAGCAAAACAGGTTGAAATGTAGAAGCGGGAAGCGATGTGCAAACAAATCTGTAATAAGGAGGAAAGTAAACTGAAGACAGTTCTGTAGGCTGTTGTGGTCTGTAAGCTGTCGTGGGAATGGAGAACAGCCTGGGTGCTGCATTTTGTACCAGCTGCAAGCGGTGTAGCACTTTTCTGAGATACTGACTGTCAGGATTCCCAATATAAAAACAACTGAAAAAGTGCAAGTGGAACAAAGTAGGTTTTTTTTATCACGGGTTACACAGGTAAGTGATGCAATAAACGTTAAGGCATGAAAAGTCAGTCGTTTGGCCGTTATAGCAAGGAGATGACACACAGGGTGCAATAGTCTGCGGACCGATACGCAGAAGATACCGGAGACAGGATGCAATGGTAGGCGGCAATTCGGGTTGATACACAGGAGAGACTGGAAACAGGATGCAAACTGTGGATGCTGTCTTAACAAAGCTGAGTCAGGAAGAGATGCCAAAATCAGGAAGTCAAACAGGATAATTCACAGGAGATCCAGCAGAGGTCAAAGCAATAGATAAACTGGCAAGGCCTGCTGGGGGAAGGCAGTCTTTCTAGGCCAGAGACAGGTGCTAAGCATCCCAGAGAACTGAGCTTAGCTCTGGCAGGTAGGAGAGCAGTCAAAGTACCGCAGTGGCTTCTTTGGTTGAATAGTGGTACTGCAGGCTGGATACACACAAAGGCAAAATTCCAACATAGTACCTGGCAGATAGGAGCTGCAGAAGGCAGATCGTGACACCCAAATTAATTGCACTGTGGTAGTCTAAGCATGAGGACAGAAATGGATGTATGAGTATAAAATGATCTTCTGAGGGAATATAGTACTGGATTCTGACTATGTTCTTCAGATGAAGGAATGAAGATTTGATCATAGCTGACACCTGCTGTTTTAGTATCAAGCTACAATCAAGAAGAAAAGCACGTAATCAATCCCTTCCTTAGAAATGGAAGGTTTGATACCATTCTGTAGAACCAAATGTGGTGGAGGTCTGACCAAGTAACTGGGTTTATCATTGGACCAGAGAATTCTAACCCAATCTGGATAACAGTGTATGACCAATTTTATGAGTATCAAAGGGAACAACTTGTGTGAGGCCCAAAGCATTCATTGTGCAGAGACAGTCTTGGACAAGGTGTGAGAGTTTATTACTGACCCATACATTGAAATCCATCAGGAAAAGGCTTATTTGCTGTTCCACGACTAGACTAGCAGCAATGTCTGCATTTTATTTTAAAATTATATTTCAATCTCCAGAAGGGCAGTAGATGGGAAGGACTCGTAAACCCAAACCTGTAGAACTCTGGTCAGTAATACACTAAAATAAGTATAATATTGCCATTGGGTGGGCCCTAAGTTTCAATGTTTTATAAAGTAGTTTGCCACTCTACCTCCCCTGTGGTCATGTCTTGAAAAGTGGCTGAATTTTCATCCAGCCAGATCTACGATATACATTCTAGATCTTATGGATCAACAAGTTCAGCAATTGTAGCAGTCTTGTTTTTTTCTAGATCTGGCATTACATAGGACACTCCTGATAGGGCATACCGGAGGGCCTGAGATAGTTTTATGTATATTGAGTGATGAGTCTCTGGGAATGTGGATAACAAAGGGAGTACTTACAATTATTTTCCTCCAAATACTAGACCATCTGTTTGAAACCACTTCTATATGTCTCTTTGGAAATAGGAGTGAGTAAGAGGGCATCGGAGGGCAGGAGGGGTACAGGACAGGGGATTTTTGGGCTGCCTGTCGTCCTTCAATGCCCTGGTGTGATTTTTTTAAATAAAAATTCTAAGGAATTGAAGGATAGAAGCCTGTGATGTTTAATAGGAACTGCAGCATGTAGTGGAAATGTGAATAAATGGAGCTGCAGGAATACATTAGATCATCAATGAAAAAGTAAATGTGCTTAAGACTGTGGTTAGTTAGTGATTGGAGAGGGAGATGGTACAATTGTTCAATCAAGTCTATGGGTTATATTTACTAAACTGCGGGTTTGAAAAAGTAGAGATGTTGCCTATAGCAACCAATCAGATTCTAGCTGTCATTTTGTAGAATGTACTAAATAAATGATAGCTAGAGTATGATTGGTTGCTATAGGCAACATCTCCACTAACCTGCAGTTTAGTAAATATACCCCCAGGTGTGAACCAAAAAAGATAGTGAGGTGATGTGCATTGTCTGATTTCTATGTTTTCGTTGTGTCCAATGATTTTTCCCTAAGGATATATTTTGATCCAGAGAGTATTAAAAAAATCAGTGTGAGTTTTTTTTTGCTGTTACTGATTGAAAGTTACATAAATTAATCCACAACAAAGCATGCTTGGGGAGATGTGTTAAAGTTTTTTCATGTGGAAGAGGTGTAAGAATCCTTTCAAGTGGACATTCTGCAAGAGCCAAAGTGTGAAATCAACATGTCTACTGGGAGTGTACTGAGGTCCCATGTTTATAAATATACAATATCCTTCTCCCAGAAATACAGAAAGTGGGAATGCTGTATATTAGTTTATTAATACAACAAAGGAGTAATTTGCTGAAATAAAAAAAAATGGTTAACTATTTTTTTTTAAAGAGCTTTATAGGAGAAACTATGTGATGAACATATGGAAAGGTCACACATAAATCATACGCTATTTTGGACATTAAACGCATTAACCAGGTGTTTTTTTTATTTTAACTTTTGTATTTCAATAAATATTTATGTTCTTTTTTGATAGTTTCAAATATGTATCAGCACTGTTCATGGTTTTCTCATTTGATTTAGTGTGAATGAATGCAGATGAAAAAATTAGAGGTATTATTATTATCATAGATTTGTAAGGCACCACAGTGCTCCGCAGCACCGTACAGTACGGAACACAAGGACATACGTAAAACAAGAACAGACAATCCAGACAAAATGAATGGAGACATGAATACAAAGGGTATGGAGGGCTCTGCTCATTAGAGAGCTTACATTCTAAAGGGAAGAGGACACAGCTGAGACAAGAGTAGTAAATGTGTTTTAGAGTAGAGATTGGAATATTTGTGAGGCAGCATTAGTGTGAATAGTGTTATCAAGGATAAAGTCACCTCTAAAAAAGAGATGGGGTTTAAAGAGCATCTAAAGATTTGAAGGCTGTGGGAAAGTCTGATTGAGCATGGCAGGGAATTCCATATGTGGGGAGCAGCACGGTAGAAATCTTGTAGGCGGAAGTGAGACAAGACGCCTGTCAGAGGTAGATCTAAGAGGGCAGGAAGGAGAGTATTTTGATATGAGATTTTAGATATATGCAGGGGTGTTGTTGTTGAGGGCTTTGTAGGTAAGGGTGAGTAATTTGAATTGGATTCTGGAGGACACAGGGAACCAGTGTAGGGATTTGCAAAGTGGTGCAGCAGATGTGGAGCAGTGAGAGAGGAAGATCAGTCTTGCAGCAGCATTTAGGAAGAATTGAAGTGAGGATATATGGGTGTCAGGAATGCCATATTGCAGGAGGTTGCAATAGTCAAAATGGTAGATGATGAGAGAATGGATAAGAGTTTTGGTAGCATGCTGAGTAAAAAAGGGTGTATTCTGGCAATGTTTTTATGGTGGAGTCGACAGGAATAAAGCAGAGTGTGGGTTCAAGTGTGACACCAAGGCAGCGGACTTGGGAAACTGAGGAAGATAGCAGAAAGAGAGTTCGTTACTTGAGATAGTATAGAAGGAGAGAGGTCAGGAGAAAAGATATAGATTTGGGTGTCATCAGCGTAGAGGTGGCATTGGAGGCCAAACGAGCGAATTAGTGCCCCAAGAGAAGAGGTGTACAATGAAAAAAGTAAACAGCCAAGAACAGAGCCTTTTGGGATCCCAACATACAGTGAAAGTGGAGGGGACGATGTGCCAAAGGTAGAAACACTAAAGGAGAAGTTCGATAGATAGGAAGTGAACCAGGAAAGGACTGTGTCACGAAGGCCAATGGAGTGAAGGTTGTGTAGAAGAAGAGGGTGATCAACAGTATCAAAAGCAGCAGAGAGGTCCAGGAGAATGAGTATGGAGAAATTACCATTAAATTTTGCAGTAAGTAGATCATTGGTGACTTTTGTGAAAGCAGTTTCAGTGGAATGTTGGGGGTGGAAGAGTGATTGCAGAGAGTCGAGAATGGAATGAGAGGAGAGAAAGTGAGACAGTCTATACACTAATCGCTCAAGTAGTTTGGAGGAGAGAAATAGGGCGGTAGTTGGAGAGAGAGGCTGGATTGAGAGATGGTTTCTTTAGAATAGGTGAGATCAGCACATGTTTAAAGGAGGATGGAAATTTGCCAGTGGAGAGACACAGGTTGAAGAGGAGAGCTAGAGGTAGGCATGCAGTGGTGGAGAGGGACCGGAGTAGTTGGGAGGGAATAGGGTCAAAATAGATGGATAGTGTGGACTTCAAAGAAAGAGAATGAGAGAGAGGGTTCAGAGGGTATGACTTGGAAGGTGCAGCTTGAAGAGAGTAGAATACCTACTCCGCCACCTTGCCTGTTTGCGGGTCTGGGAGTGTGGCTGAGGGAGAGTCCCCATAGGACAGAGCTACAGGGGATGTAGTGCCAGAGGAGGTTAGCCAGGTTTCTGTAATGGCAAGGAGGTTGAGGGATTTAGAAATGAATAGATCATGGATGGATGTAAATTTGTTGCAAACAGAGCTGGCGTTTCACAGGGCACAGAAGAAGGGAAGAGAGGGTAGTGGAATATGTGGATAAGTTTGGCTGGATTGGAAGTACGGGATGGATGGAAAGGTTTGAGGTGCAGCGATGAGTGTGAGCAGACAGTGGGGATTGTGCAGGGCCAATGGTTAGGCGAGATATAACCAGCAGCCATGAGAAGGAGCAAGGTGAGAAAGAGGACATGCGAGGAGGATTTGTGGGTGTGAGGTCTATTTCTGTTTATGTAGGCTGGTGAGTGGGAAGTGTGCAGGAGATAAAACAGTTCATATGTACAGACTAGCGAGGAGGGAAGTAGTGAAGAGAAATAGGAGATGGAGGAATAGGATGATAGAGAAAGAAAATGAGTTTGGAGAGAAGAAAATGTAATTTGAGTAGGTGCATGATGGAGAGACGTGTATGAATGTGTATTAGTTAGGGTAGGTAATGAGAGAGTTGAAAGGAACAATTGATTCAATTGTGCGGGGCAATGGAAATGGTGAAGGATACTTTTCCGGCCCTCGCTTCGGTTAATGGAGTAGGAATTTTCTGTCGCTCTGATACGACGAGGTCCAGGAGGATGCTGACAGTTGGGTGCGGAGAGTCCAGCAGCCAAACAGAGATGGTAACAGAGATCACAACTGAGTTCGGTGAGTATTGAAAGTTTGCACCCAAAATAGAGATGTATGATTAGTTAGGTCATTTGTTTGTATAATTGGTGCCATGATGTTGAAACCAAACTGGGAATGCATGTCCATCTGTTAAACATACTGTGCACATATTCGATCTGCGAGGGGGAATGTCATGTGCCCAGTATATGTGCACATCTCTTTGGTGGTATGGGGGGCTGGCGAGGCAGAGGTACATTGTATATATCATGTGACCTGAATGTAAACGCATCTCTTGTGGAGCTGTGCAAGAGGATGAATAGGAAAATTGATAGGATGGATGCATGTGCATCCCTTGGGTGCTGTGGTCTGCCACAAGTCACTCATTCCTTTCAAACAGTTGAAGAAATACAAGTCCTAGCATGCAGTAAAAGAGCAAATTCGCTCCTGTCTCTTGCACACATGCAGTGTTTGCATTGATAATTGTGGGGGGCATAGTCTCACACCGGGCAGAGAATAAAAACAATTCTTGTGTGGGATGGAAACGCTTAGTGCATAATGATGATGTGGAGTGCATCCAACTGTGTGCAATGACATCTTTGCATACGTTAGGGCACAGAGTTCTGGGATAAGTAGTAAAAGTATAGCACAAGAGCACAAATATATAAAGCAGACACAGAAGCTATTAAAGATACAGTGGTAAAGTGGTCAACTGAAAGCTAGAGCCTGTTGTATTTTAACATAAAATTCATGTTTAACTGTATTATGTGTGTACTGTGTGTAAGAAACATATATCTTGTTTCTGATTGTGAAATTGTTTTGTGCAAGTTAAAGATATTGCCACATATGCTTGCACTGTGATTGTGAATAGTATGGTAATAGGTATGCTCAATGTTGATAAAACAGCTCTTGAGAGTGTTAAATTGAGTGAGTATGGTTTATATTGCACAAGGAAAAGTACGTAAATGGTGCTAGCAATTAATGAGATTATCTATCAATAGAAAAGAGTATATCACAAGTATATAAATGACAATATCAATTCATTATATATTTCCTTTTGGAAAATCCCGGTCAGCCAAAGAAGCTGGACATCCTGGGAGTTCTATTCCAGGTAAACTGGATGGTCACAGGTGACTTAAACTCACTTAACCATCAAAGGTATAGGGATCAGGAGTTATCTTTCATAAAGACTGAGCAATCCATAAATTAGTTAAAAGGTCATTCTAATACGACTTCACTCTGAAAGATTCTGTGCACAATATGCATACTTTTTCTAATGTTAACTTTTTGTGTAGGCTCAGCTTAGAGGGAAAATTGATGGGGATCACGCTGGAGGAGGTATACATGTTGCCAGGTTACATTTCCGGGTACCGGTTTTCATTATTGCAGGGATGTCCATCGTTGAGTAAACTACAGCTTCTATAAGTGGCACAGAGCACCAATGAGCAGTATTCATAGACCAATGGATCTGATACCCAAGTATGTCATGTTAAAGTCAGCAAATTGGATAAAGTCATTTCAATTAATATCGAGCAAACTTGGCTGTCTTTGTCTGATAATATGCATAGAGCACGCTACGGCGTGGAAGGGCATATCCAGCCGAAACATGTGGCAATAACAGTTTTTACACTTTTACTCACATTCACACAAACACACACATTTGTAATTAGTACACATTAATTGTAGTTGCAACACATAGTTATTTATGTAAAAATATAGCAGTATTTATGTTTAATATTATAAGTTATATGCATGTTAGTGAAACTCAAGGTTCAGGTTGCAGGAACTGTGTCATGTTTAGTATCATTTTGATCCCCTATTCATCAGCAGCTGTCTGACCGAAGAGATCGCACGTTGCATACTCTAGTTATTTATGTTAGGGAATAAATGTTTAAAGTAATACTGACTATAAAATGCTAATAGACTAGTTGAAACTGGATTCTTGGCGGGAAAGTCGGAGCACATCCCCTGGAGAGATGACCCCCACCTTTGGATATTTTGGTTTGAACTGGACTATGACCTGCAGTACAGTACAGGTGGCGGAAACAATGGAGGCTTTCGCAACGCGCATCCAATAGTAATCGCAACGTTTACTGATAACTAGTATCTTTAAGCGTTGCGATCAGACCGCACGGTAAGGCCGTGATTGTGACTTGGGATAGCCGTGGGGAGGAATTATGTTGGCAAGGCTGGTAATTGACTTTACCAGATGCTGCCAGTGTTAATAAACTCAGCAGATTTGTGAAAGAGGTAGGGTATTGTGATATTCCTGTGGTTCACAGTGATATTTCTGTGTTAGGAGGTCCTCGTTCAGTACGAGAGGAAGCGAGTGGACGCGGCTTGAGCAAATACGTTCACGGCCAGTAAAGATCTCTAGCGGTAGATTGCGGGTGGCAGAGTGTTGAAAGTAGTGGCTGGATATGGGGTCCTGGGGCCTGATATTGTTCAACATGGGTGCTAAGCAGACGCTAGAGATGACTGATGTACTGCCTAAGGAAGGGCATATTGGTTCAGCGAGATTTCTTATGTGTAAGAAATATGGTGCATACGTGCGTATTGCTATACATGGGTCAAGATGACCAAGAATTGTGTTAGGCCTTTCCCAACAATAGGGAGTTTTAATTTAGAGGTACTGAATAATGTTAAAGCTAAGGTGTGGTTGATTAAATCAACAACAGTGAGAACTAAACATAATGATTGTTTAAAATTGTGGCAAATGGAAGGCAACACGTGGCAGAGCAGCGAGTGCACAGCGGATGTAGGCGTGGCGAAAAGCGCGTGCATAGCGGAAGTAGCCGCTTAGAAGCGTGGTAAACTATGCGCAAGCGCGCCCCCGCCGCCCTATGCAGTAGGGGGCGCAAGTACAACCGTTACTAAAAGTGATAAAAAGGAAATTGCTAAGTTAAATCCTGTTTTAATTCAGTTTAAAGCAAGTTTTTCTGAAGAAGAGGATAAACCCACTGTAATTTCAGCCATTGCCCATGCTGTTAACATGCTAAAGGTTCAGCATAAGTATGGAAAGGGAGCAGCAGGGGCAGTGGCTGAGATAGGTGAGAGTAGTGGGGTGACCACTAGGAGGGAGAACATCCAAGGTACTGAAGTAGCAATTCCTGTGATCCTGAAGGTAGTTAACCAGTTGGTACTTATCCTGTCCGCACAATAGCAGTTCCTAATGGGAAAGTGGATAAGGATGGTATAGTCCCTGTAAGAAATGTTTCAATGCATTGTCCCTGGACTAGATCATGTTCCATTATGACTGACTTCCCAGATCCTAGAAAAGAGTTGGCTAAGTGTCAGAAGTTTGTTAAAGACTTTCGGAAACGCACACGAACCAACCAATAAAGATTGGCGTTTAGTGTTGAGGGCATGCCTTCCTCCCAATACTAAAATACAAAAATGTATTAAGGATTATTTGTTGGAGGAAGACAACACCTCGACAGATGAAGATAATCAAGAGAATATTGAGAAAATTGTCTCACATTTAGCCATCTATTTTCCAGTAGTAGTAAATTGGATTAAGATTTTCACCATAAAACAGAAAGATAGTGAAACTGCAGCGGATTATTTTGCTAGGGCTCTTACATCAATGACACAATTTACTGGGATAGCAGATATAAGGGAGAATCCACATCATAGGGAGGTAGCTGTAACGGTACTAATGGATGGTCTAAAGGAAAACCTAAAGACAAGGGTACAAACCTCAACACCTGGTTGGAGGGGCAGCTCGGTAGATTCTCTTAGATTGCCGTGGAGCATGACAAAAATATTTTTAGAGAGAAGGAAGAGAAAAGTGACAGGTTGATGACGGTGAGTTTATAAGCTTTAGAGGGAGTGCATACACGACCACCAGCATACAATCCACATAACAGGAAACCTAGAATGTTGAGATGTTTTAATTGCAAGGAAGAAGGACATATTAGGAAGGATTGTAGGAAGGAAAGACACAATCCTAGAGGAGGGTCACATAGATATCTACCAAGGAGTAATTCATATAGATTAGAAGACTCACATCTACCCGCGCATGCTATAGCAGCAGATGCTGCGCTGGAAAACGATAGTCAGCTCTAGGGGTCAGGTCATACCTGTAGTCTACAGCCAGTGAGGTTAACTGAGAGTCTGAGGGAAGAACCTACAATGATAGTTGACATAGCTGGTAGGAAACAAACTTTTCTTGTAGATACTGGGGCGGCCAGATCTGTAATAACCTCTCCTTCCAATCTACAGGTGACTAGTAAAACTATTCCAGCTATGGGGGTAACGGGGAGAGTGTTACATTACCCTTTAACTAAACCCACAGAGGTTACTATCGGGCCTCTGCATACCAAGCATTCGTTTCTCTTGTCTGCAGCAGCCCCTACTAACTTGCTGGGAAGGGACTTTTTATGCAAAATGGGATGTGTCATATACTGTTCCCCTAATGGTGTATTCCTAGATATACCAGAGAAGGTCGCGCATGAGGTACAGGATATATTAGACACCCCACAAAGGCTAATGTTGCACTCTACTGTTATAGAACAAAGTCCATTTCAGGTAAAGGGGATATTGCTGGAAATACCGGGTTCCCTATAGACCAAAGATGAACAGGACACTGGATTGATGGCAAATGTAGCTCCTGTGATGGTAAATCTAAAAAGTGATAGGATGGCTCCAAAAATCCCACAGTATCCATTAAAACCAGAGGTGGAACTAGGGGTGTATCCTGTTATTGAGAGGCTGTTGCAACAAGGGATTTTAATTCGTACATCCAGCACAGCAAATAGTCCCATTTTCCCTGTGAAGAAAAGTGGGGGGGAGGGACTATGGATTAGTCCAGTACTTAAGGGGAACTAATAAAGTTGTTGAGAGACAATTCTCCGTAGTGCCCAATCCAGCTGTCATCCTCATGCAGATTCCACCGTCTGCTAATCACTTTACTGTCATTGACCTGTGTTCTGCCTTTTTCTCAGTCCCTCTTTACCCTGACTGCCAATACCTTTTTGCATTCTCCTACCGGGGGGTGCAATACACATGGACCAGACTGCCCCAGGGGTTCATTGACAGCCCCAGTATTTTCTCCCAAGCCTTACATGACTGTTTACATTCCTTTCAACCAAGCAATGGGTCTGTTCTGATTCAATATGTGGACAATTTGTTGTTGTGCTCTGATTCTTTTATGTCATGTTTACATGATACTAAATTGCTGTTGCTCCATCTCTCACAAACAGGGCACAAGGTTGCAAAGGACAAGTTACAGCCATGTCAGACTAAGGTTAAATACCTGGGACACTGTCTCACCCAGGGGCTAAGACACTTGACGACCAACAGAATTGAGGCCATACAACACATGACTCTGCCGCAGAGCCAGAAGCAAATCCGTACCTTCTTGGGGATGTGTGGATACTGTAGATCCTGGATCCCAGGTTTTTCTATTCTGGCATTACCATTGCAGGAGTTAGTCTCTTCCTCAAAACTAGAACGTGTCGTACTCACAGAGGAGTCAGAACAAGCATTCTTTAAGCTTAAAGATAGTTTGACTAGAGCACCTGCATAGGGAATACCTGATTATGAAAAGCCCTTTGAGCTATACTGTACGGAAGCCGATGGTTGTGCAGCAGGTGTCCTCACTCAGAAACACGGTGATGCTAACAGACCGGTAGCATACTACAGTGCACAATTGGACACTGTGGCAAGATCACTCCCAACATGTCTAAGAAGTGTAGCATCAACTGCTCTTCTGGTAAGTAAGAGCGAGGACGTAGTTTTAGGACATGATTCAACTGTCTATACACCTCATGCAGTGTCAGCTCTGTTGAATTCAGCTCAAACCAGACATGTCTCTTCAGCTAGGTTCACAAAATGGGAACTGGCTCTGATGGCACCCTGAAACATCACCATCAAACGATGTAGCATTTTAAATCCAGCTACATACCTTCCATATGTGTCTCGAGAGACACAAAGGGTGGGAGGTGAGGAGACCCTGATTGGTGATGAGTTTTGCAAGAATACTGATACGCATGATTGTATGGAATATCTGAACCAGACCTTTACTGCAAGGCCCGACATACGTGACATCCCCTTAGAAAATGTAGATCTTACGTTTTATACAGTTGGGAGTTGTCATAGACAGACAGAGACGGGAGAACTATGTACTAGTTATGCTGTTGTAGATGATCAGGATGTTGTGGAAGCTGGACCCCTTGGCCCACCTCACTCAGCCCAGGTGGCTGAACTAGTAGCATTAAGAAAAGCGTGTGAGTTGGCAAAGGGTAAGTCAGCTAATATATATACTGACTCTAGGTACGCCTTCGGGGTAGTGCATGATTTTGTGGCCCTTTGGCATCTTAGAAACTTTACGACAGCAGCAGGCATGCCAGTGGCACACTCACAACACATAAAAGGACTTTTGACAGCGATACAGTTACCCAAGACAGTAGCCGTCATAAAATGTAAAGCCCACACTTCTGAAGAAGACCCTGTGTCATTGGGCAACAACAGGGCGGACGAAGCTGCTAAATGGGCAGCAGGGCAACCTGTGACTGTATTGACCGAGACTATGATGGTTTTCCTGACATTAGACATGCAGAAATTAATTGAAATGCAAGATTTGTGTTCCCTACAGGAAAAGGCGGTCTGGAAGGCAAAGGAATGTGGACAAAAGTCCTCGGGACTCTGGAGAGATGGACAAGGTAGGCCTGTGGCTCCTAGAGCATACTACCCAAGCCTGTCTGAGGCAGCACATGGTCTGACTCATCTGGGTAAGGAAGGTATGTGCAAACTAGTCAGAGCATACTGGTGTGCACTGGGTTTTTCTTCTCAGGCCGGTAAGAAGGCAATGTCATGTCTTTATTGTTTGAGGAAAAACCTTCTACAGACTGACCTTTTCAGGTAATACAAATATCCAATATCCAATTACCACCTTGCAGGAATTTCAAATATGTGTTACTATGTATTGATGTGTTTTCTGGTTGGGTAGAAGCATATCCGGCAGCCACTAATACTGCTGTGTTCACTGCAAAGAAAATTGTACAGGAGCTTGTGTGTAGGTTCGGTATCCCTAGAATCATCAAAAGTGATAGGGGTACCCACTTTACTGGTGATATCTTCCAGAACATGTGTAAGCTCATGGGAATCAACAGCAGACTTCACACCGCTTACCGACCACAAGCCAGTGGTAAGGTGGAAAGAGTAAATGGTACTATTAAGAACAAGCTTTGTAAGATAATGGCTGAAACTGGGTTGGCGTGGCGTGAAGCTTTCCCACTAGTCCTTCATAGCATCCGAACCACTCCCAGACCTCCTCTTAATCTGTACCGCTTTGAGATACTATTCGGCCGAAAACCACATTTGATCGTGAGTCCACAAGACGACTTGAAGTGTAATAATGAAGTGACTGTGCAATATTTTATAAAAATGAACAGACAGCTAAAACAACAACAACTAAAACCAAAAATGCTGTCACCTGGTATGCCAGAAACGAACTGTCATGATGTTGAACCTGGGGAATATGTTATGATCCGCAATTTCTTACGCTTAGGTTGTTTAACAGACCGTTGGGAAGGCCTGCTGTACCAAGTGCTGCTGACCAGTACCACATCACTGAAGGTTGCAGAAAGAGACACTTGGGTCCATTCCACCCACTGCAGGAAAGTCAGTAACCCGGAGAAAGTGCGAGATAAAGCTGAGACTGACGACACCGATCTGTCACTCATAAACCTGTTCTGGGAGATCTAAAGCCTGCAGTCAAGACAGCTGAGCCAAGGACGTTGCCCAGACTATCGTCCCAGCAATGGAGTGGCGATTTTTGTTTTTCTTTTGTTCTAGGATTTTTCTTGTTTTTACTATTTATAGGACACCCTATTTTTGTGAAGGAGAATGGAGGACAGAGGCAGGATCTGGTAGGGATACTGATGAAATGGATTTTGAGGAAAAGTTATTAGATTACACAGAGCAGCCCATTACCAAGCTTGGTCCAGGGGTTATGAAAAAGTCTGCTAGCTCTGGAACTCGGAGACAGTGTGAGGGGCTATTGTCTGATGAATATTGTATCTGTAAGTACTGTGACTCCCTAGTTGAAGAGCAATGCATCCAGCGATGCCAGTCCACCAGTATTCTGGACGTGGGCGGGCATCCTCTAGAGGATTATCACTCCTTAGTGGGTAAGGTTCTAAACCAAACTGAGTGCTGGGTGTGCTCTCATTTACCTCAGGGACAGCATAACATAGGACTAGTGCCGTTTCCACTAAACATCTCTGAGGTCCTCGAATTAAGGGGAGGGAGGTCCATAAAAGGGAAGTGCAATAACACTAGGTCCCTTAGTCTGAAGTTTCGACAATACTCCTTAGATAGATCTTTACTGTGTCTAAATATCTCACATGCAAAACGTCTGGAGAATTGGGAAGCTGACCTAGCAGATCAGACAATGGCTCGCCACACTCCTTTTGGAGGGAGACGTACAAGGTCACCAATAGGCAGAAATGTTGATGGACACCATAAATTAGGACGTGTAACCAAACATAAGAAAGTATCCATTGGAAAGTTCTCTATAGGTAATTGTAAGAATGTTATCCATGCTGATACGTGTCTTGAACAAATGGAGACACTAGGCATGGGTAGTTTTGTGAAAACCTTATGTGATATAATTAATGGGCATACTGTTCCTTATGTTCTCCCAGATGATGTGTACTTTGTTTGTGGGAGAAAAGCTTATTCCTGGGTAACTCCGAGTTCCAAGGGTTTGTGTTTTCTAGGTAAACTGGTTCCTGAAATCATGACTGTCACGGGCACTAGGAGTCTTTACCCAGGGATCACCAGATGGTAGGCTTACCAGAGCAATGTAGATGGTAATAGGGTACTCTGGTAGCTGGGTGATCACGGAACATGAAATGATGGCTGATGAGATGCTCAGGAAAGTCTATGACTAGCAACACTGGTAATAAGGAGGTAATAATACACAAGGAACTGTATGGACAAGGGCACGTGCAGGTAGTCAGTGGTCTGCGATAGCAAGTTGTACCACTGCTATAGTGAGGAGGAATGTCCAACAGAAACAAGGAGGTGATGAGAGTCAGCGGTCTGCGGATAGCAAGTTGTACCGCTGTCTGAGTGAAGGAATGGAATCCAAGTGGAGGTATCCGGGTAGTCAGTGGTCTGCGGTAGCAAGTTGTACCACTGCTATGTGAGAGGATAATGGAACAGGTGATACCGGAAACAGGGATCAGTGGTCTGACATCAGCAAGTTGTACCACTGAATATATATGTGAGGAGGTGCACGGGGAGAGGCTGCAACACAGAATATACACAGGCACCTTATACACGATCCACAGTAATATGCACAATATATATATATAAATGACTGAGCAGGTCTGCAAATCTAGAAAGTCTCTTGAAGTAGTCCAGCACAAGATAACACAGTCAATGATGGCAATAGACTCAGCGGATAGCAGACTCCAGAGAGAACCAAACACAGTCCAGCAAGATATGCAATACACAGCACAGTCAATGAGAAGTATGCATACCGTGGTTCAGAAGTAGGCAGTCAGATAGGAGTGCAGCGGTACCTGAGCGGCCGGAGGCCGACTGGATGGGAAGTCCCTGGATAGGTGAGGCAGCGGTCTAGTAGGTGCAGCGCACAGGTGAGTAGACCAACAGGGACACGAATCCACAGGAATCAGCAACACGTGGAACTGGACTCATAGAGGACCCAGGAGAATGGAGATGATCCAGCAGAGGGTAGTAGATGAGATACACATCCAATGCTGACAGGAGGGTAGAGACCAGTGGAACACGAGAAGGCGTGGAGAGCGGATCAGGAGGAGATGGACGATAGCGCTGACCACAGCAGCAGGACTCTGCGGGCACACGGAGGTAACCAGTAGCAACCAAAGGTACCAACAGCGATGGGACACAGGAGAGCAGAGCAGACCAGGAGCTGTAGATCACGAAGTGTAGCAGATGGCAATGAAAGCAGCAGTCTCGAGGAAAACACAGAAGAGCTGAGATGAGTCTGCAGTGCACAGGGCAGCGGATAGGAATCAGCTAACAGTCACGATGATGAACACAGGCGAGTTGCAAGCAGGAGACTGTAGTGCACGGAGGCAGCGGATAGGAATCAGCTAGCAGTCACGATGATGAACACAGGCGAGTTGCAACCAGGAGACTGTAGTGCACGGAGGCAGCGGATAGGAATCAGCTAGCAGTCACGATGATGAACACAGGCGAGTTGCAAGCAGGAGACTGTAGTGCACGGAGGCAGCGGATAGGAATCAGCAAACAGACTTGATGAGGAGCAGGTGAGTGGAAGTGAAGTAAAAGCTGGAGTGCACGGAGGCAGCGGATAGCAATGAGCAAACAGTCACAATGATATACAATAGCGTTGAAGTGGTTTAGAAGACTGTAGTGCACGGAGGCAGCGGATAGGAATCCGCAAACAGTCACAATGATATATAATAGCGTTGAAGTGGTTTAGAAGACTGTAGTGCACGGAGGCAGCGGATAGGAATCAGCAAACAGTCACGATGATACAGTTGATGGTAGAAGTGGTATGGGAACCACAGTAGTAGAAGTGGTTTGGAAACCACAGGGATAGAAGTGGTTTGGAAACCACAGGAATCAGCAGCGCTGAATACACGAGGAATACAGGAACACCTTCAGAGACTCATGGGGAATGAGACTCCAAGATCAGGCCACGTGGTGTTGACCACAGGTGCTTAATATAGGGAGTGTTGCCTGATCTGCCAATTGAGTTAAAGGGATATACACTGAAGTATAGAAAAGGGCTGCGCATGCGCAGACCCTCAGGATGGCGGACGGCCACGGTTCCTAAATGTCCGGGAAGAGGCACTCACGGTCCGGTGAGTGACAATGACTATTACACATGAAGAAATGGTTGGTATTCACAAGACCACATCCCCACCATACATACACACACAGTATGAACACCGTGGCAAAAGAAATATGATTTCTGGTGAAGAGCCCATAACTACAAAATTGATTAGTGAAACCGCTGGCTTTCAAGTTATGGTCACCTTAGATCTCACCAGGACTGCTCGGGAACTTTAAATTTTAAGTATATTCAAGATCTAGCTAAATTGATAGACAATATCACCGAGATGTATGATGACATTTTCAGGTATACAGGAAGGGAGCTACAAGCATATAAGACGGTGTTGGGGCAACAGAGACTGGTACTGATTTATCTCACTTTAATTACTGGTGGGTACTGTGTGACTTTGGCCACCCAATTTGGTGTCAAATGTTGCACGTACATCACCAATAATACAGATGACTCCAAGGAAGTTATAGACCAGAAGATGGATGAAATTCTGCAACTTAAATGGGAATTTTGAAATAACCATAATTCTTCGTTGTATGAGGTCGGGGAAAAGGTGGCAGGTTGGTTCTCATGATTGAACCCTGTAAAATGGTTCTCTGGTCTAGGGGAGTGAGTGCAGGAAATGGTTGCTAGCGTATGTAAGCTCTTTCTCCTTATACTTTGTGTCATCTTAGTAATTGACTTGTGTGTCAAATGTGTTCCTACTGTGTTGAAATGTGGAAAGCAGTCTTCAGAGGGAAACACTGAAAACGGGACTAAAAGGGTAGTGAGGGATACTGAGAAAATGGTCTGAGAAGATGTACAGTACAATCCTGACCTCGAGAATGTAATTGGGTGTTATTTTATTTTACTATCAAAGGATGGAGCTGTCGAAGTCAGAAAATTTGATAAAGTCATTTCAATTAATATCGAGCAATCTTGCTTGTCTTTGTCTGATAATATGCATAGAGCACGCTACGGCGTGGAAGGGCGTATCCAGCCGCAATAACAGTTTTTACACTTTTACTCACATTCACACGAACACACACATTTGTAATTAGTACACATTAATTATAGTTGCAACACATAGTTATTTATGTTAAAATATAGTAGTATTTATGTTTATTATAAGTTATATGCATGTTAGTTAAACTCAAGGTTCAGGTTCCACCAGGAATTGTGTCGTGTTTGTATCATTTTGATCCCCTTTTCATCAGCAGCTGTCTGGTTCATTCACCGAAGAGATCGCACATTGCATACTATAGTTATTGATGTTAGGGAATAAATGTTTAAAGTGATACTGACTATACAATGCTAATAGACTAGTTGAAACTGGATTCTTGGCGGGAAAGTCGGAGCACATCCCCTGGAGAGATGACCCCCACCTTTGGATATTTTGGTTTGAACTGGCCTATGACCTGCAGTACACTGGACCTTCCTGAAGCTTGGACCAATAGAAGAAAGCTACATCATCTGCTTTGTTTTACTGTATTTCTGACTGCATATAAGCAGGAGCTTTGGGCTTAGTGACCAGTCTTCTTTGACCACAGCCTTCAGACCTGAATGACTGTTCTCTGGATCCAGAGCACCTGTGATAAGTAACGGTTATACTTATTATTTTTTCGCTTGAATTAATCTGCTACTTTTGGATAATAAATTACTTTATGCTTTGGAAACACAAATCGAGATTCGACAATCGTTATTGGATAGCGACAAAACGTGCATAAAAGTCAGGATGTGTCACAAAAATGAATGCTCTTAAAATAAGTTGTCTATATTTAATAGGGTTTATCTATCTTAATATAAATAATGACTATTATTGTAAATAACTGCTTAATTATGACAAATGTATTAAATATTCTGGTGTTATTTTTTACAGTGGTGTATCATGAAATATATATCCTGTGGCACATATGTCCCCAAGGACTATAATACTGTGTTGACTAAAAGTACAGTTCCCAAGATTATGAATGGGTATATCATGACACAACTGTCATGTGAGATTTGTAAGCCCATACAGAATATTTCTTATAATTTATTTTGGTGCTAAATGCAGTGAAATTTTTTTTTTTTTTTATATGTATGGAAAGACTAGTGGTTGGTACATCTCTTTTACAGACTTGTTTTTCTTTTTGCAGAGCATCAGTTAGCTGGTGAAAACTGTTTAATTTCTTATCCAACCCAAGAAAAGTTTAAAATTATACAGTCTAAGTCACAGTTACTTTTACATACTATGAGCAGGCACATAAAATTTCCCCAAAATATATTCATCTAATACAACCAAGTATGGTCTTAGGGATTGATCGGGGCAGAAGTTGGAATATTTTTTACTGTTAGTTTTATTTCATATAGGTCTCCCTTATTAATATTACTGGTAAATCCAATGCAAACTAGGTTGTTAGTAGAACCATAACAATTACATTAATGGATTTTATTAGATGTCTCTGTCTCGCTGATACAAAAATAAAGTAAAAAATCCTTGTAACTATAAAATTATTTAACTCAATAACTAATAACTGAATATGTTTTGCAATATGAAATGTCTGTGATCAAAAGTTTTAATGATAAGAGAAGTTACTCACTTTCAGGTAAGTGTTGGGACACATCAGACAATGCTGGAAACCTGGGAATCATGTTCTCTAGATGGTCCAGGAATCTCTCACAGGCCGGTTCTCCCTTCTGAAGTATAATATCTATCAGCTTGTCAGCTCTCTCTCCTGGGCTCACAGCCTCATACACATCTTTATACTCCTGGAAAGTTATGAGGTGGAGAGATTTCAGTTCAGCACACAAACCATCCACATTCTCCTCAAACACTTCTGATAATTTCCACCTCAGGTGTTTAATAGTCCTCAAAGCTTTTTTGATAGAAGCCATTGTTTTCTGGGATTTACAATCTGAAAATAAGTATAAACACATTGATTAGAAGGCATAAAATGTTTTATCAGGATTTGTTATTGAATAAATTCATGTATTAAAGGAGAGTTTTTCATTGTCATTGACAGTGTGTACAGTTTATTGTGATAAATATACAATTGACAGAAAATTGTGCCGACCACAGTCTGTGAGTCATTGTAAATATGTGCAGGAAATTAGTCATAGCTCATACAAATTAGGCTAGCCATAGATGCAATTATTTACACTTTTTAGAAAGAACCATTGACTTTATAAATAATGAGATAAATTTCCAATTGTGCAACACATACTGGAATTGCATCTTCCTAAAAACTATAAGACTTTTTTAGATTATTGATCAGTGCATAACAATGTTGTCACACGGCGCTCATTCGGCTTCCATAGACGAAGACTAAGACATTCACCTGTGCCTCATTAAGCAGACCTCAAACCCTTAGTCTTGATTTGCACATGTGCAGACTGAGAATCTGTCTGTTTCTGGCAAGATTCCTATTGGTACCTGGTCTTGGCTCTAAACTTGAAAAGGCACTTCCTCCCTTTCCTCTGGGCCTCTTGATCAAGTTACCGGTCTGATTAGGTTCCTACATATTCTGTAAGCTTTCATCTGGATCGTCAGTTTCTCCGCTGTGTTGCTGTTCCACGGGCTATACTGCTCAAGCTGCACCTGACGCTGCTGTATTGCTGTTTTACGGGCTATACCGCTCAAGCTGCACCTGTCTCCGCTGTATTGCTGCTCCACGGGCTATACTGCTCAAGCTGCACCTGACTCCGCTGTGTTGCTGTTTCACGGACTTCACTACTCAAGCTGCACCTGCCTCTATTGTTTTGCTGTTCCACAGGCTGGATCACTTAAGCTACACTTGTCTTTATTGTGCTACTACTACACAGGCCGTGCTGCTCAAGTTACATCTCACTCTATCGTGTTACCGTCGGACTGCATCACCCAAGCTTCATCTACTCCGCAGTTGCCTCTGTGGCTCAGTGGCATTACAGGTCGTATCATCTAAGCTGCTTGTTCTTATCTACTCCTGCTGGCTGAACTGTTCCTATGTCATCTAAGCATATAAAGGCATTACAGGGTATCTCACCCTTGCTGCGTCTACTGTGACTACATTGCTGCCTGGACTGTTACTTGTACCTCCGATGTTGTGCTGCCTTATTGTCGTCCCATATACCTGCTGCATTACCATCTATACTTTGTTGCTTGACTGTTCATGCTATTGCTATATTTGATTATATCTCTAATTGTATTCATTCATACTATATTGTCGGGGACAGTGCTCACCCTGTTACTACGTTCCTTGTATCAATATACTGAGACTGTCCTGTTGATCATCCAGTCATCATTAAATCGCTGATTGTACTTTTATCCTGCATCTGTTGTCTATCCGCTGTCTGGGTGTAGAACCTACAACATTACCAGTGTGCCTACGTTACACCAGTCACTATCACTCCCCTGGGACCCTGCCCAACACCACTGGTAGGGACCGCGACCTGCGGGCGAACGCCGCTGAGTCCAAATCACCTTGCGGTGACCGCTGGTGAAAACCATTCGCCTGTTAGACTCCGCGCCCTGCTAAGGGTAACATCTGTTGAGCGGATCCAAGAGTCCAGAATACCAAACCGCGACAATTGTTAGATAATTACCACATACTTGCCAACTTTATGGATTTGTCTTCCGGGAGCCTGCCGGGGGAGGTGGGCATGAGGGGGGCGGGGCGCCAAAAAGCCCATCATTTTGGACCCTCCCCCTGTGACGTAATGACACAAATGAGTCATTTTACACGGGGCGGGGACAAATGCCGTGATTCATGGAGAATCGCTGCATTTTGGACCAAATTCTGCCCACTTCACTAGGAAGTGGGCAGAATTCGGGAGATTGCCATACTCTCCCAGGAGTCCGGGAGACTCTCCCAAGATGCGGGAGTCTCCCGGACATTCCGGGAGAGTTGGCAAGTATGATGATTTACCATACAAATAATTCATGCGTTTCACAGAACTTCAGTTTGGCCTCTTCAGAGTAAACATTAATATGAATCCTAAATTGATTTAGGCATCTATATTTGATTGTATTTAATCTATTGTTATTCAACTTCAATGGGACCCATCCAGCAGAAGATAAGCAGCTATTTCTGAAAGACCAATAAAGGGTTGGGTACTTTAGATCGATGCTGAAAATTCCGACAAGTCTTACTCTGACATCTTGAGGGCGAACCTGTAATTTCCGACACATTATAATCACGACTGTTGTAAAAAGGGACGTCCACAATTGTGATGAATGTAGAACCTGGCACCAGTAAATGACGTCACTGGCGTCAAAGTGCTATGTAGTTTACAAAGGTTTCTACATTGTACATCGCTGTCTCCTTCCATTACCCCCTTAACAGCAGGAATAATAGCGTCACGTTTTACAGTGACATCATTTAGTGGACTTTGTCGGACTTTACAGCATCGAAATGCTGACTACCACCGCCAATAAACTTTATTTCGTTTCCAGCAATGATTTATTCTTTATCATGGAGCATTCATTTCTCTGGATCAATCTCTTCTCCACTTGCAGTTGGAGTACTAAATAATACGTTTTTGGCATCTGCATTTCTCTAGCTATACCACTTCTTTTGAAAAACTAAAACTCCTTTAGATTTTAGTATTATCTCTATGCGAATGAAACTCATATTTTGCTATCCTCTCTGGATCTTTCAACATCTATTATTGGCTCGTGTTAATGATTTTCTTTCTGCCAGTTAGTGTTCGATGTCCTCTAGCTACTACAACCTCAATCATTCAAAAACCAGATTACTAGTCTTTCCATCAGAAAAATTAAGCCACTGTAGTAACCTGTTATCTCCATTACTGTCAACAATAGGACAATAAACCCAACCTCTCAAGTTCGCTACAAAGGTGTAATCCTTGATATAGGCTGGGTACACACTACAGAAAATTTCTCCTGATGCCATATAAGTAACGATTTTTACAAAAGATTGAAAAAAAAAAGTCCCAATCAGCATGTCGATTCATGCGTACACACTAAACATATTTTAAAAGATTACTCTCAGATCTGTGCTCTTCATCTGTCATAACCATCGGCTGAAAAACTCATGACTTTGTAAACTCTATCCTGATCTTGAGAGCATACACACTGAAGGATTGGAGCGACATTGTTCCAGCGATGAATGAGATTTTTAGTCTGGTTTAAAAATCTTGCTCAACAATACAATGGGCTTTGGAATGATAAACATTCATCATTGCAACATACACACTAATGTGATATTAGGCCTACTGGTCATTCATCTTCTGATTGACCAGATCATCATCTAAAAACACTGCAGTGTGTTCCCAGCTTTAGAATTGTCTTTAGTTCCCCACATCCAATCTGTCTCCAAATCCTGTTATATACATTTAAACAACATCCAGGGACTAGCTGGCAAATCTTTAGACCTGGGAGAGCGAGACTCAGCTCAACAGATTATTAGGAACATTTTAAATTAATAATATGCAGGTAGCTCAGTGACTCCTAAATCTCCTCATTTTACTGGCCATATGGTGTAAAATAAAGCAGAATCAGAATTCCATGTAACTAGTACTATGTGTAGCATGCCCCCTGGAGATCTTTTTAGAGAGTGGGAAAAATGTTCTTAGAAGGCATATATGTTGAGGATCCTGGAGCATTCTTCATAGGATGGATAGAGATGTATTAGAACAAGAGGACATGCACTGAAACTGGAGCAATGTAGGTATATGGGGACATTTGAGGTAAACATTTACATAATCAAAAGGGGTTTGTGGATAGTTAGAATATCGTCCCAACCAGTGTTACCTCTAAACTGAGCAATCTGGAAATTATAGAGTTAAACCTGTATCTTACTAGGAAACATCCTGCAGATTGTGAATGTAAACCTTTCGGGTGGAGCCCTCATTAGAGTGACCTTTTATCTCTTTCCTTTCCAGATTGCTCAGCTTAGAGGGAACACTGGTCCCAACAGATGCTAATACAGTAGTCCCTCTAGAGGAATTTAAACATGTGTAGAATAAACATAAGTTTACCCTAAATCTGGAAAAAAAACTAGGGCTTGTATAGGATTTAGGGTTATGGTAAAAAAAACTATTTATCATTGTTCTATCAAGGTTTTCCATTTTTCCAAATGGAATATTTCTAGAAAGAAGATTCCTTATGGATTTAGGAGAAATATAAATGAGGGCTTTGGAAGTGTTTATTTTGAATAAATTAATACAACATGTTATGTCTCTGTTTTCTTTTTTCTGTTAGCTATATTTGTAGAACTACATTTTCCAGCCCTGGCGCTTGTAGGTCCACATACTATAGCATCCCCTTGCAGAGATGCTTTTCGTTATACAAGCACCAGCATGTCCAAACAATCTGTAGCCGCCTTTGTAGGGCTTTCTTATAGTTCCATAAATGTACTGCCATGGTTAGGGTATAACGACAAATGAATAAAAATTGAAATAAAGAATTCCAGTGAGTGTGTCTTTCAGATAGGAAACGCTAGAGCTGAGTTCCACAGGACCCTATTATTCAAGGCTATATTATAGTGGTATCGATCCCCACAGCGCATTGAGGTCTCCCTTATTACTTTGGGGATTGGATCTGAGAAGAGGGGGAAGGAGAAATGAAGGCACTATCTCCAGCAGCCATCTTGGTCATGCACTCGGAGGATAGAAGAGTGCAAGCCCCGACTGCCCATTATACTATTTAATATAAAGTAAAAATAACAAACTACTGTTAGCATGAGACACTCCTTGAATATTAACGAAGGCATGTTAATAAGCGTTTGATTGATAAATCCACAGATAAGGGTAATAAATTATAACTTGTATTGTATTTTCATAAAAAGTTCCATATTAAAAGGCAAAATATTAAGATGTTAAAACAAATTAAGCAGATGGGAGGTACCAAGTTCTGTAACAAGTGGTTTATCCACTATATCCTACAGTGGGGGCATTGCAAACCTGCATAGTCCATCATTGTAGTATAAGTTACAGGTTATAATGGTGTTGGTGATTGCATTATATTTTTTCAAAATTACTTTCTTGTCCATATTTCATATACTGCTAAGATGTGTGCACAGAGTATATAACACTTCCATACCTAGTTCAATTTTGTTGTTATAGTTGAGGTGGGGGTAGATGTATCAATTTCACAAAATCTAAAATATGGGTATTATAGTTAAATTCTTAGCAGTTAATATTATATGATAGAGGATAGTGCTAATTTTGATCTCATACAGATTTCCATGTTCCATACTTTTACAGGGTTTAATATATTGAATGAAATATATTGTTGTTAGGCAAAAGGCAATTTTGCAAATATTGTCCAGTCTACTTAAATGTAGGCAACCAGTGATACCCATATGGTTCATTCTACTGTCACATGAACCAATGCAAACGCATGATTATTGTTTTGTCAGAAGGAAGAATTAACGGTGAGAAGGCCACTGTAGATACCACTGATGTAATAACACCTGTTATCAAACAAGAAAAAAAATTTGCCAGAGGGACCACAACACAAAGTGATCTCGAGTAGTGTGCAAGGTGAGCACATTTCAGGTGTTGGATTAAAACTTTTATAAACTTTATTACAGATATAGAAGTGTAATAGTAAACATTTTTTATTTTCTTGCTTCATAGATACCATCGTCATATCCAATGACAGTTCGGAAGAAGAAAAAAATGTTGCCAAGCTCAACGAATATTTTAAAGAAATGAAAGGAAATATTGCCAACATCAAGAAAAAAATTAAAAACCTTGATAAAAATTTGGATGACATGTATATGCTGTTTGCAACTGTTGTGCCACAAACCAGTAGCATCCTTTCAGTGTAATACTATTTTTTTTTCACGTGTCATATTGTACTATACAAATTTCATTTTTAATTTTTTTTACCTGCAATAAAACTGTTGCATTAACATTGTGTGGTTTATTCAGAGTATTTTACAAATATTAGTTAATAAAGGTTAATATGACTTTATAACTTTAATAGTTTATAAACTTTATAAAGGTTAAATGAGAATTGATTGCCAACATAGATGCAAAGGGTAATAACACACGTGCTTTATACGCATGTAATGGTCCGCAGCTAGACAGGTGCAAAACACATCGATACAAAACACAAGCCTGTGATGTGTGGATACCGCACCACGTGAGACTGGGACAGACATAACATATTTACATACACACGCCCCCCAGGTCGAGGAAGTATCGGAGGATTGTTGTGGATCGGTTGGAAGTTTATATACACTACACAACGGAAACGAGATTGGAACGAAAATATTAAACGGTACGACCAACCAAATGAGGTGACAATCGTCCATTTGAGCAGACTTTCGACCATCGTGTCACTACACACACTGACCTGACTTTTGAACGAGCGGTCGTATGTCAGCTGATTGAGCCGATTATTGGACAAAAACCCTGTAGTGTGTACCCAGCTTTAGACAGTTAAGGAAAGAGACAGAAGTGTGCAGTGTCCAGTGCACACCACCCCTATAAAAACAGTGTTTGCACTGCGCTGAGCACCACCACCCTGACCTGCAAATATGTAAAGCCTTTAACAAGCGATGCAATGCATGCCACAAATGGAACCACTTTGCCAAATGTTTCAGATCTAAACATATGCAGATAGCTAGACTGCCACGTGAAACACAGCAAGAGCGAATGCCACATAAACTCAATTTTGTGGAGACTGAGCTAGAACAAGAACCTACTAGCATGTTATATTTGAGAGCAATGACCTCATAAGTAAGCAAGATGAACTCTTCACTAGTCTCTAAGTTACGCTCAATAATAGTATCATGAAAATAAAAATGAACACTGGTGCTAAATGCGATGTCATATCACTTATATTTTAATATGAAACATTAGGCCCATATTGACCATACAAGTTAAGTTAACCTTGTAGCGTACAGAGGTCAGATAATCAAGACCCTGGGGACAGCCATGCTAGCATTCATGTCTGCTCCATTACTGTTTTATGTTGTTAACCACAATGTTATGCATTTATTGTGCCTACTTGATAGTGTTAAACTTAGTTTAATACATCTTGGACGGGAAGTGCTACCTTGGGATTTTCCACATGTGACTAGATAAGTCATTAACCCCCACAATCTCTGGCTAAGACAAAATCCTGAGAAATGTCATTTCACGGTATCAGAAGTCCCCTATATTGGTCTTCTATTAACCAACACTGGAGTCAAGACTGATACAAAGGATTCTGCAGCTATCCGTGACACACTGCTACTAGAGAAGAGCTTGGAGTGATTCTTCGGTATAAAAGTAGAGTTGATAGTTTTGGTGTTTGCCTGCAACAAATTTCACAACTTCATTTATGGTCACCCACTTACAGTTGAAACCAATAATCAGCACCTCATAACCATCCCGAAGAAGTCTTTTCATAATGCTTCTTCCCGCACACAGATAATGATGTTAAAACTATAAAGATACAATTTGGATGTGATTTACATGCAAGGCATATAACTATTTGTAGCTGATGCTGTGTTCCATTCTCACCTCTGTCTGATGACACAATTCATAAAGACAAATTTAATGTTATGGTTATACAGGTCCTTTCATCAGATTAATCTCTGGTTAAACCACAACAAATCGTGGAGAAACACGTAAGATTGGCTCCATAAAATATATCAACAAAGACCCAACATTTTTTTGACCTACTGGATTGTTTATAGGATGTTTTTTCATCACTGATCTGACTCAAATATATTGGCTTTGCAAGACACTTGGATCTAGGAGAAATGAGGGTAAAACTACTGCAAGGAGAATATAACCGATTAGTTTATACAGACTTGCGGTACAGCTGTGGCTGATGGTGTCAGAAGTTAGACTCCCAATTCAGGCTCCAGTTCTAACAACCGGTTTGACATCTAACCTCTACCAATGTGATTGTGATCCAAAAGAAAAGCCTATTATTTATAAGAGTTCTATGATTTTGTTAATTTGTCAGTAGTTTATACAATTCAGAATCAATAGTCGAAACATCAATTATTGCAAAACTTTCCCTATATGTGCTCTATAGGTGGATTGAAATTTAATTGAAAGACTGGTTCTTGTTTTTGGTCTACTAAATGAGCTTGTATCTCTTTGAATATTTATTGTTGGTTGCAATGTATTTTAATATATAATTTTTTAAAAATTTGTTTTTAATAAAATTTGTTTTTTGTTAATCAACATAAGATGGTGTCTATACTAGTGAGAAGGTTCTTTGTGCTTCTTTTCTTTTTTCCTTTTGTTTAGCACATTATGTTAGGAATTTATACACAACAATTCTATAAAGGGGCAGCAGAGTTCCTCTCCTAGTATAAGATTTAATATAATATATACAGATATACATAGTATAATATATATAGATATAATTATATAGTTGTGTGTTTATTCCTATTTTTTAATATTTATACAGTATTTAAATATTTGAGCTCAACAGAACTGCCTTTACAGATATTAGTGGGAGGGGTCAAGTATCTTGCCACTTATTACTGTTTCTACCTTAGTAAATGTGTTTTACATTAATTCCTTATCATGAAAATATAGCATTTTCATACCCCTAATTTAGAATTTGTGGTGAGGATGTACCAAGTTGACAGATCCAATACATTATGATAATAATCTGTCAGTGTTCCCCCTCTCTCACATAACGTCAGATGTTTCAAGACTTTAAATCCAAAACATAGGATCTGATTTGTGTGTACTTATGTAAACAGAGTGGTTATCCATTTTATTTTTAACACTAAGTATAAGTTCTTGTACCCTTATCTTGAGTAAGCGTTTGGTTTTATAAATGTGTTTTAATCCTCAGTTACACTTCACCATATATATTACATAGGTCATTGTACAGTTCATACAACCTTTAGTTTCACATTTTTTAGAGTTATCATGATCAATAAAACTCTTATGTGATCCACTTACAAATGTTGCAATTACCAAATTTGTATATACCTACAACTTTACTAACCATTACATCCTTACCTACTTTTTTAATTGTTCTCAACATATTAGGAGCAAGAATGCTCTTTACCCACTCATTACCCATCTTTTTGAAATTATAGGCCTGTTTCATATTCGAATGCAACCTGCAAGTAAGTTGCCTTTTTAAAACAAGAATAGAACTTGAGCATTAGTACAAAATAAAGTCCCATCAGAACGCATGCAAAAAAAAATACATTTTCCACAGACCTGGAATTGACCTATTAAACTAATTTTATCGTTTTCAAATAAGCATTGCCCAAACGATTGTATTGTGTGGTTCCAAAGCACAAGCAATTTATTTAGCAAAAGCAATTTGTTTAGCAGTTCAATAAATAAGTACAATACAGTACAATATAGCCGATACATGATACCTATTAAAGATGTTACATTAAATCAGGAAAGTATAAAACACCGAATACATTACATTTTCCATATAGAGCTCCCCCGAGGACAATGGAACACAACCATGCTCACATGTAGCCACGTTCAGTGAGAGAGCTAACAAAAGCCAGAATTCTTGTATATACTTGTCCAGCTAACATTTAGTAAGGTCTTCATTGGTCCGGGGGTTAATGGCATTCCAGTTCCTTGCAAGTTATAGGTCACTTCATTTAATCCTTACAGAGGATGAGGGGAACATCCCCCACCCTATTGTTCCCATGATTTGACTCTGAATGACCAGTTCAAACTGACCCACATAAAAGTATTTAAGAGCATTAATCTCATATGGCTTCTATCTTGCAATCGCTAGATGCGATCGCTATTCCGTCCACACCGGGTTAATGCTGGTGAAATAAGCTTTAATATGAGACCAAACTCTTTATCTTTTAAAACACCTGAACCATAAAAACCTTTACTACAGTATTATATATAAATAAATATACAATCTAATACATTTTACTAATAAATGAATGTGGATTGGAACCTTTAATAAATATAAAATATATAAATAACCAAATGTTGTAGTTGGAGTGTGTGCGTATTTTACCGCGTGATAGCGCTATGCCCCGTGTAGCGTGGCATGCTGAGTGCAATCACACAATAAAACAATATTAACCAATATACTTTTCGTTCATCCAATTATACGACTTCGACAGACCGCATTTGTGTCGGCACGCCCTTCGCATGCTCTTACTGTACATTGCCTATGTTATACCGCCTTCTTCACTTTCACGCTCCACCTCGTAGGTTGTCGTGTCATTTGTGTTCAGACATGAACTGCATGAATTTGCATTCACTGGCATAAGGTCAGTTTCTGAGCACGTGCAGAGTGAAATCATGCAAGCTTCAAAACAGAAATGGACCTGCGCCCAAAGATTAATCAAGCCCTATACCTAGGAGGACATAATTTCAAATGGGATCCAACTTCAATATTACCAGTGTTGTCTAAGAACAGCCTTAAAATATCTCATAACTGTTATATTTGGTAATAAAGGTTATCATATCTCTGTTAAGTGGTTTTGTTTTTATTTAAATAAGGTATTTCCTATCAATCACTTTATTTTTAAAATTAACTTCTATTATTGATGAACCTGAATAACCTCTAGCCACAAATCTCGGCATATATTCAGATTTGTTGTTTGCAAACTTCTTCCACATTACAATTTCTTTTCACATGGTGAAATTTGAAGACTGGGGTGGGGCTCTTCCTTGACTCATCCGCCATTCTTCATCCATGCCCCCTTATGACACCTAAAAGACGTCATAAGGGGGCATGGAATCTTAGAGACACCTTTATTTAGATTAAAGTGGACTTATTATTCCTACATTGAATAACTTTTAGTATATTTCTCAAGTTGTATTTATTTATTTATTTTACTGTTAATGTGCACTTACACACTTTTTTTTTTAGAATTTGAGTGTTGCACAATTTTTCTGTTTCACACTGCTTAATGACTCTCCAACAAAAAAGAATGGGTAAAATGTCACTAATGTCACAATGATTCCTGCTTATAAATGTGGACCTTGTTAAAAGGGGAGCAGTAGTTTAGAAATGTCCTCCATAAGTTGCAATTGGAGGGGGTAGGGATCCTTATAGAGGGTCACCTTGGACGTGTGCGCTTGTGATGTGTTGGTTTGATGGTGTGTTAGTTTCTGCCAATATGGGTGTTTCAGGCATTTCGGTTCTTGTGGATTCTTTACTTTCTTGGGTTTCTGCCGTGGCGCAATTTTTCTTGGTGTTTGCAGTTGTGTAGGTGCTATGAGTTCTTTACTTTTTAGGTGCTGTGTGTAAAGCAGTTAAGCGAGAGAAGGGAGAAGTGGAATGCAAACCGCACCACACTGTCGGGAGTCGCTCACCACCCACCAACGAATGTGAACGACTTCAATACTACCATAAACTGCTCTTATAAGAGCAAAACAAAAAGAGTATATCGCAATCACATACATACCACCACAGCATCGTATTCAGCACACAAACACAAGTTAGCATCACACACATACATTGAGCCAATAACCAAGTCACATAGCTACACCACATACTAACCCTCACCATACCACTTACGCTATAATCACTCAAAGCTTATAGCATCACATAGTTGCAGCTGAACATAACCCGAAAAAAACCCTGGCTGCAGCTTATAACAAATTAAGGGCTATAAACTAAGAGCTATAGTCACTTACCAAGAGCTATAAAAACTTCTATCCAACTTACAGCATAGCACACAAACAAATACAAATAGCAATATGTCACAACCAGAGCTATAACCACACAAAAGAGCTTTAACTGTCAATTACCGCTCAAGCGCTATAAACCATGGGCTGTTAATAACAACCAAGATAAGTATACTATCCATTGTTTATCCCTCCCTCCCCAACCCCACTTCTTCTCTCCCTACAGGATCAATAAACATATACAACCAGGGAGTGCAACCACAAATGAACTACAAAGAAGGACCTACAATAATATAAGGGAAGTTTGCAAGTTTGCATAACCACACTCCCTTCATCATCATCATCATCATTTATTTATATAGCGCCACTAATTCTGCAGCGCTGTACAGAGAACTCATTCACATCAGTCCCTGCCCCATTGGAGCTTACAATCTTAATTCCCTAATTAACACACTCACACAGACAGACAGAGAGAGACTAGGGCCAATTAACCTACCAGTATGTTTTTGGAGGGTGGGAGGAAACCGGAGCACCCGGAGGAAATCCACGCAAACACAGGGAGAACATACAAACTCCACACAGATAATGCCATGGTTGGGAATTGAACTCATGACCCCAGTGCTGTGAGGCAGAAGTGCTAACCACTGAGCCACCATGCTCCCTTAAAAAATAAAGAACAGCACCTAAAAAGTAAAGAACTCATAGCACCTATACCACCGTACATACCGAGAAGAGTTGTGCCACGGCAGAAACCCAACAAAATAAGTTGCAATTGCCTCTTGTGAAGTAAGACATTTCCCTTTATTTTTGTTATTTTTTTTGCTCATGCAGTGTCTCAAGCATAGCTGCAGCAAAATTCTATTTGGATGATTACATACGAGCTGATACTGTGACACAGGGCCGTAACTAGGGCTGTGCGACAGGGGCGACCGCCCAGGGCGCAACGCTGAAGGGGGGAGCAATTTAGGAATATTTTAGCTTCATTTGGTTAAAATTGAGGGCTAGGGGGGCGGCATTTGTCTTTCTCGCCCCGGGCGGTAGAATTCTAAGTTACGGCTCTGATGTGACAAACTGTTCTGTCTCTGTAACATGATTACAACCATTCGTGTGCAATATTATGGGTTAACACATGCACAGAACTTCCTTGTTGTTACTGATAGACTGAATGTCTTGGTATGTGTACAAGAATCTCTACACAATGAGGTTAAGGCCATAAGCAAAGCATGGTATGTGTGGTATTTACCTTGCCTTAATGGTAAATATCACACACACAACAATGACATTTGAGTCATTGTCAAATGTGACATTTGCAATCTTTAGTTGTCTGGAGAAAAAAAGTCTATTCTAATGTCACTTAATTTTGTAAGGCTATACAACCAGAATCTGCAATCGGAGATTACTTTGCAGGTTCTCATGTGTGAATATCTCCAAAGACTTGACCAGAGAAGCGGTAAGATAAACCCGACAGGCCCTTATCTCCGAGGCTGCTGAGAATATATTTTTTATAAATTTGCAGAAGATTTTATTGTGGTGATAAAAAAATCAATCTTACCAACTGAGAAAAGGATGTATTGATAAATAGGCCCTTCAGAATGAAGCTTATCTCCTCAGAAAAGCTAGTCATATTTCTTAGGCATTTCCTTTATGAATTCATGCTGGTACTGCTTTATCAAATTATATTTTACAATATATTTCAAAATCATGCTCCTCGGTATCTCCTCAAAAAATGCATCCACAGCAAAAGTCAGACTCACAGGTCTATACTTTACTGGTTTCGATATTGTTCCCTTTTACAGATTAGCAGCATGGTGGCTAAGTGGTTAGCACTTCTGCCTCACAGCACTGGGGTCATGAATTCCCAACCATGGCCTTATCTGTGTGGAGTTTGTATGTTCTCCCTGTGTTTGCGTGGGTTTCCTCCGGGTGCTCCGGTTTCCTCCCACACTCCAAAAACATACTAGTAGGTTAATTGGCTGCTAACAAATTGACCCTAGTCTGTGTGTGTGTGTGTATCTGTGTGTGTGTGTGTGTGTGTGTGTGTGTGTCTGTGTGTGTGTGTCTGTCTGTCTGTGTGTGTATATTAGGGAATTTAGACTGTAAGCCCCAATGGGGCAGGGATTGATGTGAATGAGTTCTCTGTACAGCGCTGCAGAATCAGTGGCGCTATATAAATAAATGGTGATGATGATGATTAATCTACTTGATATCTTCACATCTACTTTACACCAACCTTGTTGTACTGAACCGGTGCCGTCATGTTCAGGTGCTTTATCTATGGTGACCTTGTTTAAGCATAACTGCCTCTCTTACTTTATATACAGATGAAAACTACATATTTTAAAAAATTATCTTTTTCTTTATCTTCTACAATTATGTTTCCTAATTTAATGACCCAATAGTATCAGTTTAAATATTCTTCCTGTTAATGTACTTAATAAACACATTTGTGAACTAAACTTGCTAGAGGGTATGCAGTGGGAAAAGTGTAGGAGAAATTGGGTAGGGTGTATGGGATTTGGCATGAGCATATATCTTGTTGAGTGATGTAAATTTTGTCTTTGAGATAGGGGCAAAATCATGGGCTGTAAGGGAAGAAGGGGGAAGTGGTGCAGGTGCACAGAAGCGAGATAAAGATGACAAAGAGGCATAAGGGGTTAAAAGACTGTTTGGAAATTAGAGAAGTGAAGTAAGCTTCCTTGGCAATTGCAATGTCAATATTGCAATTTGAAGCCTTATTTTTCAATAGAGAAAGTTGGCATTGAAGAATTTTTTTCTTAAGTGGTGCCCAGCAGTGCAGCTCTGTTTGGTGTGCCATGGTTCAACTTTGGATTTATGGAGACTCTATGTGGTGGCTGTAGTTGCATTGTCTAGGATTGAAATGATTGTGTTGTTGTAGACAGTAGCAGCTAGGTCAGGACAGGAGTGGTTAGGAATAGAATAGAGGAGTAGATTTTAGTTGAAGATGAGAAGTGAATCAGATCAAGAGTATATAGAAGTTACTTTGTGCATGTGGAATTTGGGTGATGGGTGGAAGAATGAGGCAAGATGAGGCTGAAGGAAAGGAAGTTTTAGTCAGAGTGGGGAGGCCAAGTTAGAGAAACTAGAAATGGAGCAGAATTGGGAGAAGAAAAGATAAAGAGAGTTTCAATTAAAATGTATGGTAAATTAAGTTAACTCAGACAGATCAAAGTATGGGACCTCTCACAGAGATATTTTCATTTTGAAATGAGATAAAACACTAATTCTACACAGGTGAACTCCAATCAATTGATTGTGTGAAATCTGAAGACAACTAAGTCCTCCAGTCTATATTTAAGTGCATCTTAACAAAAGTGTGAATACTAATATAATCAACTACTATCTGATTATTTTATTTGTAATACATAATGGAAAATCTTTAGAGCAACACATTGGCATATTGTTTGTTTCTCGCTGGTAAGACTTCCTGAATAAAACCATTTTGTTTCCATGTTATGAAGAAATAAAATGTGAAAATTATTTTTATATCATTCTGACCCACCCCCTGTTACGAGCCGCGGCGGTGCCCAGCTGCTGCGACTCACTCACCTGCATCCTGGCCGTCGCTATGGCAACCGGGACGTCACTTCCGGCCATGACCCGGCCGTTGCCGGGGCAACGCTCGGACGCTTCAGCACTGTGTCCCGGCAATGAGAGGTAGCCGGGCGCATGCGCTCATTAGGTCCTAGCCTGCGGGCTAATTTATGTAAATATGCAGGGGGCTGTGTATCGTCAGAGCCAGGCTCTGATTGGCTGTTGACAGTATTTAAGGCAATGAGGTCTGCTGCCTCATTGCCGGTTATAGCTTCTGCTTCCCAGTCTGCTGACCTGCTTTGTTCCTGTTCCTGTCTATTGAACTTCTGCTGATCTCCCGTGTATGACCCATGGCCTGGATTTGGACTTCGCTAATGTATCCCGTGACCCTGACCCCGGCCTGTTTACCGTTTTTCCTGTCTGCTTGTGACCCTTGACCCCGGCTTGTTAACTGGAACTGCAACCTGCTGCCGGCCCTTGACCTCTGCGTGGACCTCACTCCGCTTGCCTGGGTTCTCCCCAGCCGCTACACACTTCACGACCCTCTGTCAGTCTGCAGCCCAGTCTGTCCCCACCACCAGGGGCTCCAGTGAACACCTGATTGGCAGAGTAGACTCCGGGTTGTGTTGTGCCGGCTGGAGGGGTTCCTAACACCCACACAGTATAATATATGCCAGGGTTTACAAACTATCAGTAAATTTACTAACGGTCAGTTAAAATTAGCTCAGATTTTTGCATCTTAGTTAGAAAAACAAGCACATAGTATTCACCACACCCATTGGTGTTGAGACAAAACAGGGTTACAAATCCACTAATTCTGGTTACTGGACCCTTTATTCCTCTATATGATAACAGTCACTGTTTAATACATGTTAGAATTACATAAATAATGTGTCAGTAACAATATGTTGTCAGCAATTTTCAATTATATTGCCAGTAAAAATACTGGTATGGATACTTGAGAGGCATGTTGGTGTCAGTAGCTGAGAGGGGGTACTGGCACTGAATTGCTGTTTGGAGGTCTCTGGGGTACCTCTTTGGTAAGTTGGCTCTCAATTTAAAAACACATATGTATGGCCCAAATATATGGGACTCTCATTGTTTAGAGTAGGACCATCCTATTAGCAAAAGCGCCTTGGCGTGGCGGATGGCTTAAACATACATTTGCAAATGTGTGCAACAAAGACTTTTGCATTTTTATCTACAGTAGAAATGGTAGATCTGTTGCTGGCTATAGCAGTGTGCTGGGGGAAAAAATGTTATGGATACTTGATATGTAAGATTGAAGACAGCATCTTTTTTAAGTGTATGTACAATAAATTACACTTACCTTACACAACCTCAGTGATGCAAAGTTGACAAACTTGGGGGCTTATCATCATCATCATCATTTATTTATATATATATTTCATTAAATAATGATATTCATATAAAGAAGCTGTTTCCCATAGAAACCAAATACTGTTGTATTAAATAAGTTCCTAATTCTTCATATATTAGTTCATCTTTTTAGCTCATTTTGCACTACTGACAAATAAAAAATACAGTTATTAAATAATATTGATTCATTTTTATGGTCACTTCTTAGGTATTAATGAATTTCTGCTTCTCAGAGAGGGAGTTTGGCGCTGGGCTATAACATCATAGCCTCTTTTTCAGTATATCACAGACATGGAGGAACAGAAGCTGTCAGCTTCATAGGTAAGAAGCTGCTGTTCTTCCGTGTCAATAGCCAACACTCAGTGTGGGGACTCCGTGAGGATATTAAAAACATGGAATTATTGACATTAGGTCACTAATTCAGTGTTTAAGGTGCCCTTCAATACTTGGCACCTTAGACAACCAACTAAGGTTCATACAATGGTAGTGTCAACCCTGCATACAGCACTATATAATATTATGTCTGACATAATAGCCAATATTGAAGTGTCTAATGAGTAAACATATCTTTTCCAGCATAGTCATTGCACTAGATTACAATTATTTGTTTCATTAATTCTGTCTGTAAATGGTAAATAGCAGTCTTTTACTTACCTCTTATCCATTAATCTTCTAATGTAAGCAGTGGTGCTAGAATCTGACTGTAAGTCAAAACACAGAGCTTAAATAGTCTAAACAAAGGGTGGAACACTGCATAGAAGGTTGGAGAATGAAACCTAAAACATTGAGTGACTTTCACATTCGTTTATACAGCATAACTATAAATATGAAATTTAACACCACAGAGATCTTGATTTCCTGAATATCTTTTGAGTGGGTGTGTTGTGAAACCTCTTTCTCACCTTCTGTATCTTGCACAGTGCCTCCACCTGGGTTTTGATTTTAGTTTGGAGTTTATAAAAAATGGTTGCATTCACCAGGAGTCAACTAGGGAACCCCCTTCTCTTTTGGAACACACTTTGTGCACAGGTTACTACACCACACAATTTTAGAGACAGGAAAGTATAGGTTGTGTTAAAGTGTGTTTATTGCACAATAGGATAACAATTACTAACTTATTTTCTTTGCTGCAAGAGGGTAGGCACATACTAAAAAATACATAAAGAAATGCAATAATCAAGTGCATCACAATTTAGGATTTTACAAGTAGATAACTTAGTAGATATTGTAAAGGACACTAACCTCATATACTTCACATTCTATGTCTCTATGAGAACTCTTTTTGCAACTGTTGTTGACCAGGATAAGTGTCTCCAAGGGGTAACTGTGTCAACCTGAAAGTTTCCGGTGGATTTGAGAAGTGGAGATGTTGCCCATAGCAACCAATCAGATTCTAGCTATCATTTTTTACAATGTACTAAATAAATGCAATATTTACCCCAGAACTGTATAGATGATATGAATGATAGCTATAAACAATCCACGGATAAATATATAAAGATGACTTATGGCTATAACTTTTAATATTCAGTCTCTGCCAAATCCTAGGGTTCTACCAGAGTAAATGAACTTAGGAATGAGGGAAAGTTATGTCTACTGACTGTATTTGCTCCTCTGTAACAATTAGAGATGCTCACTGACATCAGTGTACTGGTTTTGGTTTTGGATCTGGATTAACTTCGTGTTTTGGTTTTGGTTTTGGTTTTGGCAAAACCGCCCTCGTGTGTTTTGGTTTTGGTTTTGGATCTGTATTTTTTAGAAAAATTGCTAAAATATGCTAAAATCACATAATTTTGCTCTTTATTTATTCCTACATTACTATAAATCTCAATACCACTAATTTCAAGTCATTTGCAGTCAATTTTGACCACCTCACAGGTCACAATATTATTTCCATACACTTTCGGACAAATACTGCAGCGACCTGGCTGGATGGTAAGCGACAGAGCAATGACACAAACACACGGCAGTTTCTAGCACATCTAGGACACAGCAGTAGCAAGATGGGATCTCCCACCCACCCTTATGTTGAATCTTAAAAAGCACATGCACACTTTAACAAACTAAGCACTTCAGCCACAAACGTGCCACTCCTTGTGGCTGAAGTGCTTGGATTGTTTGGGCCCCCACAAAACAAGGTAACAATGGCCTTAAGGCACCTACGGTAACAGTTCTGTTAATGAACTCTACTGTGGCAAGATGTTGTTGTCATCATCCTCAGTCTCATCAGTGTGTACATCATCCTCACACATTACTAATTCATCACCGCTGGAATCCACCATTACAGAAGTCTCTGTATTTTGAAGTAATTGGTGGGAAAGGCCTTCTTCGTGGAACTTGAAGTTCATTTTTATGAGCATCATCTTTTCCACATATTGAGGAAGTAGCCTCCTTCACCGATCGCTGACAAGGTTCCCGTCTGTACTGAAAACTCTTTCCGAGTACACACTGGAGGGTGGGCAGCTTAGGCAGTGCAAAGCGAGTTGGTACATGGGTCTTCTAATTCCCTTTTTATCCTCCCAGTATGTAAAGGGACTGTCTGATGTGTCTATTTCTATGCTGTCGTGAAAATAATCCTCCACCATCCTTTGGATGCTGACAGTAGGATCAGGTGAAGTTACGGCAGAGGTGTCACGTTTTTTGGTCAATTCTTTTAGACCAGACCAGATGTCAAAATTTGGTGCAGAGTCATCTGCATCAACCCTGGGTCTCTTGGGAAAGCTAAGTTTTTTCCTAGCAGCAATCGAGTGAGAAACTGAAGGAGGAGACGCCGTCCTGGCACGTAACACTTGAGCTGTCATCTTGTTTACCAGGAGCTCCTTGCATCTCTTCAGATCTGGGTCAATTGGAAACAAAGAGAAGACATAGCTCTCAAACCGAGGATCAAGCACAGACGCCAAAATGTAGTGATCCTATTTCAAGATTTTGATAACTCTTGGATCCTGATGAAGCGAATAAAGTACTTGATCTACAAGTCCGACATACTTAGCATAATTGCTTTGTTTAATCTCCTCCTTCAGTTTCTCAAGCTGCTTTTCCAAAAGTCTAATTAAGGGAGTCACTTGACTTAAGCTAGCAGTGTCTGAACTCACTTCACAGGTGACTACTTTGAATGGTTTCAGCACCTTGCACAACACGGAAAGTATTCTCCACTGCGCTTGACAAAAATACATCCCCGTCCTTTCCCAATGTCATAGCTTGTGGAGTAAGCGTGGATGGCTTTTCGCTGTTCCTCCATCCGCAAAAGCATATACTGGGTGGAAATCCACCTTGTCACCACCTCTTGCTTCAGTTGGTAGCAGGGCATATTAAATTGCTCTTGCAGCTGCTGCAATCTCCTACACACTGTTGCCGAATGCCGGAAATGTCCAGATATTTTACGAGCCACAGACAGCATCTCCTGCAAGTCCCTAACATTTTTTAAAAAGCTCTGCACCACCAAGTTTATTGTGTGAGAAAAACAGGGAATGTGAGGTAATTCACCCAGCTGCAATGCTCTCACAATATTGGTTGCATTATCAGAAATTTCATATCCTGAGGAGAGTCCAAGAGTCAGCTGTATGCCTCCTAGTGAAGCCGGTGATGCACAGAGTAGCCTGCCTCTGACAAATGTGACGTACTTGGGTACAAGCTGCTGCTGTTCCTGCTGGTGAGGGCGAATTACCAACCCAGTGGGCTGTCACAGTCATATAATGTTTAGTTTGCCAAGTTCCGCTTGTCCACATATCTGTGGTTAAGTGTACAGTGGGAAGAATGGCATTTTGTAGCCTAATAATTACATTTTTACGAACCCTCTGATAGAGGTGAGGAATAGCTTTTCTACTGAAATGGGGTCATGATGGAATTTGGTAACCAGGACACAAGACCTCAAATAACTGTCTAAAACCAGCTTCATTATTAGTGGATATTGGACGCAGATCTAATACCAGTATAGTTGCCATGGCATCTGTGATCCACTTTGCGACTGGGTGACAGCTTTCATACTTGCTTCCTCTTGCAAAGGATCGTTTAACAGTCAATTATTGTAAACTACTAGTAGTCTTCTTCTTGGTCTGCTTCTGAGATGAAGATTCACCCCCAGCAGCAGCAGCAGGACTAACGCTCAAGAATTCATCTGAGGAATCCAGCGTAGTGGAGGAGTCATCTACCCATACCAACTTGGATGTAGGACTGACTCCGATCGCTACTGAGGATATTTATGAGGACGGTGTGTGGGTGTAGATTGCAGGCGACGGGATTAGGTGAGAGACGTGATCTAGCTGATGATGATGAGCTGCTTGTTGTTATTTTAGCATAAGGTTCTGATTTTTACAACAGCTTGCCATGAACTCGTAAAAGTATTTGGACACCACTTTTGGAGTCCGAATGACAAGGTCTTGCTTGGTCACGACTGACCTTACAAGAAGATGCCTGAGTGACAGTTGCAGAACTCACACTCATAGAGAAAGGCGAAGGCCTCATTCTTTCTTTGCCACTGCATCTGTAGAATGGCATGTTGGCATTTTTTTTTTTCTGCAGATAACGTTGCCTGGACTACAGATCTTTTTATTTTGACCAAGGTAAAAGGTGTTTTTTAACATTTTTGTTTCCCTGATTTAAAAACACTATACACTTTTACATAGGATTTACCAGATGACGAAGAGGGATTACTATCATCATGACTGGTGCCAGCAGCTGCTTGGTGCTCCTGCTCTTCTCTGTCCTGTTGTGAATCCATTTTGATAACACCATACACTTTGACCGCAAATTCAGAAGAAAAGTCTGCCAGCCCTAGTATTTGTATTTCAGCAATAATAATTAGCAATGAAGAGATGAAGCACTCACCTTTGTGTGTAACCTATATAGCACCGTACAATTTGACTGAAAATTCAGACGAAACGTCTGCCAGCCCTAGTATTTGTATTTCAGCAATGACACTTAGCAATGGAGCACTCCTCTTTGTGTGTAACCTATATAATACCCTACAATTTGACTGCAAATTCATAAGAAAAGTCTGCCAGCCCTAGTATTTGTATTTCAGCAATGACACTTAGCAATGGAGCACTCCTCTTTGTGTGTAACCTATATAGCACTGTACAATTTGACTGCAAATTCAGATAAAAAAAACTGCCAGCGCTAGTATTTGTATTTCAGCAATGATAATTAGCAAAGGAGCAATGGAGCTCTCCTGAATGTCACTGTAGTCTTTGTTGAACACTGCTACCCCCTCCTCTTTCTATTCTATCTATGTTGCTGCCCAACTGCTCTACAGACTGTGCTACCCCTTCTGTGTCCCTTTGTGAAATGGCGCTAGGTCACAGTGGAGGGCGGTACTTAAAGAATTCAAATCTCACAAGATCCGACGACGTAACAATGACGTTTTGCCTCGTTTTCAATTTCAAAAAAGCGTGAAAGTAACTCTTGTTCACCCATATTCCTCCTTTCCTTGTTCTCCTCCACTAGTCCAACCCCATATAGCCTCTCAATTCCTACTAACACATGGTTTTCTGGGGGATGTAGCTCCCCACACCATCAGCATAAACAGATATTAATCTGTGCACCGCAGTGTAACCTCAGATTGACCTAATTGTCTAGACTCACTATTGGTGTTGAGGAATCGTTATATATTTATCTTTAATCTGTTTAAAATATAATTATTAATATGTATCTATATAGATATATCTTATATGTCTGCAGATATATTATATCAGGCTTGCAGTTGGTTGGCTCATAAACAAAAAAGAAATCACTTTTAGTCCAATCATACATTATATAAACACATTTGTCACGTATGTGCATATGACTGACTCATGTTTTTAAAAGGGAAAAATACTCTACATCACTATGGTCCAAGAAATATATCCATGCGATAATAAATATACTATATACACAGATATATTACCCTGGCTCATTGACTATGCAGAATTTATTGTCCAAACCTTTGCAATCTGACATAAATATATTTGCATGCATTTTTGCTATATATCTATAGTTTTAATGATTCCAAAAGTAATTTGATATTGAAGCCCTATTTAGCTAATATTTATTTACGGTTATACAAATTGCAAAATAATAAAGGACAATGATAATAAGTCTTCTAATTAATTATGCTTCCTTAACTGATCTGAAAACTGAGATTATGAAGCTCTAGCATACATTTAAGTACCTTTACATATAAAGTTTAATAAAACTTGCTTCAAAATGTTTCTACAATGAATTAATTTGACATTTATATAATCACAGGGCAGAACATATATGAAGCTGTTGCTAATATAATATTCTCTAAACCAGTAGCTTCATATTAAGGAGCAAATATATGAAGAAAGACTGAAGACACAGGAATTGCCATTACTTTTCTGAATTGCACATTACAACTTACAGATATCTTTATGAAATAGTTAACAACAGAATTTACTGTGGGCATTGTAAAAACTAAATAATTGATTAATGTAAGGATTGAATAAACTTATCTGTACATTACTATATTTGATAAGTAGCAAGTGAGACACTGATGAATGCAATTGAAAAGGAGACAGAACTGGGCAGGCAATGATAGAATATTATGAACTCAGGGGTGGAATTACCTGATTTACCAGCCGGGCAGCAGTCGGATGGTAAAAGAGCAAATTCCTGTCCTGTAAGTAACTTCTTCCTCCCTTTGTCAAACACATTCTCTTATACACATATACATACACATTCTCTAACACACACATATACATACACATTCTCTTACACACATATACATACACATTCTCTAACACACATATACATACACATTCTCCGACACACATGTATATACACATTCTCTAACACACTTATACCTACACATTCTCTACAACACATATACATACACATTCTCTAACACACTTATACCTACACATTCTCTAACACACAAAAACATACACATTTGCTAATACACAAAAACATACACATTCTCTAACACACATAAACATACACATTCTCTAAAACACTTATACATACACATTCTCTAACACACATATACATACACATTCTCTAACACACATATACATACACATTCTCTAAAACACATATACATAAACATTCTCTAACACACATATACATACACATTCTCTAAAACAGTTATACATACACATTCTCTAACACACATATACATTCACATTCTCTAAAACACTTATACATACACATTCTCTAACACACATATACATACACATTCTCTAAAACACATATACATATACATTTGCTAAAACACTTATACCTACACATTCTCTAACCCACATATACATATACATTCTCTAACACACATATTCATACACATTTTCTAACACACTTATACCTATACATTCTCTAACACACTTATACCTACACATTCTCTAACACACAAAAACTAGGGATGTGCACCGGCGACTTTTGAGGTCTCGTGTTTTGGATTCGGATTTTCGTTATTTTTGGGGTTCGGATTTGTCTCGCAAAACACTTGACGAAAGGTCTCGGTTCGGATTTAAGGTTTTGGATTCGGATTTTTTTTGAAAAAAACATAAAAAGTTTAAAAATCAAGTTTTTGGGCTTATTTTCACTCCTAGGCTATTATTAACCTCAATAACATTCAATAACAAGCATTTCCACTAATTTACAGTGTATTCTGAACACCTCACAATATAGTTATTAGTCCAAAACGTTGCAACAAGGTATCTTTCTGGACTGCGTAGAGGAGTGGGTCACCACAATATATATTAAAAACCCTGAACTTTTATGAATCGCACCAATAAATGTACCTGGACTGCGTAGAGGAGTGGGTCACCACAATATATATTAAAAACCCTGAACTTTTATGATTCGCACCAATAAATGTACCTGGACTGCGTAGAGGAGTGGGTCACCACAATATATTAAAAACCCTGAACTTTTATGAATCGCACCAATAAATGTACCTGGACTGCGTAGAGGAGTGGGTCACCACAATATATATTAAAAACCCTGAACTTTTATGAATCGCACCAATAAATGTACCTGGACTGCGTAGAGGAGTGGGTCACCACAATATATATTAAAAACCCTGAACTTTTATGATTCGCACCAATAAATGTACCTGGACTGCGTAGAGGAGTGGGTCACCACAATATCTTAAAAACCCTGAACTTTTATGAATCGCACCAATAAATGTACCTGGACTGCCTAGAGGAGTGGGCACTGGGCACCACAATAAAATATATAAAAAACCTTCAACAGGTCTGCATTACACTACACATACGGCTGCTCCTCCATCCTCTCCATCATATACATGTTGGAGTTTTAGCGTGTGACAACCTCTTGTTTTTGATAATGTCAGTGCATTTTGAATATTTTTCAATTTGCCCCACACCACTGAATGTACTTTATCTATGATACGCATCTATCTATCTTGACTGCGTAGTGTGGTGGCCCCGGTACACAATTTGGTACCGAGGCCACAATATAATTAAAAAACCCTCCACGTGTCAGAATTCCACCAAAAAAGGGTATGGACTGCGTAGTGTGGTGGCCCCGGTACACAATTTGGTACCGAGGCCACAATATAATTAATGGGGAAATAACTATGCCCTTAGAAGCACAGAGCACAGGACACAGCACCACTGGACTGAACAGGACACGGCACAGGACCCAGCAGCACTACGGAACTCAGCAGGACAGAGCACAGGACACAGCACCACTGGACTGATACTGCAGAATGTGTGAACTTTGTAATATTGCAGTACCAATGGACTTATACTGCTGGATTGGTTTTGCAAATTTGGTTATAATTATATATATTTTTTTTTTAATTTTTAATTGTAATTTTTTTTTTACTTTTTTTTTTTTTTTTAAAAACTTGGGAATAATGGGGAAATAACTATGCCCTTAGAAGCACAGAGCACAGGACACAGCACCACTGGACTGAACAGGACACGGCACAGGACCCAGCAGCACTACGGAACTCAGCAGGACAGAGCACAGGACACAGCACCACTGGACTGATACTGCAGAATGTGTGAACTTTGTAATATTGCAGTACCAATGGACTTATACTGCTGGATTGGTTTTGCAAATTTGGTTATAATTATATATATTTTTTTTTTAATTTTTAATTGTAATTTTTTTTTTACTTTTTTTTTATTTTTTAAAAACTTGGGAATAATGGGGAAATAACTATGCCCTTAGAAGCACAGAGCACAGGACACAGCACCACTGGACTGAACAGGACACGGCACAGGACCCAGCAGCACTACGGAACTCAGCAGGACAGAGCACAGGACACAGCACCACTGGACTGATACTGCAGAATGTGTAAACTTTGTAATATTGCAGTACCACTGGACTTTTACTGCTGAATGTGTGAACTTGGTAATATTGCAGTACCAATGGGCTTATACTGCAGGATTGGTTGTGCAAATTTTGTGGTAATTAAAAAAAATTAAATTAGTTTTTGGTATTTTTTTAAATAACTTTTTTTTATTTTTTTAAACACAGGGGAATATTGGGGAAATAACTATGCCCTTAGAAGCACAGAGCACAGGACACAGCACCACTGGACTGAACAGGACACAGCACTGGACCCAGCAGCACCACTGACCTCAGAAGGACAGAGCACAGCACACAGCACCACTGGACTGATACTGCAGAACACAGCACAGCACAGCACAGCACAGAACTAAACAGCACAGCACAGAACTAAACAGCACAGCACGAGATCTACCAGGACAGAGGACCACCTAACACACCCTCCCTCTACCCTGATCAATGCCCGAGTGAAGATGGCGGCGACTAGCGGGGAATTTATAGGATCCGAGTATCGCGAGATCCGACAACGGGATTATGAGTCAGAGCCTCAGTTTCAGATTTGAATTTGGCGCCAATACCCGGATCTGTCTCGGATCCGACTCGGATCGGCAAAGTTCGGGTGGGCTCGGATTTCATAAATCCGAGTGCGCTCATCCCTAACAAAAACATACACATTTGCTAACACACTTATACCTACACATTCTCTAACCCACATATACATACACATTCTCTAACACATTTATACCTACCAGTGGCGCACGCAGGGGGGGTTTCTGAGTCTCTAGAACCCCCCCCCTGCGCTAACTAAGTGGCCACTGTCCTATACAGCAGCCGCGGTGCTGTCAAAGAAGCGTCCGCGGCGGTGCTGTAGTGTATACAGCACCGCCGCGGACGCTTCTTAGACAGCACCGCGGCTGCTGTATAAGACAGAGCTGACGAAACGGAGCTGCTGCGCATGCGCAGCAGCTCTCTCTCTGGTTTTTTTTGTGTTTTTTTGGGGTCGGGGGGAAACCCCCCCCCCCCCCGACAATCCTCCGTGCGCCCCTGCCTACACATTCTCTAACACACATATACATACACATTCTCTAACACACATATACATACACATTCCCTAACACATATATACATATAAATTCTCTACTACACATATACATACACATTTTCTAACGCACTTATACCTACACATTCTCTAACACACATATACCTACACATTCTCTAACACACATATACATTATTATTATTATTATTATTATTATTAATTTTTATTTATAGGGCACCACAAAGTATCCGTAGCGCCGTACAAGGACAAACAATGGCACAGTACAAGGTGAAACAGCACAGTACAAGTAACAGTAAGCACTATAACTCTGGGGGCTCAGGCACAGCATGAAAGAGAGGGAGGGAGGGGAAAAGTGAGTATAGGCAGGTAACTATGGCCCAAGAGGGTGGGCACGGATGACAGGTTGAGAGTCACTGAGGGGAGCGGAGAGAAGCGAGAGGAGACAGAGGGCAGAGGGACTGAGAGGAGGTGAGCTGAGTAGCTGGAGAGCGCAGTTAAAAGTGATGGAAACAGAAGGAAGGAGAACACTGCTAAAAGGAGCGAACAATCTAAAGGGAGGGGAAGACAGACAGACACATGGATGAGACGGAGAGACGGGAGAAACGGAGACGGAGTCGAGGAAGGGGGAGAAGGGAAGAAGGGATGAGAAAGAGAGGTAGCCGACCGGTGGGAGTTTAGGCATGAGACTGGAAGGCTTTAAGGAAAAGGTGGGTTTTTAATGTGCATTTGAAAGAGGACAGATTAGGGGAAGTTCTGATGGAGCGGGGGAGCTTGTTCCAATGTAGGGGAGCGGCGCGGGAGAAGTCTTGGATACGTGCGTGAGAGGAGGTAATCAGAGGGGAAGAGAGGCGACGATCGTTGGACGATCGCAGTGAGCGGGAGGGAGTGTGAATAGAGATAAGGTTAGAGATGTAGGGAGCAGTGGAGTTGGCGAGGGCCTTGTAAGTCAGAGTGAGGAGCTTGAAAAGGATTCTGTAGGGGAAGGGGAGCCAGTGAAGGGCTTGGTAGAGTGGGGATACAGAGGTGGAACGGCGAGAGAGGAAAATAAGCCTAGCAGCTAGTACAGATCTAAGGGGAGCGAGATGAGAGAGGGGGAGGCCGATAAGGAGAAGGTTGCAGTAGTCCAAGCGGGAGATAATCAGAGAGTGGACGAGAGATTTGGTGGCATCCTGGGAGAGGAAGGGCCAAATGCGGGCAATGTTGCGAAGCTGGAAACGGCAGGATTTGGCGAGAGAGTGAATGTGAGGGGCAAAGGAGAGAGAGGAGTCGAGGATGACACCTAGGCAGCGGAGTTGGGGAACAGGGGAGATAGATGAGATACATACACATTGTCTAACACACATATACATACACATTGTCTAACACACATATACATACACATTGTCTAACACACATATACATACACATTGTCTAACACACATATACATACACATTCAGTAACACACATATACATACACATTCTCTAACACACATATACATACATATTCTCTAACACACATATACATACACATTGTCTAACACACATATACATACACATCCCCTAACACACATATACTTACACATTCTCTACTACACATATACATACACATTCTCTAACACACATATACATACACTTTCTCTAACATACTTTTACCTACACATTCCCTAACACACATCTAATATATATAAGCCTAGCGGCGTGTGTGTGTGTGTGTGTGTGTGTGTGTGTGTGTGTAAAATACTTATTTTCTCAGAAAGGGCTCATCCAATTGACCTGACATTTGGTATACTGACATTATTTGACAAAAAAATTATAATAGTGAAGTCAGTTAACTTCCATCATCCCCCCTTCCCCCCGTGGGAGGGGTAGTAAAGGCTAAATTTACGAGCTAAGACGGCGGCAGTTCCCTTTGAAGGCGGCATTTGCTATGACCATTAACAAGTCACAGGGTCAAACACTTGACCGTGTGGGTATTTATTTACCATAGCCTGTGTTTGGTCATGGACAATTGTATGTCGCATTTTCACGAGTACGGAGAATCAGTGATGTGAAAGTGCAGGTTATGAATACTGCCCTTCAAGGAAAACTGATTGAGCACAGCGATAAGGTGTTTAGCAGAAACGTTGTGTATCAAGAGGTTTTAGAGCAGTAAGACGATGGAGATGAAGGATGTGGCGATGGAGATGAAGGATGAGGTGATGGAGAAAAATGATGAGGTGGTGATATGTGGACAAAACCACGTTAAAAAAGGGCGCTTGCGTCGGGAAGTAACGCTCTTCCCCTGAGGAGGCCTGGCTTAGCCCCAAATGCATGACAAGAACCTTTTTAACACCTTAAGTAGCTTGATTTGACTAGAATGCATGAGTATCATGCACGGGTTAACTTGTATATATATATATTCTCTACTACACATATACATACACATTCTCTAACAAACATATACATACACATTCTCTAACACACATATACATACACTTTCTCTAACACACTTATACCTACACATTCTCTAACACACATATACATACACATTCCCTAACACACATATACATATAAATTCTGTACTACACATATAATACACATTCCCTAACACACATATACATATAAATTCTCTACTACACATATACATACACATTCTCTAACACACATATACATACATATTCTCTAGCTAGCATATACATACACATTTGCTAACACACATATACATACACATTCTCTAGCTAGCATATACATACACATTTTCTAACACACATATACATACACATTCTCTAGCTAGCATATACATACACATTCTCTAGCGAGCAGATTCAAGTTGCACTTTCAAAATAGTGACGGAATTTTATTGTAGTTCTGACCATATTCAAAGTAGTTAAGATGCGTTTAGTTTTGTATCTGGGTGTAAGTACGCTCTGGCTACACAATACTTGCCGTACATAGACACACACAACAGACTGCGGTATATGTACATGCGTATGTACAATTAAAGGTCACATCAGAAAGCATAAAAAAAAATGTAATATAAAATATAACAGCTCTTAAGTGTCTAATCATTTAAATATTTATTGTAAAAATATATATTTTTTAGAGTAAATACTTACTGTGCATACAATGCACTGTTATGGTCTATATTACTTGCACACACATGTTCTGTATTAGCTAATGGCACGCATTTGTGTACCTTTTAAGTGAGAGACTATGCATTGTTAGCCATTACTATCAGTCAGCATTTACACCTAGGGTAAACGTATCAAGCTGTGATTTTTCCAGTGATTTGAAACATATGTATTAACTATTCTCAAATCCGAAATAGCTGTCAATCTCGAGTGAGTTCAAGCGATTTTACAAACTCTCAAATCGCCCGTGCTTAGGTTTCAAATCAATTCTCATTTCTGATTGGTTGGAAGATTTACATGCAAAATTCGCATGATTTTGACCTTACCCACATTATAAAAAGCAGGCTACTTCTTTATTTGAGTTGCTAGGAGTTTCAGGAGTTAGAGAGAGAGGAGTATTAAGTAAGGGAGATTTGGTGTGTAAAGGAGTGTTGGAATTGAGTTTTTGTTTCTTATTTTCTTTAGCTTCCCTTGTTTGTCTGATAGTGTTTATCTTATTTTTTGGTTTTTTTGAGTGCCTTTGTTTTTGTTTATATTTGCCCTGTGTTTTGTTACTGTTTTTGTTCTGTTGTTAAGAATGGTGGGAGGAAGGAGAGTTGCAGAGTCTAGCGAGATTGGAGAGGATGAGATAGAGGAGCAAGGAGATGAAGAGGAGCAGGAGTTTGAGGAAGAGGCAAAGACTTCCTTTGGCAAGATTAAGTCTGGGCACAATGCGCACGTCAGTTTTGAAGAAAACTGTGTCTTATACAACGCTTAGTTCCAGTTTATGAGCGTATTTTGGGCATTCTAGCTGCCAAGACAGATTTTTTATGCAAATAGCAGCTGTGGAGTGCACTATGTGATGCGGTCAATGTGGTGAGCCCCATCAAATGAACCATTGAAAACTGCAGAAAACGCATCTCTGATATCAAAAGAAGAGTAAAGATGAAAATGTCAGAGGAGAAACGAGCAGCTGCTGGGACTGGTGGTGGGCCACACTGGTAATCACTTACACTTCCAATGGGGAGAAAATTAAACAGCTCATCCCCATCAAAGCAATTGGGGGAATAAATGTACAGGACACGGACAGGCCTCTGTCCCAACCTCAGACTGGTGAGTAATATATAAATTAAAATAACCTATTCCTTTAGGTTCAAACAATAGTCCAACATCATGTAAATGTTAGATTGTTCTGCACATTGAAAGCCTTGCCTAAAAATGGTTTTATAATGTACTAGTGACATTTTGTGGCATTTGTTTCTATTTACATGGTTTATTTTAACCATCCAAACATATTAATTTGAGACATGTTCAATTTTCTAACTCACAGGGTCCTCTCAAACGCAGCCACCAGCAGCAGTCGTAATGACGGAGGATGATGACTCCTTGGAAGGTAAATCCACCTATCTTGTAATTGTATATTGTGTAATCACTGTTTTCCCCATTTTCAGGTTTATGTAAAATCTTGTAAAAGCCTTTCTCCTGTTAATGATTTGTAATTTTTTTTAATGTATTTATATTTTCAAAGAATATCACAAGTCCATGGATTAAGTGCACCAATTGAGGACACTGAACATTTTGAGATATTAGACATCCTTGAAGTGCCAGGGTGATCTCAGCCTGCACCAAATCCCCCACCAAGCCAAGCACAACTTCTATCTGTCAATAATTTGGTATAAGCCATACACTATTTCAGTGAGGTGCAGGCTAATTTGGTTGCCTTCCACCAGAACTTTATGAGGGGGAGCCAAAAGCAGCTTTCCAGAGGGTTTCACTAATTGAGAAACATTCAGGACAATTAATAGCGAATGTGTACATCAATGGAAAGGATTGACAACTCTTTGGTGCAAATGAAAACTGGACTTAACAGTCTTACTGGGGCTGTCCACGAGTTGTCCTCAAATTTAGAGGCAATTTTTTGGCAAATAATGGCAGGCTTACTGGTGCCCCCATCTTCAGGTGGTAGCAGCCAAAACACTACCCCAAACACTTCAGTGCCTAGTACTCCAGTGCAGCGCAGTGCTAGGCTGCCAGACGGGCATCCACAAGCCAAGCCAAGTCCCCTGAACCCGCAGCCAAAAAAATAAACTGTGAAAATGTTGATTTGGAAATTCATTTCAAAATATGCTTGATATTATAATTTTGTTTTTGCAAAGGTTAAAATATGCAATGTGTGAAATTTGATCTATGCACACTTGATCTAGCAATGGCGATTGGACAAAATACGTTTATAAATTATGTGTACTTTGAGTTTTAGAAATATTTAAGTAATTTTTAAGTTTTACATATTCCAACGCACATACACAAACCATTTCATTTTTGATCGTTGCTTTGTCCACATAGTCCAGTGCTTCTGAAACACAATGTTTAAGAATAATAATTAATTTAAATGTTTTTTTAAAAAAAAGCATGCCTCCCCCCTCCCCAGTCATATTATCCCTAGTGCTGCCAGCCTGATGCTGGTAGTAGCAAAATCAAGGGTACAAAAGTCATGGGGTCCACCCCAGTTTTACTACAACCAGCACTAGGCTTAGCCAGCCTGGGCTGGTGGCACCATAGCAGGGGAACCATCAGCAGAGGGTCCCTAGGATGTCGGAATCTGCAAAAAAAAGTGCGCCCCCCCCCCCCTAGAGGTATCCAGCCCCGTCTTGACAGCACTAGGGCTGTCCCCACACCCCTGGGCGGTGGGTGTGGGGTTAATACTAAGTACACCATTTAGTGTTGGTGCACTACAGGTCCCAGCAAGCCAAGGCTGCCAAAAACAGTCTGGGCATGCTGGTGCTTGTGGAAGTACAAGCGCTAGCATGCCCATGGCACCAGCATAACCATGGCTGTCAGGGCCCACTGGGACCCGTAGTGCACCAACACAAAATCTAAAGACACCAGACACCTCGTTTTACCAATCATTTTATTAAAAATACAACACCACAGTAATACTTGCCAACATCTGTGTTCTTCATCTTTAATGGAGCCAATCTTTTAAACTTTAACAAATTCCTAATACAATTAATACAAGCATGTAAAAAAATTGCAGCTTATAAACCCCCCAATAATATCAAGGAAATACTTTTTTATCCTTAAAATTAGGTAATTCATGTGCCTTATGTTATGTTAATATTGGGCAGCATTGGAAAGCTGATGTGTTTGCTAATCTCAACTATCCCAAGCAGCGTGTTGATTCTAGCGATTTTTATGCAAATATTGCGCCGATTTAGCAATCACAGCTTCGTACATATGTCGACTTGTATTACTCATAGTTGCCAACTCTCCTGGAATGTCAGGGAGACTCCTGAATTTTTAGGAGTTCTCCCGGACTCCTGAGAGAGAAGGCAAAAATCACGGATCCAGATTTCGGCATTGTTGAAGATGGCGGGGGGCGGGGCTAAACTCGTCATCGTGGCCCCGCCCCCTGCTGCTAAAAATTGCCTGATATTGACAGGGCGTATCCTAACGGTGCCCCGTGTGTGGCCACGCCCCCCCTCGACGAACCCCCTCCCGGAAAGCTGCCTGCAAAAGTAGGCAAGTATGGTATTATTAGAGTGGCAAAACATTGGGACGGCGGTTTGTAGAATGGTGATTTTGGAACACTCCCTTTACCGGCGATTTACGTTTATACATCGGCGAGCTTAATTGTGATACCCCATCCAAACCCTAAGTACCTCCGATGTGTACATTAAAGAAACTGATGTGTGTTGCCACTGCTCATATACATTTTTGAGTGACTTTTGATCCTTTCACATATACAGTGGTGATATTAGAGCCGGACAATACTGCTAGATGGTACATAGAAATAAAAGGGGGAGTTTACAACTGAACTGATGACCGCTGAGGCAGTTGGACGCAGCTGCTCTGCAAGAAAGTGTGGAGTCTCTGAGGAGGAGAACCTGTATTGAGGCGACAGGCAGAGAGAGAAAAGTGAGAGTTTCCTTCAGCAACGAGGATGAGAACACAAGTAGCTGTCAGAGTGGAGTGCAGTGAAATTGCTGACGCAGGCTGTATCTGTCGGCAGAGAGTGAGAGGAGAATTCCTTGCTGAAAGAGATACAAAATTGTCTGTAAATATACCTTTGTCATAGACTCTGACCTTTAAATTTACACCCCCGGCTGATAACACGAGTGTGTAAAGTACAGGTTAATCACAGTAGGAAGAATTAGCATAACTATTATTCCTCACAGGTCTGCAGTACTTCTGTGTATATAGTAATAACGGGCATCCATTGACTATATGTGTATAATCATCACTGGTGGTAATCGCTATTACGTCAATGTTAAGTGCTGGGATTTTCTGCATTCGGATTTAATGACAGGCATGTCGGAGATCTTCTCTGTCTTTGTAATAATAATCTATATTTTATTTATGTCGTAATGATAGTATACAGAATTATTTTACCTATATATCCGTTGTTGGGGTAATCAGCATCGTAATAGCGTACCCCACCCATCATTACTGATCCCTGCAAACAGGAAAGACTTTAATGCTGGCACTTATTCAGTGAAACTGGTGCCACATCCACCATTTGGTTACAGCAAGAGCCCATGGCCTTCATTCTACAGTCTCATCTAAGTTAATAAAAAGAAAGCGTCTCAAATTTTCTGAATGGCAACAGACAGCAACACTGAATAATCGGAAAATAACTTCCATGTGCACCACATATACAGCGGGGACCTAAAACATTCAGTAGTGTAACAGTATATTATTTACTGCGCAGTAATGTTCTTAGACACAGGGCCTGATTCGTCAAGGAACGCATCTGGCAGTTTTTGCAGATAATACGATAATCGTTTCTGCGCATGCCCAGAAAAGGGAGATGATAAGTGAAATCCATTAGAATCCGTTGCGCAAGCTGATTTAATCTGTTGCGTAAGCTAAGAGTCACTCAAAGTTAAGGGATGTTTCATCGCAACTGCATTTACGAAGTTCTCTGACCACTTGAGAAAAAGGGGTTGGAAATGGGACAGGAATGGGCGGAGATCTTAAAAAAGTTGCGAAAAATAGGCGTTACTTGTAATGAGTTGAGAAGCGTAGGCGTTCCCTCCGTCCGTGTTGGATAGTTGAGTTGAATTTTATCTTAAATCATTACCCAAACTTAATACAGCTCAGGGTCATGTTTAAATCCAAAGCAGCTAGATTAAAAAAATAATGAGACTGTTCAAAAAGTATCGTTCGTTTAAAACACTCACAACTAAACATACATACATCTAAATAAACTTCACATTATTTATTTATTTTTATTTTTTGTCAAATTTATTTGTGATATATATCAAACATTAAACATTGTGTACATTTTTTAAAAATGAACCTCTTTTTCATTACAACCACCATTGTAATAAATGGCACTGTAAAGTGGTTGATGTGTCAACAGGTAGATGCTGATATTTGGAGTTTTGGTTAAACTCGGAACTGCCGGAATGCTGGAATGCCGGAATGAGTCGGCTTAATATAGCGCCCTCTGCTGCTTGGTAAGTCTTGAGTAAAGCTTGCTGTGTTTTCTATGCCTGTATAGTGCATTTTGTTATGCTACACAGATATATTCTCTGGAATATGTGGAACTACTATTACACATACTATAATATTGCATATATATAATATTGGATATCCCACCTATATATTCCAGCTATCTGTTCTACCTGCCTTAATGTATGCCGGAATGGAGTGCTGAGTGCATTCCCAATCCATTCTGGCAGCCAGAATATAGCGCTGAGTGCATTTGTCATCCATTCCAGCTGCCGGAATGGATGGTTAGGGTATTCTAAGCCCCATTCCTGCAGCCGGAATATAACATGTGGGGAATGCACTCAGCGCTGGCTAAGGTACTGGCAGACCCAATTCAGCATCCAGAATAAAACAAAAAAAAATCTTATATGTAGCTCAAATATTAAATATGTTTTCTTTAAAAAAACAAAACAAAACAAAACATTTTTTTTAATTACAACCAAACATTATCATTAATTGCTATGTTAATTGGCTGATGTATCAATAGTTCTTTGCTAGTGTTTGTAACCAAACATCTAACAATACGCTACTAATAATATTCAAAAATAAGTTCTGAGAATTTAACGGATGATTTGTGCGAACTTAAAGCAAGCGTACTTTTACACCAGGGACACTTTGGTCCTCAATACATATATGGAAAGAATATTATTGATCCCAACGATACAAGACTGTTGGTGAGGATTTTATCTCAGGCTTCAACTGTTGCAAGGTGGATTGTCTAACCACTAAGCCAATGTGCCACTTGTAAAAACAATATGTGAATGAAATTGAATAGAATGAAAAACTGAGCAGCAACTTCTCTCATAACAATGTTATTTCCTTTATTATTTTTAATTAATGTCAATACTTTGAAATATTATAGACAGAAATCATTGATACATGCACAGTTAATATTTTGGGATATGGAAATTCAGTAATATATCCTAATAATAATAAAATTTCTAAAAATAAGATTGATTTGGACTTCAAAATGATTGTCTTTTTATTGTTTGTTTTGGGGCACTTAGGTTTTTTGGTCTTTCATCTGTGGATATTTCCTATGTCTTTGCAATCAAGTCATTTGGACATGCCATTTAGCCATATTCAACAAAGTGTAGCAGGAATCGAATTCATGAACCCACTGATGAAAAGTGGTTTGGCTAACCACTACACCAAACATGCAAGTGGAAACTATATGTGCATGAAATAGACTTTAAGTAAATCCTGAGCATCAAATTCTCTCATTACAAGCTTTTTTCCTTTTTATTTTTTGTTAATGTCAATAATTATACTTTGAAATATTATAGACATACATCCTTGGTACATGCAGTTTAAATATATGATCATGGAAATTCAGTCCTGTGTAATAATAATAATAATAATAATAATAATAATAATAATTATACTCCAAATAATTGGACTTCAAATTGTTTTTTTGGTTTTTTTGGCCACTTAGGATTTTTTAAGCTTTCATCTGTGGATATTTCCTATGTGTTTGCAATCAAGTTATTTGGAACAGCTGCTTCTCTATGTTGTAGCTGCACACAATTGCAAACCATTTAGCCATATTCCCAAAAATGTCGCAAGAATCAAACTCATGAACCCACTGATGAAAAGTGGATTCTTTAAATACTACGCTAACGTTCAAGGTGAAACAGTTTGTGCATGAAATAGACTAAAAGGAAAGCATCAACATTTCTTATAGCAAACAATGAAATACTCTAGCCCTTGTTAAATGTTTGGATATGGAAACTCCCAACACAGCACATGCATTACTGCCAACAAGAAGGCTTAAGGATAAAGTAATAAAGTAAGACACACACACATTTTTTTATTTCTCAAGCGCGACAAAAGTGTCATAGGAAATATATATATGTAAATAAACATGGATGCCGATGTAATGGCGAACAATTCAGAATAAAAACATATACAACAATAGCCATAGTTGACCTACTAGTGTACTTTTCTATACATTGGAGAAAGTGCTTGGAAGTATATAAAGTCATATTGGGGGTTTATAATACAGGCACACTGGGGGATTCGAACTCATGCACTTACTATTGCCAGATGGAATGGCTAACCACCACACTACCATCTAGACTAAACAGTACATCTGTTATATAAAATAAATTGAAACAAAAGATTATGCAACATATCTGCAATCAAGAAACCAGGATATTTACACACCAGAAACATCTAAGTATATTTGCTAAATATGTAATTTAACAAATCACATACACTGACCAGAGTTTGAATCCAATTGAAAAATATGCATTTTGGGTTTTTTACGCAAAAATAGACACACTGGCACCTTTGTTTGATGTCAGACTCACAGTGGCGGTGTACACACCGGCAGATAATTCTGTAATCAGACCTCTCTTTAAAAACGCTTTTGCTGCACTTAAGTGTGGTTGGGAGTTTCAGTGGTTTTGGTGAGTATAAGGCAGACGGGAAAATGCTGTTTAGAGGTATTTAGACCAGTACCTTTCACAAACTGAAGTATGTTTTATTAGCTCAAAAAGCATTGCAATGTGTTTTATTGTTTGATACCCCAGTGATAATTTAACTATTAGCATCTGTACTTTGTGAAGAATGGGGTTTACATTAGCTTTTATATAGTGGATTTTGAAAGGTAGGAGTAAAGTATTTTAAATTATTTTGGATTCTCTACTTTCTTGCAAAGTGTATACTTTGAATAAAGACTGTATCAAGACTAAGATATTTATTGTTTGCTTTATTTTGTGGGCCTTTATCTTGTCTCTATTTGTTACCTGCTCCCCCTCCCTAACAGATTAGAGGAGACAAAGTGGTAAATTTTGACTTTCAGAAGCTGCTTTGGCTGTTTTTGTGTGGTAAGTATCAAGTGGCACCCACTCTTATCTCTGTAGTGTTTAGTTTTGACTCTTTGTGGTGAGGTGGTCTGTGATGTGGTGTCTTTGATCTTTCACTATGGCTTGAGTATTGATGCAAGTTGTTTTTTTAAAAAAAATAAAATTATTCACCCTTTTCTTGGCTCTCTTTATTACCTGCTCCCCCTCCTTAACTGTTTTTTTGTTACACACTTTATTGAAATGTTTGGGATTTGCACAAGGTGACTTTTGTGTTTTGGTGTGGTAAGTATCCAGTGGCACCCACTCTTATGTCTGTTGGGTTTCTATTTCTGTATCTTTATGGTGAGGTAGTCTCTGTTGTGGTGTTTTTTATCATTCAATAGGGCTTGAGTATTGACGGCATTTTTTTTATTTCAATAATTACTGACTGTACTTGCAAAAAACAAGATCGAAGATGAATTGTGATTTTTGTATGTTTAGGTTTTATATTTGGAGTCTACAGTGAAAATTCCAAGCTGTAAAGGCCTCACCTAATGTTTTGGTCTGTAAACTCAGGCTTTTCTCACACATACAGGCGATCCTGGAGTTGAACCACAATCTGCTTCTCAAGGAGGCTGCTCCTCCACAATGTCCAAAACAGCAACTGGTACAATATTGCTGTCCTAGGGAGCGTGTCTTCAGGCCACGTGTCAGCTTCTTTGGGATGTCAGATGATGAGGTTGTCCGTCGCTATCGGCTTACTCCTCCTGTTATCTTGGACACCCTGCGCATTGTGCAGAGTGACTTGAGCCAATGCTCAACATCCCGACAGCAGTACCCCCTTTGACCAAACTTTTGTCAATACTGCATTTCTGTGCATCTGGGTCATTCCAGACCACAGTGGGGGTTGCGGCAGGTATGTCCTAGGCCACCTTCAGTGGCGTGCTGAAGGTTGTGCTAAGGGCGTTCCAGTTGCGGCTCTTACAGTTTATCCAACTGCCACTCGATGAGGAGTCCCTTGTGCGGATTAAGCAGCAGTTTGCCACCATAGCTGGCTTTCCGCACATCATAGGGGCAGTAGATGGGACGCATCTGGCCTTGGTTCCGTCGAGTGGGGATGCTTCTGTTTTCTTGAACAGGAAGAATTTCCACTCGATAAATGTAGAGGCCATATGTGACCCTTTTCTCCAGATTCATACCTTGGTTGCCAAATTGGTGGGAGTACCATGACTCCTTTGCATTTAGGCAATCAGGGATGTGCCGCAGATTGCAACAGACAAGCGAGTGCCAGGCCACATGGAGACGCGTGGCTTCTTGGTAGTAAGTCTAATGTATTTACTCAATTTATTGCTATGTTTTTTAGACAATCATCTAATTCAAAGTTACTGTACCCTAAATGTTATCTTTGTCCTCAGATGTTATGTTTCCACATTGTGTCTTATAGTGGATGTGCTTTTCTTTAAATCACCCTTATAGTACTGTTTCCTTTAAAGGTCCAATGTCAAATACACTAATGCTATTTGATTTAATACTGAGCAAACTCAAAAAAATTGCAAAGTTATATTTGACCCAAAGAATTGGCTTTCTAAATATATATGTCGTGTTGTCCTAATGAAATGGTTTCCATTTGCTCTGCTTCTAAAATCTATGCCAACCTCTAAGTGTACTTGAACATGTTTTAGGAGTTCTCCTTAAATGCATGTAAGTTTTGGGACAATCATTTGTCATCCACCCCCCAAAATGTTGTTGATTCAAACTATTGGCTAATGTGCAAACATCAACGTCCTTGTGTCGAAATTAAGAGTTAACTTTGAACTGTCCAAACATCACCCCTATGCTGCTTGAATAATATCATTGATTAAATGGCACAATGACTTTGTACGGCAATGGCAATTACCTTTCACATATGAATGCCTAACATTGTTAGTAAAAATCTAGGATAACAGTGTTCATAAAGGAATGTAAAGTATATAATCTAATTGGACCTCATTTAGTCATTGATGAATGAGATATGGGCCCTCCCATGCAGCCTGGCGTTTATGCTGTGTCTGAGGGGGTAGTGTCCATACCTTCTGACCCACTTTGTAAACTCTCTCCCTGGCAGGGGGATCATACAACTGCTTCTAGCTTGCCTGGGCCTGCGTCATGTTCTTATGTACCAACCCTGTCAGAGTGTGCTATTTGTCTCTAACCCTCATGTCCTCTAAGTTAAAGCCTGGGTGAAAAATGGCCTGGGATTTCTGACACTGCACTTCTAGGTGGGGACGTAGAGTAGCAGGGGTCCACATGCGATACTGGCTGAAAGCATCATGCGGGTCTTCCTGTGCCCAGGTGAGGTCCTTAATCATCTCCTTTCGAGTTATGTTGTGGCAGGACATACCTCGCAGCAGACATTCGTTAGTTTGCTCCGCCATAAGTCATCATAGTTAGTGGATCCTCTGGATCTGGGACAATATTCACACTTTGATCCTCTAGTGTTGTCTTCGTCCCCAGCTCAGGTTCCATATTATATTGCTTCTTTGCATCATCCTCCAATAATGCGCGAACTAGCACCTTTATCGTTTTATCTGTCCAGTCGAGACCTCACTGCTTACACAGGGCAATTAAAACTTATTTAGTTTTTTTTTTGTAAGCAGCTGCCATCCTGGCAGTTACTTTGCAAAATAAAGGATAGAAAAGAAAAAAACAGAGAGAAGGGAAGGGGACTGCTTTGCATGCATGCATGTTTTCAAAAATAACAATAAGCCCAGAGTTTTGTCTTTGTAAAACTATTGTATTCCTCGCAAGGTTACAATCAGTTTATAAGTGCAAGGGTTAATTGCTTAATCCATGCACTTAATACTCTAAGAAATTAAATAATCCAACCGCTATGCCACCAATTTGTCACGAACACGCTCCCAGCTGCCGTGACTTTAGGTGCTTGCTGTATGAGGTTACACACACGATTCCAGCCCGCAGTCTCTCTCTACCTATCCCACAAGTTATAGACCTACTGAATCGCCCCCCAAACAGCGCTCACACCCCCACACACTTCAGGTTTGCCACCACCTATTGAATACTGGCAATAAGACCCCAATATACTGCCCCTGTTAGAGAATGTGTGTGTGGTTCACTCTAGGTCTATCTGTGTGTTAGAGAAAGTGTGTGTCACTCTGTGTAAATGTATGTTAGAGAATGTGCGTGTCAAGAGGAGGGTGAGGCTAATTACCAGACAAGAATTTGCTCTTTTTCCCACTGGCTGCTGCCTGGCTAGTAAATCAGGCAATTCCAGCTCTGAGCTAATGTCATAACATTCTATCATTCTGTGCGTAGCTCTGTCTACTTCGAATTTGCTTTCAGCAGCTTCTCACTTGCTAAATTTCATATATAATAATGTGCAACTCAGGACATTGAGGGCCTCATTTAGAGTTGAATGTATTTTATGCCAAAAATCAAATTGCATACTTTTCAGTAAGTCACGCTTAAAGCTACAGCTTGTTAAAAAATAAATAAATATATATTATTATTATTTTTTTTAAAAAGAGCCCCCTCTCCCCCCAAAAAAAGTTTAACCAGTTCTAGTGGTACCAGCCTATGCTGATATTGGCAAAATTGGTGAGACAAAAAGCCTAGGGTCCCCACAAAAAATGCTGTTACCAGCATGAGGTTATGTCCTAGGCTGGTCAGCACAGGGCTAAATTCCCTAGGATGACTGGTCCCATGAGCCATCCCCACAGGACAACACAACCCTGTGCTGATAGCACTAGGGTTATTCCCACACACCTGGGGTGGATGCTGAGAGTTTATAAATATAAATAAAGTGATGAAGTTTCATTTTTGCATGGTGCACTACTGATCCCAGCATGCCCTGTCTGCCTTTAAGTGCCAGGGAATGCTGACACTTGAAGAACCACATGCTGCGAGTTTTCCTTCCATAGTGCAACCAGCCCTGGCCGGCATAGCCAAGTACTGGTATCGGCATATTGAAGGGACCCCATGATTTTCGTCTCCACGATTTTGCTGTTACCAGCCTAGGTTGGCAGTGCTACAGCTGGTTTTACTTTTGTTTGGAGGAGGGGGTTACTGCTATTATTTGTAAATAAATGTATTTTTATATTTACAATTGAGACAAGGGGGAAAGCAGGCAGCCTAAGAGGTATATATACACCTATTTACACTCCTAAATACTAAACAAAGTGTGTTAACATGCCTTTACTGTACTCAGGCTTTGCAAGTAAACACCACTTCACCAAAATGTTATGTCCCTCTAAGTGCAGATAGCTAGCTACAAGAAGCAGATGCACTTTTGCTGCAGATGCGCAGCATGAAAAAGCTGATTTTTTTGGTTCCATTATGGACTTATTTCCAACTCTGCGTAAGCCCCTGAATATTTAAAACATTAACCAATTATGTATTTGTTACATTGTCTCCAGTAAATTATTTTCGTAACTATTTTCATACGGGTATATGTAAACTGTAGCATACAATTCAGATGGTAATGGCAATTTCTCTATCTTCAATATTTGCTAGCTAATATCATACTACTAGTTGTTCTTTGAGAATATTATAAGCCTACAAATCCTATGAGCAACAGTTTCACACATGTTCTGCCTTGTAATGATAGAAACTCAGATTAGTTTTATTTAGAAGCACTTTAAAGCAAGTTTTATTGACTATTAAATGTACAGGTCAATTCAAAGATATCTGTATACATTCTAAACCATCTGAAGTCACCACTATGGCTCTAGGAACTTATCAGAGTGATAACAGGCTCTGACCTAACTTATTCCCTCATTGTGCTAACTCCAACACTCATCTGCCAAAGAGCTGTATATTCGGAATGAGTTCCTGCCAACATGCTGGTCGCATCGGAAATCTGCAGGATCTGTGTTTAGGTAAGTCTGTTTATATTCCAATCGGTTTTTTTCAAATCTGACTTTTTGTGTACGGCTCCTGCTTGTCGGGTTTCTCATAATAGTTAAAACATACCCAACAAATACATGATTCATCTGGTTCTTCTTACTATGCAATCCTCTACTTGTGAGTGGACACAGAGCAGTTTTGTAATAGCATTGTCACTATTTTGGGGGCTTTGCCAAAACCCCACTCATTTAATCTTCTGATTGGTCTTGAGGATTATTGTTCTTTTTGTAGCACATTTTCTATCAAGATTTAAGATTGCAAATGAGAGAATTTATAACAATTGCAGTAGGATAGGATGTTCCCATTATTTATTTTATGTTTAAGTTTTTTTATTTACTGAGCACTATGGGTCTGATTTAAAGTTTATCAAAATGTTGTTTGGTTTGTGTGTGAACAAAGATGTGTCTGCACACTTGCATTCCCATTTCTTTATTTTGAGTTGCATCTTCCTGATTGTTGTTCTTTGATGATCTCAAATGCTCAGTACTTGAATGCAGAAAAGGCTAGTACACTTGAGATCATCTACGAACAACACCCAAGAACTGACAACCCCATTTCAGCATCCTAGAGAAAAGAACAATGTATAAACAAGTGCTAAACTACATACACATCCTTTCTATAAATATACAGATCCAAAACTAGACAAAACTAGACTTAGCAGCCATGGAAGATGAGGTGAATGTCTACACGCCAATAATAGAACAGAGAACACAGTAATCGTAAATGATTAAACTAGTAGTGAATTGGTAAATGGACTTGGTAAAAGATCTTATCACCTTCAATAAACCACGCTTTAAAAGATCATAGTACAGGATCAATGAGTATAAAAATCCAATAAGGAACAAAATCACCCACTTGTCAAATTAATAGAAACACTCTGCGTTCATAGAAAAATAGTAACTAACTGTTACGGTTATGCAGTTGTGGAACTACTGGTCCCAGCAAGCCACTGGTATGTAACTAACCAACATTATCACTGCTTTAAAAAAAACTGTGCTGGTGGAGTGAGGAGACTGTATTTTGATAGAGAATGTAACGTCTGCTAATGTAATGTGCAGAAGGAGATAGGTGATATGTAAATATCTGATGTAATTGCAACCATTATGACTATGTGCTGGAGGAATAGAGGTGTAAATAAAATATGTTCTGGCACCCAGCTTTCTAATAACTTTTGCACTGCACCAGTTTACAACACCTGTGTTCACTCTCCAGAGACTTAGGGCTAGATTTACTAAGCTGCGGGTTTGAAAAAGTGGGGATGTTGCCTATAGCAACCAATCAGATTCTAGCTGTCATTTATTTAGCACTTTCTACAAAATGACAGCTAGAATCTGATTGGTTGCTATAGGCAACATCCCCACTTTTTCAAACCCGCAGCTTAGTAAATCTAGCCCTTTGTGTTAAACACTCATGTTATGTGGGAACATTCTGGTTCTTTTGTGCCCATTACCACTATCTAGTCAGGGCTATGGAATGTACGCAATAAACAGGAGGTTTCACATAGAATTGAGAGTATTTGGGTAACTCTAGAAACTGGTGATGAAAAGGTTTTTGAATAGTAACAATATCACAGTTTCTCCTTGCTTTTCACGTTGCTTTGCAGATATACTGCAAGCTTCCTAAGAGGAGCTCTGGCATCAACAATACCCAATATTTAGTAACTCTCATTCTCAAGCATCCATCCCATTGTCCCGGGACTTTCAAACCCTTCCTCCCTTCTTAATCAGTGTAGTTATTCTAGGCTGCCTCTTAACAGCATCCCAATATCCAGGGACACTCCTTCTCATGCATTCATCCCAATATCCAGGGACACTCCTTCTCATGCATTCATCCCAATATCCAGGGACACTCCTTCTCATGCATTCATCCCAATATCCAGGGACACTTCTTCTCATGCATTTATGTCAATATCCAGGGACTCGCCAACACTTCCCCCCTCAGTGCAGCTATCCAAAGTCTCTTAATATCATCCCAATACCCAGGGACTTTTCTTTCTCATAATACCCATGCTACCTTATTGCAGAGACTCCCCCTCTCACAGTATGATAGCACTTTACAAGGAGGCTTTCTCTCAGCTCCACAGTATAGCTACACTGCCTTAATGCAGTTGGTGGGGTACTGTAGTGCGAATGAGAAAATCCCGACAAGACTTTCAGCGACATGGAAAATGCGAAGGTTGTCATTCTGCAAATACAGACTGTTTGAAAAACTCAAAGGCAACAATTGGATACATGTACATTCCGGCACACAGATAGACATCAGATTGAAGAGCGACACTTACATTCCTGCTGTTAAGGGGTCATAATTACTTAGTGTCTCACCCATGGTTACCATTATACCACAACACAGTAATAGCTATGAGATTCAAACAATCCCTCAACATAATTGAAATCAGTTCACATGGCTTATTTCCTAAACTGACTTCATTTGCACATAGCACTTATCCTTAATCTTTCACTATTACCAATATACATTTCATCATTTTCAGAGGGGCAGAAGAATCTTCCATGTTTTTGACAACAGAGAACTCACTCACATCAGTCCCTGCCCCATTGGAGCTTACAGTCTAAATTCCCTCATATACACACATAGACAGACTAGGGTCAATTTATTAGCAGCCAATTAACCTACCAGTATGTTTTTGGAGTGCGGGAGGAAACCAGAGCACCCGGAGGAAACCCACGCAAACACGGGGAGAACATACAAACTCCACACAGATAAGGCCATGGTCGGGAATTGAACTCATGACTCCAGTGCTGTGAGGCAGAAGTGCAAACGCTGAAAGGGTGTCCAATCAGTTAATTAATCTGATGCCTTATTGATGGGTTTATTTGTTTTTATGAGGATCAACACCAACTAGAAGTTTTCAAGCGTTTAACACGATTGACTTGTGTAGTTTTCCTACTACATATGTAACTATAGTATATTTTCATCACTTGTAGTAAGCAGGGGCGCACGGAGGATTGTCGGGGGGGGTTTCTCCCCGCCGACCGTAAAAAAAAACAAAAAACCACAAGAGAGAGCTGCAGCTCCGTTTCGGCAGCGCTGTCCTATACAGCAGCCGCGGCGCTGTCTAAGAAGCGTCTGCGGCGGTGCTGTATATAATACAGCACCGCCGCGGATGCTTCTTTGACAGCGCCGCGGCTGCTGTATAGGACAGTGGCCACTTAGTTAGCGCAGGGGGGGTTTCTAGAGACTTAGAAACCCCCCCTGCGTGCGCCACTGGTAAGAGTCATCAATGTGCAAAATGTAAATAAATAGATTATGGAATGGAAAACTATTTCAAAGTCATACTACAGATGTGAATAATTTTAATAAAAAAATGGGTAATGTCCAAAAGCAGCTCAGACAATTGGCATAAAGTCTATAAAAATGGTGTTTGAGTATATGGCCTTGGATTGCTCTACTTGTTCAATTTTGTTGACATATAAAAATACTTTATTAACATATAAGTATTAATTAAATATGCAGTCTTCCAGGGAGCTCTTGTTTACTTTGATCTACTTTACAAAATATTAATAATGCATTAGCTTATAAATAACTAACATTTCTATACATGTACATGGGACTATTTACTCAAATTAAATGCATTGTGATGATTTTACTAATTTCATATTCTATTTGATCTCCTTTTCCATACAGTTAAATCCCATTCTGCATTGTCGTAGTTTAAAGAGATGCTTTACAGAACAATAATAATCCATGACAGCACAAGTGAAAATGTCAAAAATAACTTTTTCGAAAACACTGCTTGTTGGGACTTCAATTGTGTATTATTTAAAGGCAGTCTCCAATGTCATGGAGATTTTTCTTTTAGGGTCTAAATTTTAAATAGACCTAAGAGCATACTTGCCTACTTTCTTCAGCTCCCTTCCAGGAGCCAGGTAGTGGAGGGGGGCGTGAGGGGGGCGGGACGGCCAAAATCACGTCATTTTGGCCCCGCCCCATGGGTGAATCCCCATGGGGCGGGGATTCACCGGGAATCGCAGCGTTTGGGATCTAATTCTGCCTACTTCACTAGGAAGTGGGGCACTTCCTAGTGAAGTGGGCAGAATTCGGGAGATTGCCACACTCACCCGGGAGTCCGGGAGACTCTCGCAAAATGCGGGATTCTCCCGGACATTCCGGGAGAGTTGGCAAGTATGACTAAGAGTCTATTTTGAAAATACAATCCCTATCCTATCTGTTAGTGTTTTCAATGTACTGTATATTCTCTAGAAGAGTGTATATATCAGTTACCTGTTTTTGTCACCTCTATGGGGCCAGCGGTAGTGAATCCTCTGCCTGCAGCTGCCCCACTTTACTGCATCCTATCCTGAAGCCATTTGGTTTGAATTAAGTAGAATGAAAAGGTTCTCTCTCTATTCTGCTCAAATCTGATGATGTCAGCAACATAAAAGTGCAGAAAGCCAGCCGTAGACAAATTACTCTCTATGGACACCACCTCAACATGGAAGGAGGATTTTGACAGATAAGTCCTATATACTAGTAGAGGGTGTATTTAGAAAACTCTTATAGATAGGATAGTGGTGATATTTGCTACACTAACTCCCCGTACGGAATTAAATTTAAACTAGGGATGTGCACCGGCGACTTTTGAGGTCTCGTGTTTTGTGTTTTGGATCCGGATTTTCATTATTTTTGGGGTTTGGATTTGTCTCGCAAAACACTTGACTAAAGGTCTCGGTTCGGATTTAAGGTTTTGGATTCTGATTTTTTTTGAAAAAAACATAAAAAGTTTAAAAATCAAGTTTTTGGGCTTATTTTCACTCCTACGCTATTATTAATCTCAATAACATTCAATAACAAGCATTTCCACTAATTTACAGTGTATGCTGAATACCTCACAATATAATTATTAGTCCAAAACGTTGCAACAAGGTATCTTTCTGGACTGCGTAGAGGAGTGGGTCACCACAATATATATAATAAGAAAACCATCAACTTGTATGATTCGCACCAATAAATGTACCTGGACTGCGTAGAGGAGTGGGTCACCACAATATATATTAAAAACCCTGAACTTGTATGATTCGCAGCAATAAATGTACTTGGACTGCGTAGAGGAGTGGGTCACCACAATATATATTAAAAACCCTGAACTTGTATGATTGGCAGCAATAAATGTACCTGGACTGCGTAGAGGAGTGGGTCACCACAATATATATAATAAGAAAACCATCAACTTGTATGATTCGCACCAATAAATGTACCTGGACTGAGTAGAGGAGTGGGTCACCACAATATATATTAAAAACCCTGAACTTGTATGATTCGCACCAATAAATGTACCTGGACTGCGTAGAGGAGTGGGTCACCACAATATATATTAAAAACCCTGAACTTGTATGATTCGCACCAATAAATGTATCTGGACTGCGTAGAGGAGTGGGTCACCACAATATATATAATAAGAAAACCATCAACTTGTATGATTCGCAGCAATAAATGTACCTGGACTGCGTAGATGAGTGGGTCACCACAATATATATAATAAGAAAACCATCAACTTGTATGATTCGCACCAATAAATGTACCTGGACTGCGTAGAGGAGTGGGTCACCACAATATATATAATAAGAAAACCATCAACTTGTATGATTCGCACCAATAAATGTACCTGGACTGCGTAGAGGAGTGGGTCACCACAATATATATAATAAGAAAACCATCAACTTGTATGATTCGCACCAATAAATGTACCTGGACTGTGTAGAGGAGTGGGTCACCACAATATATATTAAAAACCCTGAACTTGTATGATTCACACCAATAAATGTACCTGGACTGCGTAGAGGAGTGGGTCACCACAATATATATTAAAAACCCTGAACTTGTATGATTCGCACCAATAAATGTATCTGGACTGCGTAGAGGAGTGGGTCACCACAATATATATAATAAGAAAACCATCAACTTGTATGATTCGCACCAATAAATGTACCTGGACTGCGTAGAGGAGTGGGTCACCACAATATATATTAAAAACCCTGAACTTGTATGATTCGCACCAATAAATGTACCTGGACTGCGTAGAGGAGTGGGTCACCACAATATATATTAAAAACCCTGAACTTGTATGATTCGCACCAATAAATGTACCTGGACTGCGTAGAGTAGTGGGCACTGGGCACCACAATAAAAAATATATAGAAAACCTTCAACAGGTCTGAATTACACCCAAAAATAGTATCTGGACTGCATAGAGGACTGGCCACTGGCCACCACAATATAATATATAGAAAACCTTCAACAGGTCTGCATTACACCCAAAAATAGTATCTGGACTGAGTAGAGTAGTGGGCACTGGGCACCACAATAAAAAATATATAGAAAACCTTCAACAGGTCAGAATTACACCCAAACATAGTATCTGGACTGCATAGAGGACTGGCCACTGGCCACCACAATATAATATATAGAAAACCTTCAACAGGTCAGAATTACACCCAAAAATAGTATCTGGACTGCGTAGAGTAGTGGCCACTGGGCACCACAATAAAAAATATATAGAAAACCTTCAACAGGTCAGAATTACACCCAAAAATAGTATCTGGACTGCATAGAGGACTGGCCACTGGCCACCACAATATAATATATAGAAAACCTTCAACAGGTCAGAATTACACCCAAAAATAGTATCTGGACTGCGTAGAGTAGTGGGCACTGGGCACCACAATAAAAAATATATAGAAAACCTTCAACAGGTCTGCATTACACCCAAAAATAGTATCTGGACTGCGTAGAGTAGTGGGCACTGGGCACCACAATAAAAAATATATAGAAAACCTTCAACAGGTCAGAATTACACCCAAACATAGTATCTGGACTGCATAGAGGACTGGCCACTGGCCACCACAATATAATATATAGAAAACCTTCAACAGGTCAGAATTACACCCAAAAATAGTATCTGGACTGCGTAGAGTAGTGGGCACTGGGCACCACAATAAAAAATATATAGAAAACCTTCAACAGGTCTGCATTACACCCAAAAATAGTATCTGGACTGCGTAGAGTAGTGGGCACTGGGCACCATAATAAAAAATATATAGAAAACCTTCAACAGGTCAGAATTACACCCAAAAATAGTATCTGGACTGCATAGAGGACTGGCCACTGGCCACCACAATATAATATATAGAAAACCTTCAACAGGTCAGAACTACACCCAAAAATAGTATCTGGACTGCGTAGAGTAGTGAGCACTGGGCACCACAATAAAATATATAAAAAACCTTCAACAGGTCTGCATTACACTGCACATACGGCTGCTCCTCCATCCTCTCCATCATATACATGTTGGAGTTTCAGCGTGTGAAAACCTCTTGTTTTTGACAATGTCAGTGCATTTTGAATATTTTTCAATTTGCCCCACACCACTGAATGTACTTTATCTATGATACGCATCTATCTATCTTGACTGCGTAGTGTGGTGGCCCCGGTACACAATTTGGTACCGAGGCCACAATATAATTAAAAAACCCTCCACGGGTCAGAATTCCACCAAAAAAGGGTATGGACTGCGTAGTGTGGTGGCCCCGGTACACAATTTGGTACCAAGGCCACAATATAATTAAAAAACCCTCCACGGGTCAGAATTCCACCAAAAAAGGGTATGGACTGCGTAGTGTGGTGGCCCCGGTACACAATTTGGTACCGAGGCCACAATATAATTAAAAAATTGGGCATCAACTGTCACCGTTGTTTAATATCCGATACACCTAAATATGGACTGCACAGTGGAGTGGCCCCGGTAGTAAATTTGGTGCCGGGGCCACAATACCTCCTCCAACTTCCAAGTGTAGTGTTTATAAAGACAGACAGCGTCGAAGTGTTATTAGTTGACTTTCTTAACCTAAAATTGTCCCTGTTGCAAATATTCGTGCAATGGACAGTTACTTTTTTATTGAAAGACTCAAGCTTTCAAGTGTAGTGTTTATAAAATATAAACAACAATACAGTAGTTTTAGAGCACGTCAATACCTCTTGTTTTAAATTATGACAGGGCATTTTACTTTTGGTTTAATTTCTTGAATTTGTTTAAATTTGGTTTTACTTTTTGAACATGGCAAACGACTATTGATTGGTCATATAATGCAAAAAAAAAAGTTCCAAGATGGAATTGTCCTTGGGCCCTCACACCCACCCTTATGTTGTTGAAAAAGGACATGCACACTTTAACAAACCAATCATTTCAGCGACAGGGCCTACCAAACAACTTTGGCTGAAATGATTGGTTTGTTTGGGCCCCCACACCAAAAAAGCTATTCATCTCTCCCTGTACAGACTAAACAGGCTCTACTGAGGCAAGATGTCATCCTCATCCTCAACCTCTGATTCCTCTCCCCCTACAGTGTGTACTTCCTCCTCATCACACATTATCAATTCGTCCCCGCTGGACTCCACAACCACAGGTCCCTCTGTAGTATCTGGAGGGCAGTGCTGTACTTCATTGAGGAATTGATTATTCATTTTTATAAACATCATTTTTTCAACGTTATGAGGAAGCAACCTCCTTCGCCGCTCACTGACCAGGTTCCCCGCTGCACTAAAAACTCTTTCCGAGTACACACTGGAGGGGGGACAACTCAGGTAAAATAGAGCCAGTTTGTACAGGGGCTTCCAAACTGCCTTTTTCTCCTGCCAGTAACAATATGGACTGTCTGACATGTCTACTTGGATGGTGTCAGCAAAGTAATCATCCACAATTTTTTCTATTGTGACAGCATCCAATGCAGCGAGAGTAGACATGTCTGCAATGGTTGGCAGGTCCTTCAGTCCGGACCAGATGTTATCAGCATCCCCGCCAGCGCCTCTTTTGGGAAAACTGAGCTTTTTCCTCGCAGCCATAGATGTGGAAGAAAATGAGGGTGGAGCTGTTGGCATGTCACGGTCCTCTTCAGAGGACAATCTCCTGACCAGCAGGTCTTTGCACCGCTGTAGACTTGTGTCCGCCGGAAACAGAGACACAACATACGCTTTAAACCGAGGATCGAGCACGGTGGCCAGAATGTATTCCTCTGACTTTAAAAGAGTGACCACCCTCGGATCCTGGCAAAGCATACAAAGGGCTACATCCACAAGAGCTACATGCTTGGTGTAATCGCAATGGCTTACCAGCTCCTCCCTCACTTTCTCCAGCTGCTTCTGCAACAGCCTGATCAGGGGAATGACCTGACTCAAGCTGGCAGTGTCGGAACTGACTTCTCGTGTGGCAAGTTCAAATGACTGCAGAACCTTGCACAACACGGAAATCAGTCTCCACTGCGCTTGACTGAGGCGCATCCCCACTCCTTTGCCTATGTCGTAGGTGGCTGTGTAGGCCTGAATGGCCTTTTGCTGCTCCTCCATCCTCTGCAGCATATAGAGGGTGGAGTTCCAGCGCGTCACAACCTCTTGTTTGAGGTGATGGCAGGGCAGGTTCATGCTTTTTTGATGTGCCTCTAGTCTGCGGTAGGCACTGGCTGAATGCCGAAAGTGTCCAGCAATTTTGCGCGCCACCGCAAGCATCTCCTGCACACCCCTGTCACTCTTGAGGTAATGCTGCACCACCAAATTAATGGTGTGGGAAAAACATGGGACGTGCTGGAAATTGCCAATATTTAATGCCCGCACAATGTTACTGGCATTGTCTGACACCAGAAATCCCCATGAGAGTCTAGTTGGGGTAAGCCACTGGGAGATAATTTCCCTCAGTTTCTCTAATATGTTGTCAGCGTTGTGCCTCTTATTAAAGCCTGTAATACACAATGTTGCCTGCCTTTGCACGAGCAGCCATTTTGTAGTTGCTGCTACTGATGCAGCTGTTGCTGTTGCTGCGGAAGGGGATGCATCTACCCAGTGGGCTGTCACAGTCATATAGTCCTTCGTTTGCCCAGAACCACTTGTCCACATGTCCGTGGTTAAGTGGACAGTGGGTACAACCGCATTTTTTAGAGCACTGAGGACACTTGATCGTACTTCTCTGTACATTTTTGGTATCGCCTGCCTAGTGAAGTGGAATCTCGACGGGATTTGGTACCGGGGACACAATACCTCCATCAACCCTCTAAATCCCACTCCACTGATGGCGGACACCGGGCGCACGTCTAACACCAACATTGCAGTTACAGCCGCAGTTATACGCTTTGCAATAGGATGACTACTATCGTATTTTGTGGTCATGGCAAACGACTGTTGGACGGTCAATTGTTTTGTGAAAGACTTAGCGGTCTTACGACTTCCCCTCTGGGAAGATGACCGACTAACAGCAGCAACAGCAGCAGTGGCAGTAGTAGGCGTACCGCTGCAGGATTCCTCAGATGAATCCCGAATTGAGGAGGACTCAGTCTGGCTGCTGACTTGGGCTGCAGGACTGAATCTGATGGAGATTGTGGAGGAAGTTGACGAGGAGGGTGTTGCTGGTGTGTATCCAACTGGACCACGGGATTTAGGTGTCCCTGTACCGATGAGGATCCTAGCCCCAGTTCCTGAACTAACCACTGAACTATGAAGGTTATTCAGGTGACGTATAAGGGAGGATGTTCCTAGGTGGGCAAGATCCTTACCCCTGCTTATTTGAGCTTTACATAAGCTACATATGGCCATACATTGGTTGTCTGAATTTGGATAAAAATAACTCCAGACCGAAGAGGTGCATTTTTTGGTCTTCTGACCAGGCATGACGATGGGCTTTTTCATCCCATGGACATCAGCTGTTTCCCCCCCTGGTGCCTCATTTACAATAACCACATCACCATCCTCATCATCAAGTTCCTCCACAGCGCCAGCTACATCATCAATAGGCTCCTCCCGAGCCACCTCTTCCCGTACAGTGATGGGAAGGTCAGGCTTGACAACCACCAACATCCTTGGACTCGCCTTGGGGATTTGTGATAATTTCTCTTAAGAAGGCAGAGTTGTTTGCTGTTTTGTTGCTGACAGCATAACTCTCTTCAATTTTTTGTAGGGGGGGGAGGAGGAGGAGGGCTAAGATCCGTGGGTGAAGCTGAACCACTAGTCATGAACACGGGCCAGGGCCTAAGCCTTTCCTTGCCACTCCGTGTCGTAAATGGCATATTGGCAACTTTACGTTTCTCCTCAGATGATTTTAAGTTTCTCTTTTTGCTACTTTTTCTTAACTTGGGCTTTTTGGATTTTACATGCCCGGTACTACGAGATTGGGCATCGGGCTTGGAAGACGACGTTGATGGCATTTCATCGTCTATGTCATGACTAGTGGCAGCAGCTTCAGCATTAGGAGGAAGTGGGTCTTGATCTTTCCCTACTTTATCCTCCAAATTTTTGGTCTCCATTATATGTAGCACAAGATACTGCAGAATGTGTGAACTTGGTAATATTGCAGTACCAATGGACTTATACTGCTGGATTGGTTTTGCAAATTTGGTTATAATTACTTTTTTTAAAAAAAATGTTATTTTAATATTTTTTATAACTTTTTTTTTGATTTTTTAAAAACTTGGGAATAATGGGGAAATAACTATGCCCTTAGAAGCACAGAGCACAGGACACAGCACCACTGGACTGAACAGGACATAGCACAGGACCCAGCAGCACTATGGAACTCAGCAGGACAGAGCACAGGACACAGCACCACTGGACTGATACTGCAGAATGTGTGAACTTTGTAATATTGCAGTACCACTGGACTTTTACTGCTGAATGTGTGAACTTGGTAATATTGCAGTACCAATGGGCTTATACTGCAGGATTGGTTGTGCAAATTTTGTGGTAATTAAAAAAAATTTTAATTAGTTTTTGGTATTTTTTTAAATAACTTTTTTTTATTTTTTTAAACACAGGGGAATATTGGGGAAATAACTATGCCCTTAGAAGCACAGAGCACAGGACACAGCACCACTGGACTGAACAGGACACAGCACAGGACCCAGCAGCACCACTGACCTCAGAAGGACAGAGCACAGGACACAGCACCACTGGACTGAGCACAGCACAGCACTGAACAGCACGAGATATAGCAGGACAGAGGACCACCTAACACGCCCTCCCTCTACCCTGATCAATGCCCGAGTGAAGATGGCGGCGACTAGCGGGGAATTTATAGGATCCGAGTATCGCGAGATCCGACAACGGGATTATGAGTCAGAGCCTCAGTTTCAGATTTGAATTTGGCGCCAATACCCGGATCTGTCTCGGATCCGACTCGGATCGGCAACGTTCGGGTGGGCTCGGATTTCATAAATCCGAGTGCGCTCATCTCTAATTTAAACCCAGGAGAGTGGTGATATTTGCTACACTAACTCCCCGTACGGAATTAAATTTAAACCCTTCACCCTCACTTACAAAACTACATCTCCAACCTCATCTCTGCCCACACCCCATTATGCCCTCTCCGCTCTGACAACATGACCACCAACTCGCAACCACACTGATCACCTCTTCTAAATCCCGCCTGCAGGACTTTTCCTGGGCTGCTCCTCACCTGTGGAATGATCTTCCATGCATTAACATATTAGCCTCTTCTCTACAATGCTTCAAACATGCCCTTAAAACCTATTTCTTTATTCAACCCTATTATCCCTCCCTCTGATACCTTTGACTCAACTATCACCACCACTCCCCCACTCAGGTTTCTTCACCTTCCCTTTAGGATGTAAGTCGGAGGTGCTCAAATCCAGTCCTCAAGAGCTACCAACAGGTCATGTTTTCAGGAATTCTGTTTGTAGAAAACAGTGGGATAATTAATGACAAAGAAAAATAGATTAACTCACCTGTGCATAATTATAGAAATCCTGAAAACATGAACTATTGGTAGTTTTTGAGGACAGAGTTTGAGCATCTCTGATGTAGGCTCTCATGAGCAGGGCCCTCTTTCCTCATCTTCTCCTTCTACTTTTGCATCACCCTCTGTACCTATAGGGCTACTTCCCTAGCACTGTTTACTTGAGCCCATTGGACATTTCACTCTCGTTTACTGTTCCATAAATAACTTGATCTGCATTACCAAGTTAGGTCTTTGATCTGTTGGGCCTTTGCATTATTATGTTTCTTTTTATAGTTTAAGATGTTATGGATTGTTGCTGTCTGAGAATTGTATACTACTAATTTTATTTACAGCACTGCAGACATTTTGTGACACCTTATAAATAGAAGATAATGTTCATTATACTAATTAGAGGCCATTATTGGAATGGTCTATTAACTTTTAAATTATAAGGGAACATTTAGATCATGTGTCCTATTTGTATATTATAATGTTTAATCAAATAGATTTTTCTCACACAAATTTTCCTAGGTGGCTCAAATAAGCAACCAATGGAAAGTATCATCCAACACACGGTCACTGTCATCTCAGAAAAGGTTCAAAACTCACTGCCGTTTGGTCTTCCAAATAGGCTTCTAGTAACCTAAAAATATTTTGACAAATGCTCCACCCCTTGACGTTCAGTAGAATCTCTCTCATTCCACAAAATAAAATAACATCTTGGGTTTGCATGTGGTGGATAAATTAAAGTCCTTTCTGTGAATATTCTGCACTCAGCATTGAACGGTCCACCCATGACAGTAAGCTCCTCCCACCAAAACTTTTTCTACCACCACCGTGCACAGGAGCAAGAGCACAAAAATGGGAGAATGACATCACAAAAGAAGAAGAAACGGATATTGTATATAGCTTATATATTTTTCAGTTTTCATAAATGGTATTTGTCTATATTTTTTGAAGCTTTATGATGTGTGGCTTCAAGTTCTTCCCTGAAGCACAGAGTAAGTTAATAACTATAGTCTGTAAATACATGTAATAATAATAAAATCAATAACTCTCTAGAACAGGGGTAGGGAACAGTCGGCTGCTGGGCCGTATAATGCTCATGAGATCCATTTGTCTGGCCCTCTGCCATCCATCGCATCCACAACTTCTCGGGCCCCAAAAAGAAATAAAAATAAAATAAAAAAATATCCAGCTGACCGAATGGCCTATTTCTTCCCACTCCTGCTCCGTGCGCACAGAATGTTGGGTGTGATGTCATCACTCCTGACAGTTGCAGTGAGGAGCCGCGAAGAACACCGAGCAGAAGAAGTGAGCTTGAAGAAAAGAAGGCAGAAGAGAATAAAGAAGACAATCAAAAGGTAAGTGAAGAGGGAAAAAAAGCGCATGAAAGAGGGGAGACATAGGGCAGAAAAAAGGCATAAAAAATGGGATACAAAGGGGAGAATAAAAGAGCCTGAAAGAGGAGAGACAAACAAGAACAAAAGAGCATGAAACAGGGGAGAGAAAGGAGCAAAAAAATTAAGGGTGTGCACCGGGCACTTTTTAGTGTTTTGGGTTTTGGGTTCTTATTAGCTTGAGGTTTTGGGTTCTAATTTGTTTTGCCAAAACACCCGATGAAAAGTTTTGGTTCTGATTTCGGGTTTTGGGTTTTGATTTATTTTTTAAAAAGCATAAAAAGTGCTAAAATCCTGTTTTATTGTTGTTTTCCACTCCTATGCTAATATTAACCTCAATAACATTCAATAACAATCATTTCCACTCATTTCCAGTCTATTCTGGACACCTCACACCTCACAATATTGTTTTTAGTCCAAAACGTTGCACCGAGGTAGCTTTCTGGATTGCGTAGTGGAGTGGCCCCGGGGCCACAATACCTCCTCCAACCATGGTACAGAGCATTCATCATTGAGATCCCATCAAGGATGTAAAAGACAGACAGGGTCGAAGTGTTATTTGTTGACTTTGTGAACAAAAAAACTGTCCCTGTTGCAAATCTTCGTACAATGAAGAGTGACTTTTTCATTTAAAGGCTCAAGCTTTCAAGTGTAGTGTTTATAAGTTATATTATACTTTTGGTTTAATTTGTTTAATTTGTTTTAATTTTGTTTTACTTTGTGCTCATGGCAAACGACTGTTGAACGGTCACATAATGCCAAAAAAAGAGTTGCAAGATGGAATTGTCCTTGGGCCCTCCCACCCACCTTGATGTTGTTGAAATAGGACATGCACACTTTAACAAACCAATCATTTCAGCGACAGGGCCTACCAAACTACTGTGGCTGAAATGATTGGTTTGTTTGGGCCCCCACACAAAAAAAGCTATTCATCTCTCCCTGTACAAACTAAACTGGCTATACTGAGGCAAGATGTCGTCCTCATCCTCATCCTCTGATTCCTGGCCCCCTTCAGTGTGTACTTCCTCATCCTCACACATTATCAGTTCATCCCCGCTGGACTCCACAACCACAGGTCCCTCTGTATTATCTGGAGTGCAGTGCTGTACTTGATTGAGGAATTGATAATTCATTTTTATAAACATCATTTTTTCAACGTTCTGAGGAAGCAACCTCCTTCGCCGCTCACTGACCAGGTTACCCGCTGCACTAAAAACGCTTTCCGAGTACACACTGGAGGGAGGACAACTCAGGTAAAATAGAACCAGTTTGTACTAGGGATGTGCACCGGCGACTTTTGAGGTCTCGTGTTTTGTGTTTTGGATCCGGATTTTCTCGATGTTTTGGGTTCGGATTTGTTTCGCAAAACACCTGCCGAAAGGTTTTGGTTCGGATTTAAGGTTTTGGATTCGGATTTTTTTTTGAAAAATAAACTAAAAAGTGTAAAAATCAAGTTTTTGGGCTTATTTTTACTCCTGCGCTATTATTAACCTCAATAACATTCAATAACAATAATTTCCACTAATTTAAAGGCTATTCTGAACACCTAACACCTCACAATATTTTTTTTTTTTTAGTACAAAACGTTGCAACGAGGTATCTTTCTGGACTGCGTAGAGGAGTGTTCACCACAATATAATTAAAAACCCATCAACTGGTCTGAATTACACCCAAAAATAGTATCTGGACTGCGTAGAGGACTGGCCACTGGCCACCACAATATAATATATAGAAAACCTTCAACAGGTCTGAATTACACACAAAAATAGTATCTGGACTGCGTAGAGGACTGGCCACCACAATATAATATATAGAAAACCTTCAACAGGTCTGAATTACACCCAAAAATAGTATCTGAACTGCGTAGAGTAGTGGGCACTGGTCACCACAATAAAAAATATATAAAAAACCTTCAACAGCTCTGAATTACACCAAAAATAGTATCTGGACTGCGTAGAGGACTGGCCACTGGCCACCACAATATAATATATAGAAAACCTTCAACAGGTCAGAATTACACCCAAAAATAGTATCTGGACTGCGTAGAGTAGTGGGCACTGGGCACCACAATATAATATATAGAAAACCTTCAACAGGTCTGAATTACACCCAAAAATAGTATCTGGACTGCGTAGAGGACTGGCCACCACAATATAATATATAGAAAACCTTCAACAGGTCTGAATTACACCCAAAAATAGTATCTGGACTGCGTAGAGTAGTGGGCACTGGGCACCACAATAAAAAATATATAGAAAACCTTCAACAGGTCTGAATTACACCAAAAATAGTATCTGGACTGCGTAGAGGACTGGCCACTGGCCACCACAATATAATATATAGAAAACCTTCAACAGGTCTGAATTACACCCAAAAGTAGTATCTGGACTGCGTAGAGTAGTGGGCACTGGGCACCACAATAAAATATATAAAAAACCTTCAACAGGTCTGCATTACACCCAAAAATAGTATCTGGACTGCGTAGAGGACTGGCCACTGGCCACCACAATATAATATATAGAAAACCTTCAACAGGTCTGCATTACACCCAAAAATAGTATCTGGACTGCGTAGAGGACTGGCCACCACAATATAATATATAGAAAACCTTCAACAGGTCTGAATTACACCCAAAAATAGTATCTGGACTGCGTAGAGGACTGGCCACTGGCCACCACAATATAATATATAGAAAACCTTCAACAGGTCAGAATTACACCCAAAAATAGTATCTGGACTGCGTAGAGTAGTGGGCACTGGGCACCACAATATAATATATAGAAAACCTTCAACAGGTCTGAATTACACCAAAAATAGTATCTGGACTGGCCACTGGCCACCACAATATAATATATAGAAAACCTTCAACAGGTCTGCATTACACCCAAAAATAGTATCTGGACTGCGTAGAGGACTGGCCACTGGCCACCACAATATAATATATAGAAAACCTTCAACAGGTCTGCATTACACCCAAAAATAGTATCTGGACTGCGTAGAGGACTGGCCACCACAATATAATATATAGAAAACCTTCAACAGGTCTGAATTACACCCAAAAATAGTATCTGGACTGCGTAGAGGACTGGCCACTGGCCACCACAATATAATATATAGAAAACCTTCAACAGGTCAGAATTACACCCAAAAATAGTATCTGGACTGCGTAGAGTAGTGGGCACTGGGCACCACAATATAATATATAGAAAACCTTCAACAGGTCTGAATTACACCCAAAAATAGTATCTGGACTGCGTAGAGGACTGGCCACCACAATATAATATATAGAAAACCTTCAACAGGTCTGAATTACACCCAAAAATAGTATCTGGACTGCGTAGAGTAGTGGGCACTGGGCACCACAATAAAAAATATATAGAAAACCTTCAACAGGTCTGAATTACACCAAAAATAGTATCTGGACTGGCCACTGGCCACCACAATATAATATATAGAAAACCTTCAACAGGTCTGCATTACACCCAAAAATAGTATCTGGACTGCGTAGAGGACTGGCCACTGGCCACCACAATATAATATATAGAAAACCTTCAACAGGTCTGCATTACACCCAAAAATAGTATCTGGACTGCGTAGAGGACTGGCCACCACAATATAATATATAGAAAACCTTCAACAGGTCTGAATTACACCCAAAAATAGTATCTGGACTGCGTAGAGGACTGGCCACTGGCCACCACAATATAATATATAGAAAACCTTCAACAGGTCAGAATTACACCCAAAAATAGTATCTGGACTGCGTAGAGTAGTGGGCACTGGGCACCACAATATAATATATAGAAAACCTTCAACAGGTCTGAATTACACCCAAAAATAGTATCTGGACTGCGTAGAGGACTGGCCACCACAATATAATATATAGAAAACCTTCAACAGGTCTGAATTACACCCAAAAATAGTATCTGGACTGCGTAGAGTAGTGGGCACTGGGCACCACAATAAAAAATATATAGAAAACCTTCAACAGGTCTGAATTACACCAAAAATAGTATCTGGACTGGCCACTGGCCACCACAATATAATATATAGAAAACCTTCAACAGGTCTGCGTTACACCCAAAAATAGTATCTGGACTGCATAGAGGACTGGCCACCACAATATAATATATAGAAAACCTTCAACAGGTCTGAATTACACCCAAAAATAGTATCTGGACTGCGTAGAGTAGTGGGCACTTGGCACCACAATAAAAAATATATAGAAAACCTTCAACAGGTCTGAATTACACCAAAAATAGTATCTGGACTGCGTAGAGGACTGGCCACTGGCCACCACAATATAATATATAGAAAACCTTCAACAGGTCTGCATTACACCCAAAAATAGTATCTGGACTGCGTAGAGGACTGGCCACTGGCCACCACAATATAATATATAGAAAACCTTCAACAGGTCAGAATTACACCCAAAAATAGTATCTGGACTGCGTAGAGTAGTGGGCACTGGGCACCACAATAAAATATATAGAAAACCTTCAACAGGTCTTAATTACACCCAAAAGTAGTATCTGGACTGCGTAGAGTAGTGTGCACTGGGCACCACAATAAAATATATAGAAAACCTTCAACAGGTCTGCATTACACCCAAAAATAGTATCTGGACTGCGTAGAGGACTGGCCACTGGCCACCACAATATAATATATAGAAAACCTTCAACAGGTCAGAATTACACCCAAAAATAGTATTTGGACTGCGTAGAGTAGTGGGCACTGGGCACCACAATAAAATATATAGAAAACCTTCAACAGGTCTGCATTACACCCAAAAAAAGTATCTGGACTGCGTAGAGTAGTGGGCACTGGGCACCACAATAAAAAATATATAGAAAACCTTCAACAGGTCTGAATTACACCCAAAAAATAGTATCTGGACTGCGTAGAGGACTGGCCACTGGCCACCACAATATAATATATAGAAAACCTTCAACAGGTCTGCATTGCACCCAAAAATAGTATCTGGACTGCGTAGAGGACTGGCCACCACAATATAATATATAGAAAACCTTCAACAGGTCAGAATTACACCCAAAAATAGTATCTGGACTGCGTAGAGTAGTGGGCACTGGGCACCACAATAAAATATATAGAAAACCTTCAACAGGTCTGAATTACACCCAAAAGTAGTATCTGGACTGTGTAGAGTAGTGGGCACTGGGCACCACAATAAAATATATAGAAAACCTTCAACAGGTCTGAATTACACCCAAAAATAGTATCTGGACTGCGTAGAGTAGTGGGCACTGGGCACCACAATAAAAAATATATAGAAAACCTTCAACAGGTCTGAATTACACCCAAAAATAGTATCTGGACTGCGTAGAGGACTGGCCACTGGCCACCACAATATAATATATAGAAAACCTTCAACAGGTCTGCATTACACCCAAAAATAGTATCTGGACTGCGTAGAGGACTGGCCACTGGCCACCACAATATAATATATAGAAAACCTTCAACAGGTCTGAATTACACCCAAAAGTAGTATCTGGACTGCGTAGAGTAGTGGGCACTGGGCACCACAATAAAATATATAAAAAACCTTCAACAGGTCTGCATTACACTGCACATACGGCTGCTCCTCCATCCTCTCCATCATATACATGTTGGAGTTTCAGCGTGTGAAAACCTCTTGTTTTTGATAATGTCAGTGCATTTTGAATATTTTTCAATTTGCCCCACAACACTGAATGTACTTTATCTATGATACGCATCTATCTTTCTTGACTGCGTAGTGTGGTGGCCCCGGTACACAATTTGGTACCGAGGCCACAATATAATTAAAAAACCCTCCACGGGTCAGAATTCCACCAAAAAAGGGTATGGACTGCGTAGTGTGGTGTGCCCGGAACACAATTTTTTACAGCGCCAACAATATAAGTAAAAAATTGGGCATCAACTGTCACCGTTGTTTAATATCTGATACACCTAAATATGGACTGCACGGTGGAGTGGCCCCGGTAATAAATTTGGTGCCGGGGCCACAATACCTCCTCCAACTTCCAAGTGTAGTGTTTATAAAGACAGACAGCGTCTAAGTGTTATTAGTTGACTTTCTTAACCCTAAAATTGTCCCTGTTGCAAATATTCGTGCAATGGAGAGTTACTTTTTCATTGAAAGACTCAAGCTTTCAAATGTAGTGTTTATAAAATATAAACAACAATACAGTAGTTTTAGAGCACGTCAATACCTCTTGTTTTAAATTATGACAGGGCATTTTACTTTTGGTTTAATTTCTTGAATTTGTTTAAATTTGGTTTTACTTTTTGAACATGGCAAACGACTATTGATTGGTCATATAATGCAAAAAAAAAAGTTCCAAGATGGAATTGTCCTTGGGCCCTCACACCCACCCTTATGTTGTTGAAATAGGACATGCACACTTTAACAAACCAATCATTTCAGCGACAGGGCCTACCAAACAACTTTGGCTGAAATGATTGGTTTGTTTGGGCCCCCACACCAAAAAAGCTATTCATCTCTCCATGTACAGACTAAACAGGCTCTACTGAGGCAAGATGTCGTCCTCATCCTTAACCTCTGATTCCTCTCCCCCTACAGTGTGTACTTCCTCCTCATCACACATTATCAATTCGTCCCCGCTGGACTCCACAACCACAGGTCCCTCTGTAGTATCTGGAGGGCAGTGCTGTACTTCATTGAGGAATTGATTATTCATTTTTATAAACATCATTTTTTCAACGTTTTGAGGAAGCAGCCTCCTTCGCCGCTCACTGACCAGGTTCCCCGCTGCACTAAAAACTCTTTCCGAGTACACACTGGAGGGGGGACACCTCAGGTAAAATAGAGCCAGTTTGTACAGGGGCTTCCAAACTGCCTTTTTTTCCTGCCAGTAACAATATGGACTGTCTGACATGTCTACTTGGATGGTGTCAGCAAAGTAATCATCCACAACTTTTTCTATTGTAACAGCATCCAATGCAGCGAGAGTAGACATGTCTGCAATGGTTGGCAGGTCCTTCAGTCCGGACCAGATGTTATCAGCATCCCCGCCAGCGCCTCTTTTAGGAAAACTGAGCTTTTTCCTCGCAGCCATAGATGTGGAAGAAAATGAGGGTGGAGCTGTTGGCATGTCACGGTCCTCTTCAGAGGACAATCCCCTGACCAGCAGGTCTTTGCACCTCTGTAGACTTGTGTCTGCCGGAAACAGAGACACAACATACGCTTTAAACTGAGGATCAAGCACGGTGGCCAGAATGTATTCCTCTGACTTTAAAAGAGTGACCACCCTCGGATCCTGGCAAAGCGTACGAAGGGCTACATCCACAAGAGCTACATGCTTGGTGTAATCGCAATGGCTTACCAGCTCCTCCCTCACTTTCTCCAGCTGCTTCTGCAACAGCCTGATCAGGGGAATGACCTGACTCAAGCTGGCAGTGTCGGAACTGACTTCTCGTGTGGCAAGTTCAAATGGCTGCAGAACCTTGCACAACACGGAAATCAGTCTACACTGCGCTTGACTGAGGCGCATCCCCACTCCTTTTCCTACGTCGTAGGTGGCTGTGTAGGCCTGAATGGCCTTTTGCTGCTCCTCCATCCTCTGCAGCATATAGAGGGTGTCACAACCTCTTGTTTGAGGTGATGGCAGGGCAGGTTTATGCTTTTTTGATGTGCCTCTAGTCTGCGGTAGGCACTGGCTGAATGCCGAAAGTGTCCAGCAATTTTGCACGCCACCGCAAGCATCTTCTGCACACCCCTGTCACTCTTGAGGTAATGCTGCACCACCAAATTAAGGACTGAATCTGATGGAGATTGTGGAGGAAGTTGACGAGGAGGGTGTTGCTGGTGTGTATCCAACTGGACCACGGGATTTGGGTGTCCCTGTACCGATGAGGGTCCTAGCCCCAGTTCCTGAACTAACCACTGAACTATGAAGGTTATTCAGGTGACGTATAAGGGAGGATGTTCCTAGGTGGGCAAGATCCTTACCCCTGCTTATTTGAGCTTTACATAAGCTACATATGGCCATACATTGGTTGTCTGGATTTGGATAAAAATAACTCCAGACCGAAGAGGTGCATTTTTTGGTCTTCTGACCAGGCATGACGATGGGCTTTTTCATCCCATGGACATCAGCTGTTTCCCCCCCTGGTGCCTCATTTACAATAACCACATCACCATCCTCATCATCAAGTTCCTCCACAGCACCAGCTACATCATCAATAGGCTCCTCCCGAGCCACCTCTTCCCGTACAGTGATGGGAAGGTCAGGCTTGACAACCACAAACACCCTTGGACTCGCCTTGGGGATTTGTGATAATTTCTCTTTAGAAGGCAGAGTTGTTTGCTGTTTTGTTGCTGACAGCATAACTCTGTTCAATTTTTTGTAGGGGGGGAGGAGGAGGAGGGCTAAGATCCGTGGGTGAAGCTGAACCACTTGTCATGAACACGGGCCAGGGCCTAAGCCGTTCCTTGCCACTCCGTGTCGTAAATGGCATATTGGCAACTTTACGTTTCTCCTCAGATGATTTTAAGTTTCTCTTTTTGCTACTTTTTCTTAACTTGGGCTTTTTGGATTTTACATGCCTGGTACTACGAGATTGGGCATCGGGCTTGGAAGACGACGTTGATGGCATTTCATCGTCTATGTCATGACTAGTGGCAGCAGCTTCAGCATTAGGAGGAAGTGGGTCTTGATCTTTCCCTACTTTATCCTCCAAATTTTTGGTCTCCATTATATGTAGCACAAGATACTGCAGAATGTGTGAACTTGGTAATATTGCAGTACCAATGGACTTATACTGCTGGATTGGTTTTGCAAATTTGGTTATAATTACTTTTTTTTTTCATTTTTTATTTTAATTTTTTTTATAACTTTTTTTTTATTTTTTAAAAACTTGGGAATAATGGGGAAATAACTATGCCCTTAGAAGCACAGAGCACAGGACACAGCACCACTGGACTGAACAGGACACAGCACAGGACCCAGCAGCACTACTGAACTCAGCAGGACAGAGCACAGGACACAGGACCACTGGACTGATACTGCAGAATGTGTGAACTTTGTAATATTGCAGTACCATTGGACTTTTACTGCTGAATGTGTGAACTTGGTAATATTGCAGTACCAATGGGCTTATACTGCAGGATTGGTTGTGCAAATTTTGTGGTGATTAAAAAAAAATTAAATTCGTTTTTGGTATTTTTTTAAATAACTTTTTTTTATTTTTTTAAACACAGGGGAATATTGGGGAAATAACTATGCCCTTAGAAGCACAGAGCACAGGACACAGCACCACTGGACTGAACAGGACAAAGCACAGGACCCAGCAGCACCACTGACCTCAGGACAGAGCACAGGACACAGCACCACTGGACTGAGCACAGCACAGCACAGCACAGAACTGAACTGAACAGCACGAGATATAGCAGGACAGAGGACCACCTAACACACCCTCCCTCTACCCTGATCAATGCCCGAGTGAAGATGGCGGCGACTAGCAGGGAATTTGGATGCTGTCATAATTGACAGTTTCCTGACCAGCAGGTCTTTGCACCTCTGTAGACTTGTGTCCGCCGGAAACAGAGACACAACATACGCTTTAAACCGAGGATCGAGCACGGTGGCCAGAATGTATTCCTCTGACTTTAAAAGAGTGACCACCCTCGGATCCTGGCAAAGCGTACGAAGGGCTTCATCCACAAGAGCTACATGCTTGGTGGAATCGCAATAGTTTACCAGCTCCTCCCTCACTTTCTCCAGCTGCTTCTGCAACAGCCTGATCAGGGAAATGACCTGACTCAAGCTGGCAGTGTCGGAACTGACTTCTCGTGTGGCAAGTTCAAACGGCTGCAGAACCTTGCACAACACGGAAATCAGTCTCCACTGCGCTTGACTCAGGCGCATCCCCACTCCTTTTCCTATGTCATAGGTGGCTGTGTAGGCTTGAATGGCCTTTTGCTGCTCCTCCATCCTCTGCAGCATATAGAGAGTGGAGTTCCAGCGCGTCACAACCTCTTGTTTGAGGTGATGGCAGCCTCCTTGACACCTTGATTATCCAAATCTGGATCTACACTGTGGGTCATCCTTCCAGCATATGCAGAGGGTGTGCTGCAAATGGTGGATGGAGTCACCTCTTCCCGTACAGTGATGGGAAGGTCAGGCTTCGCAACCAGGGCCGCCGAGAGGGGGGGGGAGCGGGTACTAATTACCCGGGCCCGGCATGTCAGGGGGCCCGGCCCGGGCCCTTGCGCTGCTGATTTTTTTTAATTTTCAATTATTTTTTTTCAAAACGTTTTTTTTCCTTTTCTTTTTTTTTTTTTTTTTGGCGGGGGGGGGGGGGGGGGGCTCGGTCGTTGGTGGGGGGAGCAGGCTAGTTTAAAAAAAAACCAAAACATACTCACCTGATCGCGGAGCCGGCATCCCTCCTCTCTGCTGCTCTGTGCTCTATTCAGACTGTCTGAATGCTGGGTGTGATGTCATCATGTCATGCCCAGCATTCAGTCAGTCTGGAGCAATGGAGCACAGAGCAGCAGAGAAGACCAAGAGAGGAGAAAAGGTAAGTGAAGGGAGGAAAACGAGGGGGGCACAGAGGGGTTAAAAAACGGGGGGGGGGGGGGGGCAGCATGTCAGAGGGGTTATAAAAGGGAAGCAGCATGACAAAGGGGTCAAAAAATGAGGGGGAGCACAGAGGGGTTAAAAAACGGGAAAGCAGCATGTCAAAGGGGTTAAAAACGGGAAAGCAGCATGTCATAGGGGATAAAAAATGAGGGGGAACACAAAGGGGTTAAAAAACGGGTGGGCAGCATGAGAGAGGGGTTAAAAAATGAGGGGGCACAAAGGGGTTAAAAAACGGGGGGGCAGCATGACAGAGGGGTTAAAAAATAAGGGGGGGCACAGAGGGGTTAAAAAACGGGGAAGCAGCATGTCAGAGGGGTTAAAAACGGGGAAGCAGCATGTCAGAGGGGTTAAAAACGGGGAAGCAGCATGTCAGAGGGGTTAAAAAATTAGGGGGAGCACAGAGGGGTTAAAAAACGGGAAAGCAGCATGTCAAAGGGGTTAAAAACGGGGAAGCAGCATGTCAGAGGGGTTAAAAACGGGGAAGCAGCATGTCAGAGGGGTTAAAAAATGAGGGGGAGCACAGAGGGGTTAAAAAACGGGAAAGCAGCATGTCAGAGGGGTTAAAAAATGAGTGGGGGCACAGAGGGGTTAAAAAATGGGAAAGCAGCATGTCAGAGGGGTTAAAAAATGAGTGGGGGCACAGAGGGGTTAAAAAATGGGAAAGCAGCATGTCAGAGGGGTTAAAAATTGAGGGGGAGCACAGAGGGATTAAAAAATGGGAAAGCAGCATGTCAGAGGGGTTAAAAACGGGGGGGGGGCAGCATGACAGAGGGGGTGAAAAAATGAGAGGGGCACAGATGGGTTAAAAAACGGGGCAGTATGGCACAGTGGGGTTAATAAACAGGGGTCAGCATGGCACAGTGGGGTTAAAAAATGGTGGGCAGCATGGCACAGTGGGGTTACAAAGGGGGGGGAGGCATGGCACAGTGGGATTGAAAAAGGGGGGGAGCAGCATAGTATAGTCTGATGAAGGGGAGCCAGATGAAGGGGGCAAAAACAGCATGGAGGGCACAGTGTGATCATAAGGCATGGCGATGATGAAGGGGCACATTATTGTAATATTGGAGCTGGAGGAAGGCCTAATTATTAATCGTGGATGGTATTGATTTAACGCCAGGGTTGTTTGGAATTATCTAAATGTAGCTATTTTTTTCCAAATAGGGCCCCCAGCATTCCAGGATCCAGACAAGCCGCAACTAAAGAAACATGCAGCAACAGGTGGTGAAAGTGAGAAGAACAGGTAGGAGAGAGCAGGACAGTATGCGAAATGTTGTGATTCTAGTAGGGACAATGTCAATTTTTGGTGAGTGTTGTGCCCAATGTAAGGTGGAGGCCAAGACTGAACTCTTTGTGTACACACTGCATTTTTTTTATACTACATTTTGGTGCTAGATGTCCTGAAAGTCAGGAGTGCTTGGACATATGTGATGCTCTGGCGAATAGAGAGCCTAGTGATTTTGATGTGTTAGCAACGCCCCAATGTCGCATTTGCCACGCCACCAAATGCATGACCACACCTCTGAGGCGGCGCCAAATTTTTTACCATGCTCAACTATGAGGGGGGGCCCTCATAAATTTATTGTACCGGGGCCCTGAATTCCTCTTGGCAGCCCTGAAGATGTCTGCTAGATGTCTACTAGATCCCGCAAATGCAGCAATACAAATAGCGATGTCCGAGAGCATACACACTCTGTGTGATACAATACCAGCACCCTGCTCGATGTCTACTTCAGAATGAATCAAATCAGCTGGTCACGTGACCTGACGTGTTTCATCACCGATTGATGATTTCATCAGAGGTACTCTGATTAGTTCAGTACCAGCAGTCAGTGAATACATGTATGGAATTTCTGAGGTTATATTGTGAAGCAGAGATTTATATCATATTTATATATCGTAAGTTACTCAGGAGAAACAACTGTGAAAGTTACTGAACGTTTTAGTTTTTGTTTCTCTCTGTGTTATGTTGGTTACAGACAGATTCCAGCACCGCTCACCCTGCACAGAGCCGGATTTAGACCTCATGGGGCCCTAGGCAAGATACTGGTTTGGGGCCCCCTTCCTGAAAAAATCCATAGCACTATAGTTTTTAGCATAACATGTACCCCTATTAAGGGGCTGGTTGGCAGACTTTAGCCCAGGGAGGCAAGCACATAGCACTGGCCCATAAGTAGCGGCCCATTTTTAAAGGTTGGTCTCGCCGCCGGCCCTGGGAGGGCCCTCTGGGAACCGCTGGGCCCTAGGCAATTGCCTAGGTTGCCTAGTGGTAAATCCGGCCCTGACCCTGCAGACTAATTGTTATGAGGTAAAGAAACGGCTGATATTCACTATTTACAGACATAATTAATGGAACAAATATGTGTAATCTAGTGCAATGACTGGAAAAGATTCTGTTCACTCTGTAATAACTTCAATATTGAAGAATAAGTCTCAGATAATATTACATGGTGCTGTAAGTCTAGGGAGACAGGTAGTTATCTAAATGAATCAATGTTCTTTAACATATGTATATATGTATATGTATTTTTATTTGCTTAAAGTGCAAATTAGAGCTAAAAAGATGAATAAATAGGTGAAGACTGGAGTGTATTTATGACTTATTTAACTTTATGTGCACAGCATTATTTTATTAAATAAATCCAGATCGTATTTCATGGGGTCACAGTTTACATTGTTGAGGTTGTGTAACATAACAATAATGTATTGTAAATACACTAACACACTTTAAATCTCAAATATCAGGGATATTTACTGACAATTTAATAGCAAATTACTGACAATATATTATTATTATTATTGACACATTATTTATGTAAATTGAATATGTTATAAAAGTCACTGCTATTATCTAGAGGATCGAGAGAAAAAGATAGACCAAACTATTGGGTGTGGTGAATGTCACGTGTAATGTAAAAAAACAAATTTTTACTGACAAATTTAGCAAATTTACTGATGGATGGTACTGTCCTGTGTGACTGGGTCAGAATGATATTTTATTTTTTACATCATGAAAGCAAAATGGATTTAGATTATAAGTCCAGTGAGAAACACAATGCTCTGTAATGTTAAAAAGAAGCTCTAAAGCTTTATCATAATGCATTATAAATAAAAAAAAAAAACTAGAGATGTGCTCTGACCCTCGTGTTTTCATTTCATCTGGACTTAGCTCAATATAGTAGAAGCTTTTGAGCAGGTACCGGTAGCACAGAGATAGGAGAAATGGAGCCAAGAGCACACCCCCCCACGTCCACTCAGAAGGTAGCAATAATTTAATTGCAGCAATAGCTGCCTGCTACTAGCCGGTACGCAGCAGCTGCTGTGTGAAGCGTCCCAGTTGCCCTGGCATCAGATTGAGTAGACTCCTTCTTGGGGACCCGCCTCTGCTGTAAGTTTCGGGCAGTCCCCTTTACTCCGGGGTTGAACAAAGCTTACCCGGGGCAATGATTTTTCAGCAGTCCTTCCCATAAAAATTTACGAGTCCCCAGGGTTGATTCAGAAGGGCAGCATTATGGCTCAAAGCATATAAATAAAAAAAGGTAGGGAATCCCTGCTCTTGGCTACCGATGAATGCTCGAGCAATGTATTTTGTGCCTAATCTTTGAACTTTTATAGTATGGGTGCAGGCCACCTTTGTCTATTTACTTTCCAAAATGTCTAAATCTATTCATTCATACCACTGTCCATTTAATGAACTCTGCCTGTTACTGTAGCTTTACTGTCTATGATGGATGCCGTGTAAAATTGAAAATGTTACATGACAAGTTCACTTTGAAAATCCCTACACTGGCTCCCTGTGTCTTCCAGAATCAAATTCAAATTACTGACCCTTACCTACAAACCCCTCAACAACAACACTCCTGCATACATCTCAAATCTCATATCAAAATGCTTTCCTCCTGCCCTCTTAGATCTACCTCTGACCTGCGCCTTGTCTTGTCTCTGATAACCACCTTTCACACCCGCCTCCAAGACTTCTCCCGTGCTGCTCCCCACAAATCGAATTCCCTACCAGGCTCAATCAGACTTTCCCACAGCCTTTAAATCTTTAGATGCTCTTTGAAAACACATCTCTTTCTTAGAGGTGAACTTATCCTCGATAACACTATTCACACTAATGCACCCTCACAACTATCCCAATCTCCACTCTGAGCTACACTTGCTCCTCTTGTTTCAACTGTGTTCTCTTTCCCTTAGAAAGTAAGCTCTCTACTCCATACCCTTTATTTTCAAGTCTCCGTTAATTTTGTCTGCCTTGTCTGTTCTTGCTTTACATATGTACTATTTTATGTAAGTCCTTGCCTTCCCTACTGTACGGCACTGCGGAGCACTGTGGCACCTTGCAAATCTACAATAATAATAATAATTTTGTATTGGGTGCCTAATCTTTGAATTTTTGTAGCATGGTTACAGGCGACCTTCATCTGTTTACTTTTCAAAATGTCTAAATGCATTCAATCATACCCCTGTCCTTCCAATGACATCTGCCTGTTAATTTAATTACAGTCAGGTGCCCCAAATGCCTGTGACTAGCCAGGATGCAGTAGCTGTATGAGGCTTCCTGGTTGCCCTGGCGTCAGAGTGAGTACATGACTTCTTAGGGACTGTCTCTGCTGCAATTCTCGGGCAGTCCCCTTTACCCTGGGGGAATGATTTTTCAGCCCTCACTCCCCATAAATATATATAAGGCCCCTGGTTTGATTCAGAAGGACAGCATTATGGCACAGATCTACCTCAGTCCAAGGACAATGTCATCTTGAATTCCATCACTTAACATTGTGCCCTCTCATTAACTTTTAATTGTCTACTAATGACACTCTCCGTAGTTGTCCACTGTCATCCTTGTAAATCTGCCATTGATGCATATGCTTTCTCTAATTCAATTAAAAAAAATGATTTACCATACTTTACATTTATCTTACTCCATCACATAGCATAAATCATCAGCCATCATATCTTCATCTATACATGTATTCTTTTTCAAGGCCAAAATCTGTTCTCTTAATTTCTCAGAATGTGAACTTTCAATTGTATTGTCAAGACATGTTTAAAGCAACCAAATCTGTATCAATGTGAGTATTATACCTACTTACATGTGTGGGAAGGGCAAATATTGGCCTGTCTGAACCGACTCTTTTAAATATTTCTTACACTTAACTAATAGTACATCTAAACATTATTTATATACATCCCATATTTATATACATAGGTTTTGGGGACCACCTCTGCTGCAAGTCTCAGGCAGTCCATTTTACCCCGGGGTTGGATGAAGTTTCCCCAGGTGAATGATTTTTCCACACTGCCTCGCCATAAATATATAAAGGTCCCCTGGTTTGATTCAGTAGGACAGCATTACGGCACATAGCATATAAGTTAAACAAGGTAAGGAAAGCCCTGCTCTTGGCTACCGATAAAAGTTCTGTCCATCAAACAATGTATTGTCTGCTTAGTCTTGAAAGTTTTTGAGTATGGCTGCAGGCCACCTTCATCTCTCAGCATCTTCATTTATTTATATAGTGGGAAGGTAAGGAAATCCCTGCTTTTGGTAACCAATGAATACTAAGGCAATGTATTGTATTGTGTGCATAGTCTATGAAGGTTTTTAGTATGGCTGCAGGCCACCTTCATCTCTCAGCATCCTCATTTATTTATGTACCGACAGCAAATTAAGTAGTTATTTACAATTGGATGTCTACTTGTCTAAGTATCTACTGTTGCCTCTGTCCATCTAATGGCCTTATTGTTACTGCACTTCACTCGCCATGATGCATGCCGTTTAATGTTTCAAATTTAGTGTGTGTGCAGTGTTTCCAAATTTTTATCTCTTGCATCTTATAATAAAAAATGTTGTTGTTTAATTTATCCAGCAGGCTTGCATCAGTTGGTGGTATGGCAGATGACATTTTTTTATGCAGCCGGTGCAATGTTCTGCGGTCGTTGATTGTTGAAAATGCCCATAAAAACCCTCACATTCAAACACTATTTTTTAACTATAGATTTCACTGAATGACCCTATGAAAATTGACAAGTATTATAAAATAGAAAAGATTAGAATATATAGAGTTTCGGTGTGCAGTTGCATGCTGACCCTCACAAACACCCTTTTATAAATATAGATTTCACTGAATGACTCTTCCATAATTTACAAGTAATAAAATATAGAAAAGATTAGAATATAAAAATATATAGCGCTTTTTGTGGGAGTGTGCAGCTGCTGATGAGCCTCACCAGCAAACAAATATTCACGGAAATGCCATTTTGCCTCATTTTGAGATCCAAGCTTGGCAGGAGATCATCTCGGTTTCACTCGGATCCCCAACATTGGATCGTTCCCATTTCACATAATCCGAACCGCCCATATGTACAATAATCAATCAATAATTAATTACATAAGTATCCCCTCCTTTTAATAATATACATGGCGGCATGCAGACAGCAGTTGGAGTAAGCTGTACACTGGCTAATTGCCCAAGCTTCCATTTTTCCTTATTCTCTCAAATATAAAGCTCTGGCTAATTCTGAATACAGTTGGCAAACGTCACAGCAGAACTGATGATCGAATTCATACCAAAAAACAAGGCTGTTTTAGGATCTACTGAACTACCATCTCTGTTCAGCTGTGGGACCCACAGAGCTCAACTGTCATCGGTGTTTCATCATCTGTTCAGCTGCCCTCTGAGCTCAATTGTGATTGCTGTTAACTTCTCTATTTGGCTGCTGCGCCTTCTGCACCTAACTGTCCGCAACCTTGTCCAGTCAAAGCGGCAGAAAATACCTACTCCATTAACTCCAGCCAGGGGTCGGAAAACTATCCTTCACCTCTTCCATTGACTCGCATAATGTGGATCAATTGTTCCTTTTCACTTTCTCAATACCTACCCTAGCTAATACACATTCATTTACATCTCTCAATCATCCACCTACTCAATTTATAGTCTCTCCTATTTACTGTCACCATACTTCTCTCCAAACTCCTGTTTTTTCTCCATCATCCTATTTCTCCCTCCTCGATTATAATTCCCCTTCACTACTTCCCTCCTCGCTATTCTGTACACATAAACTGTTTTGTCTCATGCACCCAACATACTCACTAGGCTATATAAACAGAAATAAACCTCACACCCACAAATCCTCCTTGCATGTCCTCATTCTCACCTTGCTCCTTCTCATGGCTGCTGGTGACATCTCACCTATCCCTGAACTCCATACAATAACCATTGTCTGCTTACACTCGCTCCACCCCAAACCTTTCAATCCATCCCATACTACCAATCCCGACAACCTTAACCACATATCTCCACTACCCTTTCTTCCATTCTCCAGTGCACTATGGAGCACCAGATCTGTTTGTAACAAACTTACATCCATCCATGATCTATTAATTTCTAAATCCCTCAACCTCCTTGCCATTACAGAAACTTGGCTCACCTCCTTTGACTCTAGATCCCCTGCAGCTCTCTCTTATGGGGACTCTCTCTCAGCCACACTCCCAGACCCAGAATCAAACAAGGTAGTGGAGTAGGCATTCTACTTTTTCCAGGCTGCGCTTTCCAAGTCATACCGTCTAAACCTTCCCTCTCATTCTCTTCCTTTGAAGTCCACACTATATGTCTATTTTTCCTCTCCACTTTTGTGCTGCTGTCATTTATTGCACCTCAAGTCCAGTTTCTCAATTCCTTGACAACTTTGCGGCCTGGCTAACTTATTTCCTATCCTTTGACCTGCCTACCCTCATAGGTGATTCCAACATTCTCAATAATCACTGGCTCACTGTCTCTTCTGCCACTAAACTTCTTTCACTTACTTCCTCCTGTGGTCTCTCCCAACGGACCTCATCTCCCACCCACTGTGATGGGCATGGGCACTCCCTTGACCTTGTCTTCTCCCACTATTGCTCCTTCTCTAGTTTCTTTAATTTAGCCCTCCCTCTCTCTGACCAAAGCCTCCTTTCCTTCAGCCTCATCTTAACTCATACTCTCCCTCTTGCAACCAAATCCACAAGTACACAACGAAACTTAAGTACTCTTAGCCAAATCCACTTATTTTCACTAAAACAACTATTTTCTCCAATGACTGCATTGTCCTGTCCTACTCAACAACAAAACACTCACTTCAGCCTTTTGACAATGCAGCTCCAGCTACTACATATAGTCTCCAACGATTCAAACCCCAACCATGGCACACCAAACAGACCAGCTACCTGCAAAAGTGCTCCCTCACTGCAGAGCACCACTGGAGGAAATCTTGTTCCTATCCCGATTTCCTCCACTATAAATTCATCCTTTTATCTTACAGCACTGTTCTTTCAATTGCCAAACAAACATTCTTAAAATCTCTAATATCCAACCAGTCTTCCAAGCCACGTTGCCTCTTTGCCACCTTCAACTCTCTGCCTACCTGCACCTCCTCCCCCTTCCTCCCTCACTGCCTATGATTTTGCCAACTATTTCAAAGACAAAATCAACACCAACAACAGATATTTCCTCAAGTCAATTTCCACTCACTACACCCACTCTACCCACCTTTACCTTCACTCCCCAATCCACCCTTAATTCATTCTCTCCAGTAACTGAAGACAAAGTCTCTGCACTCCTTTCTTCATCTCACCCTGCAACCTCTCCGCTCCCTCTCCTCCACTGCATGCCCACCTCTATCTTACCTCTTCAACTTGCCTCTCTCCACTGGCAAATTATTTCTCTCCTCCCCTTTGCCTACAAGCTATTTGAGCGATTAGTGTACAAAAAGGCCTATCTCACTTTCTCTTCTCCCACTCTATTCTCAACTCTCTGCAGCAAGGCTTCCGCACCCAACATTCCACTGAAACTGCTCTCACAAAAGTGATCAATGGTCTATTTACTGCAAAGTCTAAGGGTTAATTCTCCATACTCATTCTCCTAGACCTCTCTGCTGCTTTTGACACTGTTGACCACCCTCCTATTCTACACACCCTTCACTCCATTGGCTTTTGTGACACAGAGTTTTCCTGGTTCACTTCCTACCTATTGAACCGCTCCTTTATTGTTTCTACCTCTGGCACATCCTCTTCTCTACTCCCACTATCTGTTGGGGTCCCACAAGGCTCTGTTCTTGGCCATTTACTTTTTTCATTATACACCACTTCAGTTGGGGCACTAATTTACTCATTCGGCCTTCAGTACCACCTCTACGAAGATGACACCCAAATCTAAATCTAAATCCCCTGACCTCTCTGCTTCTGTACTGTCTTGTGTAACCAACTGTCTTTATGCTATCTCCACATGGATGTTCCAATTCTACCTAAAGCTCAACATGTCCAAAACAGAGCTTATTATGTTCCCTCCTGCCAGGGTCACCACATGCCCTCAAATCTCCTTCACTGTCAATAACACCACAATTTTCTCAGTCTCCCAAGCCCACTGCCTTGGTATCACACTTGACTCCAAACTCTGCTTTATTCCTCACATCCAGACTCTCTCCCAGTCCTGTCAACTCCGCCTTATAAACATTGCCGGAATACGCCCTTTTCATACTCAAAATGCTACCAAAACTCCTATCCATTCTCTCATCATCCCCCCTGTGTTGACTATTGCAACCCCCTGCCATCTGGCAATCCTGACACACATATAGCCACAGTTCAATCCATCCTAAATGCTGCTTCAAGGCTGCTCTTCCTCTTTCACTGCTCCACATCTGCTGCACCTGTCACACTTCTGGTATCACAAATGAAACCCAATAGCCAGGTATTACTGAATTCAACAGGATTTATTTTGGTATATAAATAAATCTCCAGTGTCCAACAAATAAAGTCCAAAGTCACAAGAGGATAAAGGTCTGATGGAAGTATCAAGTACCTGTAGTCCAAATCACAAGGAGGCAAGGTTCTGTGGAAGCATCTGGTTCAGATACAAACACAATAATCGTGCAAAGGCTTCAGGAAGTGCCTTTTCTAGGCCCAAACAGGAAATGGGATCCAAGATGGAAACTTCATGAGGCAATTGCGGCCATCTTGAATAAGGGCTATTGTAAGGGCAAGTTCATAACAGAGATCCAAGATGGAAACTTCATGAGGCAATCACGGCCATTTTGAATGAGGGCAAATCTAAGGGCAAGTACATAACAGTACCACTTTGCAAATCCTTACACTGGCTCCCTGTGTCTTCCAGAATCAAATTCAAATTATGCACCCTTACCTACAAAGCCCTCAACAACACAACCCCTGCATACATCTCAAATCTCATATCAAAATACTCTCCCTCCCGCCCTCTTAGATCTACCTATGATCTTCATCTTGTCTCTTCTCTGGTAACCACCTCTCACTCCCGCCTACAAGACTTCTCCTGTGCTGCTCCCCACTTATGGAATTCCCTACCACGTTCAATCAGACTTTAACCCAGCCTTCAAATCTTTAGACGCTCTTTGAAAACCCATCTCTTATTTAGAGGTGACCTTATCTCTTATAACACTATTCACACTAATACACCCTCACAGCTGTCCCAATCTCCACTCTGAGCCACATTTATTCCTCTTATTTCAGCTGTGCTCTCTTCCACTTAGAATGTAAGTTCTCTAATAAGCAGGGTCCTACATACCCTTTGTTTTCATGTCTGGGTTTATTTCTTGTCTACCTTTATGTCCTTGTTTTATGTATGTACAGTTTTAACTACTGTACGCACTGCGGAGCACTGTAGCGCTTTATAAATCTATGATAATAATAATAATAATAATACAATTAAATATACACTGGAGTAATCCGCGGTCTTCAGAGATCACATAAATAGCTCATTGGAGTTCAGTTGATTTCATAATAAAATACCTGTCTGTGAGAGGCCACATGATTTGCTAGTGCATTTCCAAAAGAGACCTTCATCATGAAGATCAAAGAATTTTCAAAGCAAATAAAAAAAGGGTTATTGAAAAGCATCAGTAATAAGATACACTCCAGCATAGACACTCCATTATGCGTCTGAACTGCAGCTTTCTTCCCTTCTTATTACCTCCTCCTACTCCCATTCCCAAGACTTCTCCTGCACTGCTCCCCATCAACAGAACTCCTTGCTTCAACCTACCAGACTCTCTCCCAACCCTCAAACCATCAAATGAATCCTCAAAACTCACCTCTTCATGCTTGCTTACCCTACCCTTAAACCAGCACATCGACCGCCTCTGCCTGATCCCTTCACAGCATTCACTATTGCTCCGTTATCACCTACTGTCTCTCTTTAATCCACTTCCTCTAGAATGTAAGCTCAAGGTACTCTTCTACTTATGTCTCATGTCTGTCTTCTTTGTACGATCTTGTCGTTATGCCTTAAGCTGAAACCTCCGCTACCCCATGCCATTATTGCTAGCTCAAAACCATCCATGGAGGTCATAATATACTTCATTGTATTCATGTCACTTTTATTATCTGTATCTGTCATTAAATTTAATGTACTTATGTTTGTCAGATCTCTTAGATGACTGTTCGGTGTCATTGAATCTGTGGTGTCTTTAAAATAAACAATGATGATGATGATCATCATCAATTATTTATATATGACACTAGTTTCGCAATGCTGTCAAAAGACTATTTGTCACTCACAGTCGCTGCCTCATTAGAGTTTACAGTATAAATTCCCGAACACATACACAGACACACAGACTAGGGTCAATTTGACAGTTGCCAATTAACCTACTAGTATGTTTTTGGAGTGTGAGAGGAAATGATTAAGAAGAGGATTTTGAAGACATTTTATAACCCTAAAACCCTGTCATTAAAGCCATTAAGAAATGGAAAGAATTTGCCAAGACAGATTTGAGAGGTCACTATAAGGTCTATGTCACCTTGTTCCTTGTTACACCCTTCCATGACAGAAATAGGAGAAACAGTATTACAGGAACTTTCACATTTGGAAATTCACATGAAATGTCACTAGAAAGAATGTGCAAGATTTACATACCAACTTGAGAAAGTAGTTTGAAATGACCAAAATTATACTTTTACTTAAAGATAAGAGTTATGTTTGGTGCAAGCCTAGCATTTTACATCAACAAAGCATGGTGGCGGAACATAATTATATAGTGATACTTCTTTGTTTGAGGATCTGGAAAAAAATCTCAAAATAGAGGGCAAAATGGATGCAGCAAGAAGAAGACAAATATTGGAGAAAAATCTGCTGCAATCTGCAGAAACCTATGATTTTGGAGAAAATTTATATTCTAGAAGAACCCAAATCATACTGAAAAACTCACAGTGGAGTGGAGCAAAACAATGTCAGATTAGTTTTGTGGGTTTTTTTTTCTGTATACTGATAGAGCTGAGAATAAACTGAGAACAATAGATTTGTCATAACAAGTACAGTCTGAAATGTGATTGGTAATTAACCATATATACAGTATACTTATAGACTTTCCTACAATCAGGGCAGTGCCACAAGATTTGCAGAAAGCAAATGAGAAACTAATCTTTTAAAAGGGAACAAAAGTGAAATCAGGAAACTATAGACCTGTGAGTCTGACTTCTGTTGTGGGTACATATGTTTAAGTTATTCTGAGGAATGTTATTCTGAAATATATTATAGAATATAGTTTGATTAATCAATCTCAGCATGGCTTCACAAAGGAACAGTCATGGCTAATAAATATGACCAGTTTTTATGAGGTGATAAGTACTGCTATGCAGAGCAGTCTTCCAACTCTCTGACAAACAGTACCAGGCAGTGCCCACAAATTGAGACTGTTCTGCCTAAATCTGGACAGTTGATAATTATGAACTACACCAAGCCATCATGACATAACCAAAACACACACATTGCAAGTATTGTCTGCTACTAAACCAAACCAACTGCAACTATCCTAAGTGGCATATTGCATGCACTTCCTTGTTTTAGTAGCGACCATATGTGGACTAACCAGATGTCTGGCATGGGAAGCAAAGAGCTTGTCGTAAATAGCAATATAGGGCCGAGAACTTAATACTGATTGATGTAGATGTCCATCCCCTATAAGCTGGAACTCAAAGCTAAAGTAGAATAAATAAAACAGATAACACCTAAATAAAAAATTGATCTAATCCTCTTAATCCACCGGTTCATATTTTAGATTTTATTGCACAAAAATGGATAGCATCAGCTAGAAGAGGTTTAGACTAAAGAGCTTAATTTATCATTAGCAAAATATTCCTCTTTATTTTATTTATACTGTTTGAAAACTGTTTGTAGTAAACAGTTTCAAAGTTGAGCTGCTTTCTCCAATAGTAATTATGATATTAAAGAGTTAAAACCCTTGTGGGGTGTGTATGAATTTATACAGTATCACACCGAGGGTTTGTCTCCAAATCATCAACAAAGACTATAGTACCAATGAGTATGGGAGGTCATTACCGATGACCAGGGTGCAAAATTAGTGAACCAGATACCAGATAATTACGAATTTGAACTCTTCTTGGGAAAATGGGAGAAGTTGTGGAAGTGGGATGTCCAACCCTTTAGAAGATAAATATGAATAGAGTAATTGGATGTCAGGTGCAAAAGGGGGTACAAAGGATAAGTGGGTATGGAAATAGTGATTATGTAAATTGCATAAGTAAACAACTAATGTGGGACTAATTGAGTCTTGTAATAGCTAGATTTTCGAATGTATAATGTTTACTTAAAATATGATTTTTGTTTTTTAAACAGGGTAGAATAGCCTTAGACCAACTAACAGCAAACCAGGAGGTAAAAGTAAACTGGCAGACAAAGGTGGTAGGATTATGCTTCACAACATTACAGACTGCTTAACGAGGCATGTGTTTTACTAATGACACCATAACATATAAGACACTGGTCAACAACTCCACTGATTAGACAGAACTATCGTCTCTTCTAAAAAATAAAAATGGTCTAGATTCAGAAATCCTTATCCAAAATGAATATATATTTCTTACAAACATCCAAAACATTCTGGGCCTGAGTCATTAAGGAATGTAAGGCAAAAGAGGAGTAAATGTTCTCCAGAAACAAACCATGTTGCAATGCAAGAGGGCAAATGAGTTTATTATTTTGCACATAAGTTACATATTGGCTGTTTTTTCATCTAGCACACAAATACTTGATAGCTTTATTTTTACACTGAAATGTAAAGTTGATCTAGGACATGCCCCAACTATAAATCTGTCCCCACATCTTAAATTTACATCTACCCTGTCGAAGTAGTATAATTGGATGAACGAAAGTATATTGGTTAATATTGTTTTGCCGTGCGATTGCGATCAGTACGCCACGTAACACGGTAAAATACGCACGCACACACTCTTACTCTAACATTTAGTTATTTACTAGCAGAATAAACAGCATAAATTACTTATCTGTGTAGTTTGATGGTTAGTCTCTCTTAGCTGCCATTTATATTGTATAAATTATATAGTGTGCTTTGTATCTTGTGCATTACTAACTGTCCACCTTGCCTATCTCTCATAAGAGGGGGGAACAAAGCACATCTGCTATTCAAATGCATCCTGTAAGAGAAATAACAACTGGTGATGGGGGAAAGTGGACTATACATGTCCCGTGGAGTAATATGGAATTAAGACAAACTGTAGAAGAATGTTCTAATTACCAAACAAATCCGGGATATGTATTGAGTAAGTTAGAAAAAACTTACAAGACGTTACACCCCACATACAGAGATATAGTACAGTTATATACTGCGCTACTCACAACCACGGAAAGTGTTAAGCTTTTTGAGGAAGCATTTTACGAGTGTGCCAGCGGACAATGACAGTGAAAATATTGACAAAACATGTGAAAATTTTAAGACGCAGTTTAAAAATGTATTTCCTTGTAAGCCAGACCCGCATACAGGCACAAGAATATAATGAGTCAGTGAGAGATTATAATGGACGATTTTGTCAATAGGCTGAACATTATAATGGGTTGAAAGCAATTTTGCAGGAGAATAGTGTAATAGAATCTCTCATGTTGCAAACATTTTTAGACGGTCTTAGACCAAACATTAAAAATCGTGTAGCCAGGAGTGTGCCCATGTGGAGAAAGCATGAATTCCATGAAATGGTCCAAGAAGCACAAGCACATGAGGATAATTTAAATGCACAAACACTAAAAAGAAAGCCATTGCTGCACAAAATAAATTAATGAATGTACAATTGAAAGGTGCTTATAGGGCTACTTCAAATGTGCAGGGTTACAGTGGCGCACGAAGGGGGGGGGGGTTTCTGGGTCTTCAGAAACCCCTCCCCTCCGCTAAAGAAGTGCCCCTGTACTATCCCGCAGCTGTATACAATACAGCAAGCATCTGCAGCTGCTGGATAGTTCAGTGCTGCCGAAACGGAGCTGCTTTCTCTTTCTTCTCTTTTTTTTTTGGGGGGGGAACCCCCCGTTAAAAATCCTGCGTGCGCCCCTGGGTTACAGACCCAGGTTTTATAAATCTGCAATTACTTGCTACAATTGTCAAAAGAAGGGACATTTCTCAAGGGAATGTACAAAAGCAAGAAAGAAAAGGTATCCCCAGGGTAAGCCTCATCAAGATGAGCAAACTGAGGGAGAGGAGATGCATTGACTACCAAAAGCAACACTTGTGTTACAAATCCCACTTATTCAATGTGAATTCCAGGAGCCCACAGTTAATTTGGTAATACAGGGAAAAGAGCAACCTTTTTAGTAGACACAGGTGCTGCAAGATGTTTGATATCTGGAAAACAAAGATATCCCCTAACTGAAAATGTAATACATGCTGCTGGTGTGGCAAATAAAGTGATACCATTAAGAGACAGAAAAGCTACCTGTCACTATAGGACAACTTACCAATGAGCATTCCTTCCTGTTAGCTGCAGATGCTCCTACCAATTTATTAGGCAGGGACCTGCTATGTAAATTGGGTTGCATAGAATTCTGTACAGATGATGGGGTATATTTACAAGTGCAAGACAAGCACGAAGATCTAGTCCAGTGTTGGTTAACCTGTGACACTCCAGGTGTTGTGAAACTACAAGTCCCAGCATGCTTTGCCAATATATAGCAACTTATTGCTGGAAAGCTATGCTGGAACTTGTAGTTTCACAACACCTGGAGTGTCACAGTTTAGCCAGCACTGATATAGTCAATAGTGCATTACAGGATGGTCCTATTTGTAGTAAATGTGACACTAGAAGTGTCTCAAATGCTTGACATGGTACCTGAGAAATTATGGGCAACAAGCTCACATGATGTAGGGAAAATGCTGACAGTTACACCGGTACAGGTTAAACTGAAACAGGAGCAGTTATTCCTAGCAGACCACAATACCCATTGTCTCCAGAGGCGGAGAAGGGTATTTTCCCTGTAATTCAAGAGCTGTTAGAAAAACAAGTATTGATTAAAACTCAAAGCCCTGCAAATTCTCCAATTTTCCCCATAAAGAAACATGGTGGGCGTGGCTATTGGATCATTCAAGATCTAAGGGCAATCAGTTCAATTGTAGAACCACTACACCCAGTTGTCCCAAATCCTGCCACAATTCTGATGCAGATTCCGTGTGAAAGTACACACAGTACAGTGATTGATTTGTGGGTGGCCTTTTTCAGCATACACCCAGACAGTCAGTATCTTTTTGCATTTACATACAGAACCACACAGTACACCTGGACCCGAACACCACAGGGGTGGGCAAATAGCGCCAGTATTTATAGTTACAATCTGGCAGATAGCTTGCAGTCACTCATTTTACCCGGTGAATCTGTACTCATTCAGTATGTAGATGATTTGCTGCTATGTTCCCCTGATTATACTACCTCACGTTTAGACACTAAAGCACTGCTTGTTTTTCTGGCAGAAAATGGACACAATGTCTCAAAAAACAAAATGCAATTATGTCAAGAGAGGGTCACATATATTGGACATTGCCTAACACAAGGGTTCAGACACCTCTCACCAAAAAGGTTGAGAGCAATACAAGAGATCAGGCTACCCATCAACAAAAGGAAACTAAGAGGGTTTCTTGGACTAACTTCCTACTGTAGACAGTGGGTCCCAAATTTGGTGTTTGTCATGATTTTGGATACATTTGGAAACAAAGAGACCTTTTAACTGCAACAAGTTCACCTATTGCTCAGGCAAAGTCAGTAAAAGAGTTTATAGCAGCCATACAGTTACCCTCACAAATTGCTGTTATAAAGTGTCAAGCACATATGACAGGACATGATGAAGTTACCAAGGGTAACCATAGAGCAGACATTGCAGCCAAAGCTGCTGCACAAATGTGAATTGAGACAGAACAAACATGCACACTACATAATGTTGTTTCTTTACCTGATGTACAAACACTAGTTGATATGCAAAAAGTTTGTGATTCACAGGAAAAGGCCAAGTGGGAAGATGTAGGATGCTCACAAGATGAGCTTGGCATGTGGCACAGTAAGGAAGGTAAGCCTGTCGCCCTCAGATCACTCTTGCCCGCATAGGCACAAATGTCCCATGGATTGACCCATGCAGGTAAGATGGCCATGATTAGTCTGATACAAACATATTGGTATGCACCTGGATTTACACCAGTAGCAGCCAAGTACTGTGCATCTTGCATGATATGTTTAAAAAGCAATGCAGGAAGACCAGAAAGAACGATACCTTCACATCTTCCACAAACTGAGGGTCCTTTTCAAATCTTGCAGATAGACTTTATTCAACTTCTAAAAGTTAGGATGTTGCAATATGTGTTAATTTGTGTAGATCAATTCATCGGTTGGGTTGAAGGTTATGCAGTTGCAAGTAACCCAGATTCAATTACGGCAAGCTAGTACAGGAGCTTGTATGTAGGTATGGTATACCTTATGTCATATCCTCAGACCAAGGCCCTCGTTTCACAGGACTAGTGTTTCAGAAAATGTGTGAATTAATGGGAATTGATCAACAACTTCACACACCGTACCATCCACAGAGTAGTGGGAAAGTGGAAAGATACAATGGGAAAATTAAAAACAAACTCTCAAAAATATGCAAAGGAAACAGGTTACTATGGCCTGAGGCGTCGCCCATAGTGCTACACTCAATTAGAGTGATGCTTAGAGGACTTTTGAACATCTCCCCATACGAGATCTTGTTTGAAAGATTGCCTAATGTTGGTGTTGCTCCCGCACATGAACTAAGTGCTGCAAATGACCTAACTGTGAATTATTTGATTTCCTTCAGCAACCAGCTCAAGAGAATCCAAACATCTTTGATAGGCACACAGTCGATATCAGTGGAAAAGGCCTGTCACCATCTCTGGCCCAGGAAGGAGGTAATGATCAGAAGTTTCCTTAGATCTGGTTCTCTGACTGACCGGTGGGAAGAACCTTATTTGATCCTGTTGACGCCTACAGCAGTAAAGGTGAAGAAGAAGTCTGCATGGATTCACGCCTCTCAATGCAAGAAGGTAAATTCTCCTAAAAGTACAGTTGCTGCAGAATATCTGTTGGAAGACACACATATCCTTTACAACGAAGAAGCTACAAGTGATCCTGTCCACAAGTGAGTGATATTGATATATTTTACTATGATCATAATAAAATTGTAGCACTCACAAATAGCAGAGACTCTGATTAATTGGTAGAAACGGCCTAAGGACGAACTTTGCGAAGACAAGAACTGATAAAATACATCAATCTAACAACAAGATTGGGCAAGCAAATCCTGAAAAGAAATTGTGTATACTCATATGTGTGTGGGCTATAGTTGCAGCATTACTCATTACCATTGATGTCACTGTCATAGTAATGCATCACCGACAGGCATATAACACAAATACAGATGCAGGGGAAGGAGCTAATGGAATAGGAGTTCCAAAGGAGTCATTGATGGGAAGGTTTGGTGTGCATAAAGAAAAGTGTAATGATTTATCCCCTACTGAGATGTGTATTTGTAAACATTGTCTACCAGTCCCTGAGAAAAGGTGTATCAAATCGTGTGAGGATGCCAAAAGTCATGAGATAAAGAGATATGGAAATTGGAAAGGTAGAAATGTCAAATTCTGTATTAGAAATGCATAGCAAGATAGCTCAGAGGCTAAATGTGAGTTTGGGTATGTACACATTTGCCAGTGAGCGCTACATCAGGCATACCTCTAGTGGCACATTTTACAGAAAAGGATATAGATGATATGGATTGGATTTGTGCTGCATATGCTGCTGAAAAGGTTCAGCAAGAGTATAAGACATGTAGAGAAGAAGCAGACCCATCATTAATAGAGGTAAAAATACCATGGAAGAATGTGACTAAGGAATCTCTGTACAGCTCTCCAGCAATCACAGTGACAGTGTTGAGTGGTATTCCTCAATTTTGCATAAAAATAAGGGATATAGGAGTAATAGGCCGTAAAATAAAGAACAAACGTACGGTAGAGCTAGTAGAGGGAAGTGCCAGGTCAGGAGATGGGGTAAACTAAGTGTTCACAATCAAAATTTGTGACTAAATTCCCTACAATTATGAGGGACTGTGTTGGTACAATGTAGCCAAGAATGGAAGTTTAGTTGGGAATCGGACATTGTTAGATATTCAAATAAAAAGTTGTGATTTTAATCAATAAAACTGTAACTCCACAAAGGGAAAGAACATAGCTGTCTTTATTGAAGCGTTTGGTACTGTATATAATGGATATAGAGCACTTCCGTTGCCAAAGGGTCTATATTGGATTTGAGGTAATAAGGTCTACTTAGATTTATACCTGTATCTGGGGGGATGTTGGATGATGTTATTGGTTAAAGTCTTAAATGATGTTCTATCTACATATTAGTTTGTGGTTTTAGAGCATAAAATGCTTGCAAAGTTAATATGTAATCACCATTGATCTGATTGATTTGAATGGTCTGTATTACGCATACAAGAATAAAACTGAGAATATTCTGAAGAGACTTCATCTTTGAATTATTCCTCAAAACTTTCGTAACAATAGACAACATACATTTGGGTATTTTTTGATTATTTGTGTGCATCACTACTATATTGGAGCATGTGGTGGTCAGTTCGTATTGTTCGCCAGGTAGGAGCGAATTAAACAATGACATTTACAAGGGAGCCAGTATTGTAAGTATTGGGTGCAGGCTGATTTTAGGGATTTAAAGTCCTGTGTTGTTCCTCAGCTGAAATTTAGAGAGCCGAAGAGAAGAGCTGAGCCGAGGTTAACTTAGGTATACCACAAGACTGCAGGTATTTATCCACTGAGGAGATGGACATGTGTGTATTCTTTAAATTATAAAGAGTAGAATACATTTTGCCAAATTCTTATGCTATCTTCGTAGGGCTGTATATTAATTGATCCTGTTTGCTTTTGATATAATTAATTCTGTTTCTTTTAGCTTATTAGTCGCTCCTGTCATAGAACTGCAACTGTACTCTATTACCTATTTCACGGTTTTGGGCGCCTTTTCAGAGTTAATGGAGTTTAGTTGGCTACTGCCTGTTAGTAAGAGTATGTACACCGAAAAACATAATGGGAACTGGAATATCCAACATCAATAGCCTCTAACTCTGCATGTATAAAGGTCCTGTGGAAGAGGAGTGATGGGAGAGGAAGATGAGCCTAGCTGCAGCATTCTGTATGGATTGAAGGTCAGAAGTGTGAGAGCGAGGGAGACCAGTGAGAAGGAGGTTGCAATAGTCGAGATGAGAAATGATGAGTGAATGGTCCAGGATTTTGGTTTCTTCCTGAGAGAGAAAGGGATTTGGTGAGGGACTAGATATGAGGGGTAAAACTGGGGGGAGGGGAGAATCAAGGATGACTCCAAAGCAGTGGACTTGGGTGAGAGGAGAGAAAGTTATGTCGTCAACCAAGAGGAGATATTTGAGGGATAGCAACATTGGCAAGAGGAAAGATGATTACCTTAGATTTGGAAATGGTAAGTTTGAGGAAGTGTTACAATTAGATATAATGAACACCAAGAGGAATTATTATAGGTGTGATAGTTTGAGACTATCAAAGGGTGGAGCGTTCAAAAATCATTAATTTAAGTACATCATATTTTTATGAAAAGATCAATTTTGTACCAATTATTATTGCGTGCAATCACAACTTATATTCATTTATTATTTTGCAAACGCATAGCAAACCGTCTTTTACACACAGTAATTACAAGTGTTACGCATAGGTAATATTAATTAAATGGTAGGTTAGCTAATAAAGAGTTAAATAAAAGACTTACAACTTTAATATGTTTGAAATAGGATCTATCAGTGGGAGCCTTAGGCTTTACAAGTAAACCAAATGCAGCATACTGATACAATGAAGACAGTTTGAACTATTTTGGCGTCGTGTTCTTGACAAATAATCTGTAACTTTACTGTATTCAATTGCATTGTACTGTATAAAAGATCATAATCTATGACTGCAGGTAGGCAATCCGGATTGAAGCTGTTGTGCTGTGTACTAGCCACACTTGCATACTATTGGCGGTATTTTTGAAATTACTCTGGTTATGAATAAATCCTTTTGTGCTTTGGAATCACATCATTTTGGATAGGACAATTTTTTTTACCTCTAATAGTCTCTAGGAGGTTCTGAACCTTTTAAAATAATACGTAGGGTCCTGTGTGCCCCATATGCCCTTTCAATAAAGATTTGTTGATCGCTTAAGCTGGGGACCAGGGTTGTGAATAAGTGTAAACAAGTGGGTTCCAAATTCCTTGCTTCTACTCCCTCTGGATATTCTCTTCCTTCTCTCACGGCTTTCTAAATGCTTTATTTTTTCTTTCAAAAATTCTACTTCTCCATTGAGATAGTCTAAGGGGGAAATGTATCAAGCTGCAGTTTTATGGTCGGTTTCAAACTGCCACTCATCACCGGCAATTTACTCTTCCAGACCGCCAGATGTATTATCCAGTGGCTTGGAGGAGCATTCTGCTTTTGACCAACTCCTACAGGATACCAAAAATCCCTGTCGAGAGGAATAAGCATCAGAGTGACTCACAACCTAAACAGATTAAAAGAAAAACCCAACTGCTCTAATCAAAGCAACTCGCCTAACCCTCCTAACCTGTTAACCTGTCTGTACAACATCCTCATATTATACAGACTGCCACATGTGAGAACCACAGCATGAGTACTTCTGCTTAACACGTTCCATTGAATTATAGCACCATACACCATTATAGTTCACATCTATTCCTAAACCACACAATCACCTATCAGAATAAGCAGACAAGCAGGAAGATATTCTTCTATTGATTATAGACACTTACGGCACAGTCACCACATGCTACAAACACCCAGAGCCATATATATCCTTATGAGCCTTGAGAGAGTAAGCTTTAAACATTGTTCTACAGACATGACCAGACGCAAACATTCCAAGCAATATACCACGAGCAATAAACATTTTAAAAAAGAATCAAAAACATAGACGGCTATAAACATTGTCTGGCACACACCGCACATATCAGAGCTGCCCACCATGAACATTACTACAAGCTATAAACACAGAGCTATAGACATTCCACAAGAGAGCCACAAACACTGTGGGCTATAGACACTTGATACATACTACCCACCAGCTATAAACAGGCCAATATACAACACACAAAAGAGCTATAAACCACCGAAAAGAGCTGTGCAACTGGACAACCAATACAATTGTACAAAGCCACAGACCTCCACACGGTGAGCCTCTCTCTCTCTCTCTCTCTCTCTCTCTCTCTTCTCTGCACAGAACCCTACAATCACCTAACACCGAGACTTAAACACACCCACCATCATCTAGAGAAAGTCCAAATTAAGACCTACATCAAAATAACATCCAGGACATAGAGCCACCATCTGTCTCAACATCAAGACAACAGACAAGAGCAACACATCATCCAGGTAAGCGCACACCCATACCTCACCCTTCACTCACAACACTCACACCTCCATAAGCACTACGCTACGGAAACATCCAACAAATCTAAACTCAAATCGCTGGCAAATTAAAAACACCTAAACGGTTTAGTAAAAATTGCCAGAAAAACCAGCAGAAAGAAGGCAGATTTTTTAGACCTGCTGCTGAAAGGCTAGATAGCTGAAACAGCATGCTCTTTGAGCAATCTCTCTATTGTTATAGTGAATAAAGGTCGTATTAAAGTGGTAAATAATTGATTGTACAGTACAGTTGCTTAAAAGGAAAATAAATATATTTATTAATAAAACATTAGTTTAAAATTGAATTACTCAGCGCGGCTAACATTAGCTTACAGTTTCATTACTGAACCCTCTGATTATAGTCAGTCAAGCTGAAGTTTTATACTATTTGTACAATGGGATCAGTTCACACAAATACATAAGTAATTACAGTGTTTATACAATGTTCCAAAATTAAGTTAATTATAACATGCAATAAGTTCTGTCTCTCTGGGCAAATTAAATGCGTCTTTGTTTTGGTTCCTCAGGCAATGTTGATATCAGGATCTGGTAAATTAATCACAGGTAAGTCTTACATAGAAATATTACAATTAGTGAAGTCATATTTCGTTTTAAATTAATAAGGATTTAACAACAGATATGATAGTGACATTTTCCAAGACTCTAAACCTTTTACGTAATACTTATCTTATTATTAAGATATTGAACATTGATTCCAGTCTAACTCAGAATGTTACTCAGGGTCTGGTTACCATTATCATTGTGTGTTGTCTCAGTGTGGAAACCTACTTGTTACTGTGTTTACATATGAAACTTGTGAATACAACAAAAGGCTGTGTTTATACTAAATTTATGTGCAAATCCAGTTTTCACATATAGATTAGGTTTTATAAAGTTTCACATAAGACTTTAATTAATATTCAAATTAGTTAGTGAATGAAAGGTATTTTATTTAATACAGAAATCTTAGTTTTGTATCATATTTATTAAGGACAATTTATAGTGTCATAATAAAATACAATGAACTGACAATTAAAGATACAATCCTATCGATTTATTAAAAATTACACTTTAACAGTGGGGATGTCGATTTGTCATGCAACAATTTTGAAAATAGCTTTTTTTCATACATCTGCAGTTTGCAAACCGTGAAAAAAAAAATCGCAGAAAGTCAGCAATTTTAATAAATCGAGCTTGATACACTTTTTCCTGAGTCTCTTTCTGTCTCGGATTGAAAAGTTGTTTTTTTTCCCATGCCCATGGTTCGTGTAGTACATATGGAGATCTTGTTCCTCACACTGCTTCTTTGAATTACAGTGACGAATATTCTCTTGGGGTCCGTGATCATTGCTTGGATGGTTTGTCGTCTTTCATAGATAAGGAGTCTATTCCTTAGCCCTAGTTGCATTTCATTTTTGTATAGAACTTTTTTTGTTTATAAGTTTAGTGAAGGACCAAGGTTGTTCCCCTCTCTTTTGGGTTCCAGAGATCAGCTTGTTGTTGATAAGGTGCAAGCTGGGCTGTGGCACAGTCTGTTAATACGCCAACATAGATCTTTAAGACTCTCTATGATTCCTCCAGTGACCACTAGATGTCCACCGAATACACTTATTAGCTAAATTGATACAATACATTGTGTTTTGGTTGACATTTTTTTAACAATTATCAAAGTAATTTTATTGTTTAGCAATAATCATTGTCTATGCGATTTGTGCGGTTCCAAAGCACAAAGCGATTTAATAGGAAAAGCAAAAGAATAAGATCAATAAATAAGTACAGCCGATACATATGCTGCAGGCGCGATACTCCAAAGACAATAGCCCCTCACACTGTCTCCAAGCTCCAAGGTTAGCAAATTTTCCTTTACCCCTGAATTGAATACAATACAAAAAAGCAGATTGCGCATGAGATGGCCTAATATCAAATAATCACCAGATATGAAGAACAAACAGAATAAAAAGCGGTTGTATAAAAAACTAGTGTTTACTCCACATAGACAGAACAATTAAAAATAATACCAATATATCACATAAAATCAATGCACAGGCTCATAATAACCTATATGGTAAAAGTTCCATAGGACGTCTTTCCATATTCAAAAGGAATCCCGATGCTTCAAAAAAATCAATACCTGGGGAAGTAAGTGTTCTTACAGAGATGGACACATAAAGGCTCCGTTGTATCGTGTTTTTAGCTGATAACTTCAGTAGGCAATTGCCCCCTGATAGATGAAGCAGAAAAGCAATAGGTAGTACCACTCTCTGGTATAGTCACATCACATTCATTACACTGCAGCGGAGTATGGAACTTATCCGCCGTGTGTAATATTCTTACATCCAGTATATCAATAATAAAGCCAGCAGTAGGTAATCATACAAGGCTTACCCGCCTCAGGAATAGACAGATTTCAGTGCCGGTCCCGCCGCACATGCTGCTCGTAAATCCAGACTGAGTTTTCTGTGGTGCGCACCAACAAAGTCCGTCCGGACGAATACAAGGCTGTATGGAGAAAAGTTCCTCTTGAGGATAGAGTGTTCGTGATGCCTCTGGAGACAGTGTATCAAAGTCTTCACAATAAATGAGGCCAGAAGAAGAGCTAGTACTCTGTAGAGCCAGCAACTACTTGCGACACATTTCGTCTGTTAAAACAGACTTTATTTTGCTTGCTAAAGTCTGTTTTAACAGACGAAATGCGTCGCAAAAAGCTGTTTTTTTGACAGCTATGTCCGCCCTGTTGTGAAAGTCAGGTACAGTCATGTGTGTAAGTGTTAACTTAACTAATAGCTACTCCAGTTGATAACTGTGTCACTGTCACAAGTCCTACATGTAATGTGAGTGTTCTACTTATGTACTGCCATTGTCATAAAAACTTCTTCAGTCGCCTCAACATTGCCCCTTATACTAGAAAAACACTGAAGACCAATGTATATCAATTGATTTACCCTCTGTCAATTCACATGCCATTTTCAATCCCACACGTTCAGCTACTTGGCTAAGTGAGAAGGGCAAAGGGGTCCATCTCTATAACACTTTCGTCAATTATAACAATATCCAGTACATGTCTGTCTAACTGTGAAAAATATAAAAACATGAAAATTTTACATTTTCTAGGGTTTCACTTATGTCAAGTCTTGTGGCAAAAATCTTACTCCAATGTTCTACACAGAGATGCTTATCTGTATGTCTACCTAATTTACCTTCAGTGAGTCTCCTGTCTTCACCCTTTGTGCATATAGAGGCACACCTTACATAGGAGACAAAAAGGCAAATACCACATGCAATCTATAAAACATAAATCATATTTCCATAACAAAACTCCTAATTAAAATCAGCAGCTTCTATACACATAAAAACAAACCCTAGCTACTTCTGTGAATATGTCAATGTAGTGTGTGTAACCCTGATTCTGTCCGATGTCACAAATGTCTTAGCCCCATGAGTGAGACCATGTCTATGTATTTGTTTGTTTTTGTATCTCTTTACAAGAAAAGAATGAAATACTGGAAGAGATGTACAGGATGATAAATAGGAAAGCAAAGAATAATAAAAACAAGAACTAGTTCAAACTGGTCTATTTACCTTACACACACAATACCATTCATTATAATTTATTCCCTATAATCCATACCTAGCATACGCAAGGTGCAATCCTTTCGGCGATTGAACCGGACGTCTGCGGATAAATAAGGGATTAGAATGATACCAGACATGATATGTTTCCTGTGACCTGAACTTTAGATCTCACTAACATGTACATATAACCTTATAATATTTAACTATAAACTCAACAACATCTGTTCATAAACGACTGTGGATTGGAACCATTATAAAAATGAACTATATACAAGTGAATGCTTAAGTGTAATTGTAATCGTGTTATTTATCGTGTGATTGGGCCATGACACGTGGTGTACTGATCGCAATTGCACGGTAAAACAATATTAATAAATATACTTTCTTTCATCCAATTATTCGACTTTGACACAATGGAATTGAACCAGCAATATTACAATATTAGTCACAGACAAGTTGCTAGATAAGTGTTACATTCGAGCCAAAGCAGTTTGTCGTTTGTTGTATTACAGATTTCTTTGAGGATCTGGGCAATAACAGAGCTTTGATAGAAACCTGTTGTATTTTTCCTTAGTATCCACTAGAGGTCAGCCAAGTACACTTAATAAATGGAGATGCATTATAAAATGATTGTGATGCAAATAAGAAAATTTGACTGCTGTCCTTATTAGGCCAGAGGGGCACACTAGTGACCCTCATGTGACTCCCACCGACCTGGCCTCTGAAAAATCCTGCACAAGTCCCAGTGTTTGCAGATCTAAGATGACAGCTGATGTGGGTGATGTGTGGTCTTTCTGCCCTTATTGTGCCAACTGCATTAATTATTGCCACGTGTTAATGCTTATTAGGCCCAATATAGCAGGTGAGATGCCTCTTTGTAGTCTACACTGAGCACAGGCAAGATGGATAAGTTACCGCACGTAAGAAAATCACGTCAGCTTTTTTTTTATTATATGTGAGCCAAGTGCATAAACAGGTCAGGAGTTCCTAGTTTCTGAGAGAGAGACAGGTTGAAGGGAAGAACAAACCAGCTTTAGACTTCACTGTTCTCTACTCCATATGCCTTGCCGTCTCTTGTGTCGGGAGAAAATAAAGTCTACAAAACAGAATGCCTTGATATCGTCCAGTGACAACATTGGGGGGGATACATAAGGTCCAATACTCCAGACTATTACACTAGTAACTTGAAGCTAAAAGGAGAGCCTCATCTGTATATAATCTTGTGATTTCGCAGACACTTAGTGATGGAGATCAATCCCACTGTTTTCATTAAGGTTGAAGGATCCAGATGGACAAACGTTGTAGATTAACCCAGTGGAATGGAATTATTTTTTACAGTAGACATGGAGCAGGATGGAGAGTGCAGGATTGAGTTTATGTGTGTGGGAGCGGGAGTTGAAGCAATAGTATGGATGAGGACAGTGTGGCACCATGGAGTAGTAGGGGAGTGGGGTTTGGCCTCGAAAATTATCAGGATATTGGGAAGGCAGGGTGAGCTATGGGGTGCAAGGAAGTAACAGCTTATTGGGGAGCCTGCACTGGATATTCGGAGGCAATTAGAATAGGGAGGTGAGCAGTATGAATGGGGGGCACACAAGGTATGGCAAGTGGTTAATGGACATAGTGAGATCTGTGGGATGTGATGGTGGATGGTGTAAGCAGGGATCGTCCAGGTCATGGACACTGGACTTGAGGTTGAGGCAGATGATGGTAGCAGCTGGGTTGGCTATAGACACATCCCTGCAATAACTCTGATCGAAAATCATTATCAAGTAGCTTTAGTATAATTGTTCATTGCTGTCTTCAGAGACTATGGGGTATATTTACTAAACTGCGGGTTTGAAAAAGTGGAGATGTTGCCTATAGCAACCAATCAGATTCTAGCTGTCATTTTGTAGAATGCACTAAATAAATGATAACTACAATCTGATTGGTTGCTATAGGCAACATCTCCACTTTTTCAAACCCGTAGCTTAGAAAATCTCACCCTATGTGCGATTAATCAAGACACAAATTAAATGTCTATAGCCGATGTAAGCTGTCTCATATTCTCTCATATGCTTATCCTAGGATAATGTCACAAAGGGGATTAAAATACAGAGCTTAATGATTAAAGAACTGATAAACGGGAATGAATTTAAACGTGGAAATAACAGTTGCTAGTTCTGAATTAAGTGCCCCATTTGAAAGCCAGCATTTTCATAACTTGAGTGGCATTATCCTAAGCTCTCAATGATATGAGGTTTTAATTCCAACTTTCCTGAATTCCTGCACAGGCTTTGAGGATTTCCTGACATGAGATTTAACGGACTGGGTTAATAATTATCCCGTATGTTCTGTACACTTCACAGTCTGCTGTTAGTGGCACTAGAATTATCTGGATCCAGTTTCCTGTCCAGACATCTGACGGTGTACAATAGATAGCGAACATAGAGAAACATTTGGAAAACAACCAAATACAGAAAACAGTGGCAAAACCACAAAAAGCGCATGTTTCAAAAACTGGGTTAGTGACTTTTTCGTGTCTTTTTCCCAGTTTTACAATTCTTGGGGTGTTTCCAGTAAAGTAAAAGTTGGTTATGGCTTAAACAGCATTCTGCAGCGTTTTCGTCGTAGGGTAACTTTGGTGGTTTAGATGCAATTTCCAAATGCTCAGCAAATAGTGTCCAGGAGAGGCTGCGCAGGGCTCAAGAGGTGTTTACTAAGGGCACACAACCATCAATAGGCTAAACACCAACTCTGGTCAACCATTGCGTGCTGACTGATGAGAACTGTAGACAGGACACACAACAAAATAAGAGATTTTAAAGTTCTCGTTGGTCGCACAACCAGAAAAAAAACTCCTTGATCTCAAGATTTGGGGGGCGGAGGGGTTTAGATATAAATACGTCTGTTAAATACATACAAACACATCATACAAATTATATTAATGAGATAGAGAACATGGCACTAAAAATCGACACACCCAAGATGAAGATATACGTTAAACATATTGGTTGTTGCTGATAAAGGACAAAGTACTATGGAGAGTTTTACCTCCTTATCCAAAGGATTCCGGCAAGACAGCACAAACATTGATATCATAAAATGTGGGGAATCACCACAAAGTGATGCAATATTTCAAGCAGTCTTTTAAAGGTTCCTGGCGATCGACCGTGGTCTCCAGAGCAACTTATCAATTGTGCAACCGTTCATGTAGTAAATTTGATGCATTGACCAAGTTGGGCGTTTACGAGAACAAGATTGAGCCCCCATTTATACTTATCTGTCCATAGCCATGGAGCGCTGCTTGTAGAAGGTTGCCGTGGTGTTGTACAGGAGCTGTGGTCTGTAGGTGATAGGTGTGTGGCAGAATGGTCCGTAGAGATGGACGAATACGTAGTTCCTGGTTTTCAGGGCAAGGGGTTTCTTAGGTAATATCGTGAGTCAAAAAATGATCGCTATTAGGGTGTAATAGAATTTTGCTGATGGGGGATGTATAGGGTGCAGAGGATTTGGTGTATTGAGGTATTGATAATGTCACATGTAGGTAGAGGAGAATGGGGCAGAAGGACAGGTGGAAGCATTGAGTACAGATCGCTGCCAATGTTGTGTTGCTCATGATTCCCCAGAGACAGAATATATGAAATTTTTTTTATTATTTATCAATGCACTACAGTGTTATTTTATATGCAATATGTTATTTTATATGGTGACGTGGCATCAACTTCCTGCATGCCATGAGGTTAGATAGTTATATGTGTAATGTGCAGTGATGAGCAGCAGGGGCCTCAGCTTTTGTTGGGGCTGCTGTTCTCATGGTGACGCTGTCACAGCCGCTTCCTCTTATTTTTCCGCCGTGGCCCGAATTACCCGAGATCCTCCGCAGTGTTGAAAACTGTGGATTTGTATAGAAAGATAGAAGGACAGCAGTATATAGGCCTTACCTTGTTTTTGGGGCCACCGTTGCCTGGGATTTTAAGAATGAACCTGTAGAGATTTAAGTATCATGCCCCCACAATATTTGTTGTCAGACTGTAAGTCATATGTGTACCAAGTTTGGTGTAAATTGTTCCAGACATTCCAGAGTTATGGTCGTTTTCGATGATTTTTAGGTGTTACCCCCCTCGCCACCCCCACCCTGTAATTAATTTCAATTTCAAATTTTTTTAGTTGCCTCCGTCATGTTTTAATACACTCGTATGCAAAATTTCATGATCTTCGCTTGAAAAATGTGGATTTGTATAGAAAGACAGACAGAAGGACAGAAGGACAAATTTTCTCTTTTATATATTAGATTATTATTTTTTGAGAGTTGCAGATTTCCTTTGAGAAGGCAGCCATTACATCCTATAAGTGTTTTTAATATATATATATATAATCTGACTGACTCTTGGGATCCTTAGCGTCCCCTGTTTATTTGCTTATGGCAATACAAATATACTATGCGAATACTAACATTGTCGGGGCTTATAGAATAATATTTATATGTGGTTTAACAAACAAACCTTTGTGCCACATTTCAGTAGTGAGGTGAGTGCAGGTGATTTTATCTGTATTTCAGGCAGAGATGTAAGTGTAGGGACCAGGGACAAAACATAAGGACCTTTGATGTTAGGTTGCCAACTTAAATGTTTTGACCACATATGAACCATTACCTTATATTTCTTTTGTGCTAGAAACAACAAAACTAAATAAATGATGTAGATAAAGCATCACTAACTAGTGTTAATAATGGCATCATAAGTGAAACATACACTCTACTCCTGCACCATGACATAGTAACTGTTTAATTTCATTGGCTACAAATAAGAAACAGATTGAAGAAGAAACACATATAATTAACACTGTTTACAGACACTTGTACAGACCTGATCTTCTGTGGTTACAGATTACATTATACTCAACTGTCTTTTCTTAATTTGCTCCTGGACTAACCATGTTACAAAGCAAGGGGTGCAAATTAGTTTATTATTTTTCACATAAATTAAATACTGGCTTATTCATGTAGTACACAAATACTTGATAGTTTTATTTTTACACTGAAATTTAAAGTTAATCTAGGACATGTCCTACCCCAACTATAAGCCTGTGCCCGGATTATACGGATATTTACCTCCCCCTCCAGTGCAACAAGGATTTGCCAATGTGCACATTTACTTCTTTTTTTAAATTTACTTTCCTTAATGAATCAAAGTCAAAATTTTTATAGCCTCTTAGGATGTAAAACCGTTACACATGAGAAAATCTTGTTTTAGTTACCTTCTCTTCTTGTAACTTTGTGTAGCTCTGAGCAGATCTGTGTGGACTCTTCTATGTATATTTTCCGTCTCCTGAGGCTAAACCCTGGTTTATCAGCAATAACAACTACAGGATACACTGACATGAAAGGAGTTCCGTGAAACAAGAAGAACTTTCACTTTCACTGGACACAAAATTGCACAATCTATAATTCAGAAATACAATGTACAGTTCATCTCCTTCTGATTCCTTTACCATTCCAAGAAGAGATAAAGAGGTAAATACATCATTTGTAAAGAGTGGGGAGGGTCATATTGCCAGTGCTTCTACACTGCAAAGTTTGTATAAAATATTAACACACTGTGACTCATTTCTCTATACTTGGGGCACACTTCCATATTTCTGCATCATTTCTGTACAGTAAGATAGTATTGCACATCATACAGATCTTTGCCAATGTTAGCTCTGTTTTCTGTGACTTTTTGTTCTTGCCATAATTAAGTATGAAAATAAATACTATGAGTTAAAAATAATAAATACTTTGCCCATTTTTACCTATATAAAAGCATTTTGCAAATTTCTCCCTGAAAAAATCATCTGTTCTAACCAGGCATCACTCCTTACTTTCTATGGGGGAAAAACGTTCCTAACGCCTGATGGGGAACTAGCTGATAAAGGAACCAATGTCATAAACACACAGGAAATGAGACCTTGGGGTAAATTTTTCAAGCAGCCGGTTTGACAAAGTGGAGATGTTGCCTATAGCAACCAATCAGATTTTAGTTATCATTTTGTAGAATGGACTAAATAAATGAAAACTAGAATCTGATTGGTTGCTATAGGCAACATCTCCACTTTTTCAAACCCGCATCTTAAAATTTACCCCCTTGTCTTCTAAATATAGTGTTTTGGACCCCTACAACACATAAATCCTGGAAGCAGGTAATGATCTGCTTGCACGCATACAATTGCTGTCTCCAATATATGTCCACTATAAATACAGAACACTTTTACATTTAATTCTCTTCATTTACATGGAGCCCATCCAACTGCCCAAAACAGGTGGCCCACATGTACACACAGCTAGAAACCCTCCCCCCTAGTCTCAGAGCAAGTTTCCAAAATAGTTATATTGTCTGTCCTGATGTCTGAACAGTTTTATTTTATGTGAATTTATTTGTTTATTAAACTTTATGTATCACTGCCTCCTTCAGGTCAGGCTGTTTTAGAAATGGAAACTTCCATTCTTACCCAACATTTGCTATTTGAGACAGAAAAGATTATTAAAGATTATTACAAAAGTTAATTTCTCTCATGATTGTCAGCAGATAATTAATGTAGTGCATGCAGTACACATTCTATAGTAAGAGTATTACTGCCATCAACTGTCCAACTGACACAAAATAATTGACAATCCAATGATTGTATTGACTGCTTTAAATTCGACCAATGGAAGGGAATAGACGACTTCAAAGGACAGATCTGCGCATGCACAGATCTGATTCCAACATGGCGCCGGCTTGGAACCATGGCGCTACACGCCGGGGAGTAGCAGGGGACTCTGGAGAGCAGGTAAGCTGGGACCCGACCATGAGGATGGCGGGCCCGGCGTGTGATACTGGTGAAGCAATACAAGGACTGCAAGGTGAAATATTTGGATCTTTCCGATGGAGGAAGAAAAGTCATGCTAGACTACTCTCATCAATAAAGATTCTAGGATGCATTATTCCATGCATTCCATTTGCATTTGTGGGCTGCAGAATTCAATAGGATCCCTGTGCTATAAATACAGGGAGTCTACTATGTGTGTGTTAAATCTTATTTTGTTTTACTTATAAGTAAATCAATTTCCTATACATTTTTTATTTGTGAGTTTGTCAATTATTATTTGTACTTGTCAGGATCTGACTTCGGCTGCACTGCAGCATCTTCCATAGGGATGTTGCTTGCCTCTTGCAGCTGCTGTCTGTTTGGATTTTGCCATTATGTGAACCTGTCCTGTAGTACCAACCTACCACCAGAGGTGCTGATGTCTCACCATTGTAAATTCCATTTCGCTCGCAGGAGTTACCTCATTCCCTACTCAGCACCCGTGAACACCTGTTCACTGCCTTTTTAAGACTGCCTCTCCCAGTAATCTGTGGCAGTTCATTGTTGTCTTGCCTGCTGCTGCGGATTCTCCAGAGTATCCTGTGTCCTGTTCCAGTCTGACTTCCTGATATTGACCCCATATTGTTCCTCGGCTTCAATGCTTATCTTCTGACCCAGATCCAGGGTCCGTTCTTGACTACGCTCCAGCTAATTCCCTGGTACCTTCGTGGCTCTCCTGGTTTTTACGCCTTTGGCTTTTTTTATCCTCCTCTATCATGACATCTACGGATTGATCCAGTGCATCGTGCCTCCTGGTATGACCTTGAGACTTGTCTACTGTGGTTCATTCAGTGCCTCATGAGTCCTAAGTAAACCAGGTATCCTGCCATCTGTGATTAATCCAGTGCCTCATGCCTCCTGAGTCTACCAGGTATCCTGCCATCTTCGATTCAACCAGTGCCTCATGCCTCCTGAGTCTACCAGGTATCCTGAAACTGTGATACATCCTGTGTCTTTAGCCTTCTCTGCTTCTCCAGCCTCTGAGCTAGGTCTGGTATCTGGCTACTCTGTACTGCCCCTATGAACCATTTTACCATTTCTGACTTCCTGAGTTATTCGGCCAGTCCTGCTATTGTATCTGCTGCCTTGAACTGTGTTGTCGTTTATCATTTACTGCACTATTCTCTGCCTCTGAATCTCTGCTTAATAAAGACACTTTATTTTTACATTATCAATCTCTTTGGAGTTCATGCTAGGAATCCTGACAGTGCTATATTTTCAGAAATGTATTTTTGATGACCTATTGCACCATTTTTTGTGCTGGACTGCAAATACTTCTCTGCATGCTATTATCTTCTCCTTGCTACGTGCACTCTACCTTTTTTTCTGTGCTATATGTAATAGTTGTTGTAAGTTTTGTGCACAGTTTATATTGTTAACAGTGGCTTGTGGGTAAACAATGGCTAAAGCTCATATTAAGCAGAAAAAGCACCAACTTTATGCAAGAACTTCCCCTGAGAATAGTAATCAGGAGTCTGGAGTATATCCACAACTGGTGTCAGACTCAAGGGAAGGATGACATAGGTTTGACATCTGTTTACCTGTATACAGCTGAGACAAGCTGGCTGGTCTAATAAAGAAGTGATCTATGTTACTTTAGTGCTAGGGACTGTTAACGGAAAACTGGATGTATATTTAAATGTTGATTGCCATCATGAGATAAAACGAAAGATTGTTTCATCAGAAATAAGTTGTGAGTGTCATCTTAGAGGTATCAGTGTAAATTCAGGATCAAGTGGAAAAGTTAAAATTTAATAGGAGTAGGATCAAATGAGTGATTATTTATTTTAAGGTTTAGATAGCAACGTGTAATGATCATGTAAACTGTCTTAGGAAATGGACCATAATATCGCTCCTCTGCATGAGATGAGATGTATGCTATTTGAATGAAATTAAGAGCAATTGCACAAAAAAAAAATTGCGCACTAAGATGATTTGTAAGTTAATTCTAAAGGTAAATTGAAGATAAAAAAGAAAAGTTCAAATTTATTAGGAAGTGGACTAAACAGTTGATTAGAGGTTACTGTTAATTTTCTTTTAATTTGAGATTGTGTCACTCACCGGACCGTGAGTGTCTCTGCGCTGGTGCGTGGCTCCCTAGCCTTCCTGCCGGCACCTATCCTGAACCGCGGCTGTCCGCCATCCTGATGGTCTGCGCATGCGCAGCTCCCAAGAACTCTTGTGACTGTTGCTTTTAATCTAAATTGGTTGATCAGGCAACTCCCTATTTAAGGCACCTGTGCTCATTACCTCATTGCCTGATCTTGAGTCTCATTCCCTGTGAGTCTCTGAAGGTGTCTCCTTTGTTCTACTAGTGTCTCCAGCTGCCTGCTGATTCCCTGTGTTACTCGTCGCTTGTTTCCTTACCTGCTACAGACTCCTGTATCCTGCTCGTGTCCTCAGCTGGCTCCTGGATTACCTGCTCAGCTCACTTGTGGTTTCCATACCCGCTACAGCCATTCAGCGTCTCTGCAGTCCTGCATATCCCTGTGGACAAACTTCTCTACTGAATAGCGGTATGCCTATTTGTTATTGACTTTCCATTGTTACCGTGCATATCCGCTTAGGACAAGCTTCTCTACTCAGCAGCGGTATCCATTCCCGCTATAGACTATTATTGTTATGCTGCATATCTGTTTGGAACAAGCTTCACTACTCAGCTGTTATATGCATACATGTGATTGACTATCCGTTATTATCCTGCATATCTGTGCTGTGCAAGCCTTTCTACTCAGCAGCTGTATACATACCGTTATAAACTATTGCTGGATACGCTGCATATCTGTTTGGGAACAAGTTCCTCTGTGCTCTCAGTGTCTTCATACCATTATTGACTCTTTGTATGCCTCCTCTCATTCGCACCTGTTCAACTCCTCACTTACTAAGCAGTGGTACAACTTGCTGTACGCAGACCACTGACTTCCCCGTTACCTACCTGCACCTGGACAAATCTTCTCACCATAGCAGTGGTACAACTTGCTGTACGCAGACCACTGACTTCTCCGTTACCTACCTGCACCTGGACAAGTCTTCTCACCATAGCAGTGGTACAACTTGCTGTACGCAGACCACTGACTTCCCTGCTACCTTCCTGCACCTGCTCACGTCCATCCTGGTCTCCGTGGTTCAAACCTGCTTTTCCATTATAGCTGCAAGTCGCTGACTCATTGACCAAGATAGCTGCAAGTCACTGACTTTCTCATATCCTATAGGCATCCTCTCTCCATCTGCTGTGATATACGTTCTGCTAGTCACCCTGCTACCAGAGGACCGTTGTGTTGACTTCACCGCTCTGGTAAGCCTGTCATCTGGTGAAATCCTGGGCAAGACTCCTAGTGCCCGTGACAGATTGCAATGTACAATCATCATGTGAGCTCTAGGAGCAAACGGGCCATGAAATCACTATTGTTCATGAAAACCTATGCAGAAAATAAGGTTTTACTGCACAATATGATGTAAAGCGCTACAGAATTTGCTGGCGTTATATAAATTAATGTTGATGATGATGATGTTTTGGTAGCATTATAAAGTTACCAGTTACGAAAACCAGAACTGTCCTGGGAAAACAGCAACATATGTGAACATTGTACAATATATTTTATAATAAAGAGGAGGAAAAAACACTATTTAGGATGTAAGCTCTCATGAGCAGGGCCCTCTTTCCTTGTGTGCTCCTTCTACTGTTCCTTCACCCTCTGTACCTCCTGGCCTGCTTCCCTAGCCCTGTTTTCCCTGTTTTCTTAAGCTTTGGCCTTCTTCTTGCTGATTTCTACCATCCTTTTCACTATCTGTTCCAGATATAATCTGATTTGCAATACCCTGTCACCTGTGTTTGTATATATTTTTGTATCATGTTGTGTCTTGGTTCTGTTTTCTGTATATGTAATGTACGACGCTGAGGACCCTTTGTGGCTCCTTATAAGTCAAAGATAATAATAATAATATTGACATATATGACAAATATTGTGTATTGCAAATTTGAATGGGTGTAGTACCTATTTACGGTACTGACTACCCCGACAGAAGACATGACGACACGATGACTCCGACTAAAGAGGAGGATGAACTGTCAAAAGAAGTACTTACCGGAATGCAGATGTCTTCAGATGATGACTCACTGTCTTGCCGGCTCCCGAAAATTACGTCATCCTCAAGCGCGACTGCCTTTTAAGGCGGTGATGGCCGGAGCCGCCTGTCATTTATGACAGATAAGTACTATTTTAGGGGCATGGGGTGTTAGGGATATTAGGGATAAGATTAGGGTTAACCCTAATTTTCCTAACCCTAATCTTAACCATAGTATCCCTAACCCTAATCTTAACCCTAATATCCCTAACACTAATTAAGCTTTATTATAAAGTGAGAGTGGGGTGTAAATCTGACCTGATGCCTTTTACATACCTAACCCTGATAATACCCCACCCAGTTTTGTCATCACTGCCTGCTCTTAATTTATAAATTCTCCTATAAATGCTAAACGTCATGCTAATACTTCTGTGGACATCAAGTGAGGAAATTAAATAAGCAATCCTGAGCCCAAGCAGCATATTGGAGTCACAGTTTGGTCCACAGGGCCCTTGGGCCTAGATCATTTGTTGATATTGATCAACTTTGTACTGTAGAGATAATATTGAAAGTTGGAGGAAGTGAGTCAAAGTTGGAGGAAGTGAGATCTTACAGGAGGAGATAAGACCTAATCAACAACGAGAGACAGCCTTAAGAATTGTTAATCTGTCAGATAAAATTTTAACTTGTGCTCATGAGAAACTGCTCAGTAAAGCTTTGTCATTCTTCCTGATTGAACATACAGATAGGTTCAACTGGGAAAACGACTTACAACTTTTTATTAGAAAGCTATTGTAAGCCAAAATATATCGTAAAGAGCAACAACAAACCTACATTATTTCCCCAGTTATATCACAGGGATCATCTCCAGAATTACAAAATCCACTATCAACATCAGTTATCTTCAACCAACATGACATGGCAACTTCACAGAAGATGAACAACAAGGAATAATCATGTTAGAAGAACTAATGGAGGAACAATCTATTTATGTTGAGACTCCCCTACAAATATTGACAATAACTATATGTTAAAGGAAATCTAAGTATTTTCCCTATAATATCAACTGTCCACAGATAAAGATCTACTCATCCTTGGTTTGAATAGATCTTGATGACCTATTAGGTCATTCAAATGTTAAACATCGGATAAAAAATGTAACAAGTGAAGAGGAAGAGCTCTCCATTAAATGAAAGGATGGAAAGAAATCATAATTAAATCCTCAGATAAGGGTGGCAATATGGTATTATGGCCACTTAAATGATATAAAGAGGAAGCCTACAGACAGTTGTTAGATACAAATTGCTATAGACAATTGCTCTTTAACCCCACCAACTAATACATGAAAGAGTACAACATCATTGAAGAGACGTACAAGTCACGGACAATTACCAAAAGGTACCTACCTTATATATGCTCTCAAAAATACACAAAAACAAAATGATACCACCTGGCAGGTCCATACTATTTGGTATCAGAGGTCTAACTGAGCAGGCTAGCATTTATATAGACGTTCATATGCGATATCATGTGAAGAGTCTACCATCCTATGTACAGGACACTACACATGTCCTCGAAAATCTAAAAATCTATGTGTTACTTTAGACTCAGAGGCGTGGCTAACCATCTGCGATGTTGAATCGCATTTCATCAGCATTCAGCACTCAACAGGAATACAATCTATCAAATACTTCCCTACGATGATCCAAGATAAAGAACTTAACAGTTTTCTAGTGAGACTTTTAGAATTCGTATTAAAAAAAAATTATTTACATTTGATAACAAGTTTTTCTTGAAAATTAGTTGTACAGCAATGGGGGAAGATTCTGGAAAAGCGTTGGCAGATTCTGCACATAGATAAAGACCTGAATCGTGTATTAGGGGCATTGGATTAATTGAAGAAGGGCTAAATAGGGGCACAGATGTTCTTATTTTGTTATGGAGTAAGGAACACCTAAAACATAACTTCTATTACTGACATATCAGCGAAATATAAAATAAAAAATAAAAAACTTAAAACATGATGTGCTTTTAAAATTCGTTGGATGCTCTACTCAATACTTCTTGTCTAATACATATTTTATACATTAGATCCTTGATATTTCTCAAATCAGTATAAACTGGCTCAATAAGTCAATTCTCACAACACGTCTGGTTTGGATAATATAAAGAAGATAACCCCAGAGGTTGAAACAGAGGCCACCTTTTCAATTATCACAGGATTACTCCCATTTTCTGCTGGCTGACTTGATAGAGCCTAATCTGGCTAAGTATCAATTGATCATATGAGACTCGGTCATCTAGCAAGATATCACCATTGACTGCTATAAAAAGTGTCTTGCTAGCTACCTAACATTGACTCCATCTATCTTTGGATCTAATAGGAGCAATGATAAGGATCTGAGAGTTTAGGTTTGAGGTAAGTAGAAGCATCCAGCGAAACGCCAATGCGCGTTTCGCTGTGTGTGCTTAATCGTGGCTGACGGAGGACACATCTGACAGCTCTTATATACTGTCAGTATGGGGCTACATGGATATCACATAAGGATTTGCTCCAATCACGCGGCGGTAAGGAGATTTACATTATTTGCCGCCAATCGTGGGTCTCTCAAAGATGTGATGGCTCTTGTAAGAGAAAGCCCAATGAGATCCTGCCACGTTTTCCCTTGTGACGGTAACGCTTCTTATAGGATGTATGAAGTGGAATAACAAATGGCGTTTCCTTCGCTTCTCGGCCTTTTGGCTAAGATCAGGTGTAGTTCCTGTCCTAGAAGGGGTGTGACGGTCGCCCTGGAAGGGATGGGGTTCCTTGGTCTGATGTCAGAAGGCCGGTGGTGACTTGGCGGCTCCAGGTGTCTGTGCCTCGGGGGACAGGGCCCTGAGGTGATCTGAAAATACACAGGTGGTGGCGACCCACTATCACGAGTAGAGAGTAAGGCACAGAGCACAATACACTGAGAGCGAACCCTGCACCACTATTTAATTTCTTGGTACCGGTCTTCTGGCTGGACCAGAAAAAAATGTACACCCTCCGACCATCAGGCTGGGGCTTATGGGCACTTTTTTATTTTTTATTTATTGAACATGTAGCACTTATGCACATTTAGAACTTTTTTATTTCAGTTGGTTTGATTTTCATTTGCACGTTTTTGGGTTTGAGTTTGACCCTAATGGGAACCTCTCTCCCTCAGTTATCTGAGACTCTCTCCTTATGGGGAGAGTTGAAGAGCCAGTCCCCCAGGGAAAGCTTTGGCCGACTCTGGGGTAAAGGGGGCTGCCCGAGCCTTGCGGCGAAGGCAGCCCTGAAGACCCTTGCCCTCTAAGGGGCCTTTTGGGGAGTGAAGGGGCACCCCATAGCTTTGGCGAAGGGGTGTCCGAAGAATCTCTTTCCTCCAAATGGGCCTTTTGGCTACGGGGGATAGGGAGCAACGGGGCCCTTTCCTTTTTGGGAAGGGTTTAAGTCCCAAGCCCCCAGCACTGTTTTTCACGGCACTGGGTGATTGGAGCACGCACCTCGAGCTTCAATAAAAAACAAAAACAAATGGCGTTTCCTATTGGTTGGCGGTAGTCATAGCAATCATTGTGTAAACACACAAACTCTGATTAAGCTATGGTCATGGAAATTAACTCATCGGAAATTGCAGATAACAGTCATAATTTTTGTGAGGTATAATTAGAGAGCTAATAATATATCTTTGAATATCTATTGATAATCTGTGATTGTTAACAACTCAAAACTAATGCCAGTTAATACGTGATACTTGTGATGGTCATTGATTAAACAAATTTATCAAATTTTATGGATCTATCATTGTTATTTTCTTCCTTAAGACTATCTATGAAGGTAAGTGTGTTTATCTTAAACTGCTCAAAGTTATAAATTATATGTAATCGGAATTGACCTATTGGTGATATTAATTTAAAAATAAAAATAAAATAAAAGATTTTTTTCTGCATAGGTCGCCTATTAATCGTGTGTAATATAATTGAACTATTTCTGTTCATTGCTAAAATAGGTAAGATTAAATAGTGAAATATAGTGATTGTATAATGAAATAGTGAGAAATGTGAAATCAAAATGGGAAGAGGGGAAAAAAGAGGACCCCATTAATTTGGAACAAGTAAGGACATAGAGATATTTTCCCTGTGTCACAGTGATAGATAACAAAGAATTAGTGAGAACATTTTATTAATAAAATTCAAAAAGAGACCCTTAATGATATAGATCAGTTGTTGATAGATAAAGACTTCTCATATAATGGAGTTCAATTTGTTATATTTTATAATTGTAGTAATCATTCAGTTCTAATCAATGATCTTAAGCTTGGTAACATACTTCATATAAAGATTGTATAGTTGTTATTATCATTTAATCCTCTTGGATGTATTGCATCCATGAGGAAGATCATTTTTGCTTCTTGTCTTAACAGTGTTTGTTTTATATCTCCTCCTCTAATACCCAGACTGACCTTTTCCATCCCAAAAGCTGTTAGGAATTTGGGATCACAGTTATGAACTCTTAAAAAGTGGCGTGCCACTGATGTTAAAGTCCTCATTTTGCTGACATCTTCTTTTGCATTTTGAATATTACCGATGTGTTCCAGTAGTCGTTGTTTCAAGGGTCTATTGGTCATACCGATATATCTCAATTCACAGGGACAAGATAGACAATATATAATACCCTGTGAATTACAGTTAATGAAATTTTTAATTTCATGGCGATTGTCAAATTTGTCTGTAAAGTGCTTGTTTTTTTTTGTATACTTACAAGCTTTACATGTTCCGCAAGGATAAAAGCCAGTTAATGTGGTATGAATTATCGATTGTTAAGATTTATCCTGAAAGTGACTATGTACAAATAAGTCACGTAAATTTTTTGATATACGCCAACATGTAGATATCCGATCTCCTAATATTTCTTCGAGGTCAGGATCTGATTGTAAGATGTGATTATATTTTTGTAAAATGGTCTGTATTTCTTGCCATTGATTGTTGAATGTACTGATAAATCTGATTGTGGTATCAGTAGATTTAGATTGTTGTTGTTTTTGGAATATTAGAGACTCCCTTGACAAGTTTTTGGTTTCCCTATATGCTTTTTTAATTAGATTGTGACTATATCCTCTTTTAGATAACCTTTTGCGAAGTTCAATAGCTCTTTTATAAAAAATATCTGAGTTGCCACAGTTTCTCTTTGTACGGAGGAATTCCCTTTTTGGAATACTTTTAATTGTGCTTGGATGATGGGAGCTAGAGGCATGGAGTATGCTGTTAGTTGCAGTCTCCTTTCTATAGATATCAGTGGAAAGTTATTTTTGTTCCGTCACAAAAATTGTTAGGTCCAAGAATGTTACCTTTGCTGAATTGATGTCATAAGTAAGTCTTAACTTCAGATCATTATTATTCAGATGATTAATGAATTCTATCAGAATTTCTTTATCTCCTTCCCAGATCAGGAAGATATTGTCAATAAAGCATAGCCATATTACAATATGTTGGGTGTACCATCCCATATACAAATTTGCGTATGTAGGGGCACATGTTGACCCCATGGCCGTTCCTCTCACTTGTAGGAATAATTTATCATCATAAGTGAAATAATTATTTGTTAGGACAAATTCCAAAAGTTGTAATATAAATTGATTATGTTTATTTCTTACTTTGGTCTCTAGAAAGTGTTTAACAGCCTCTAGGCCTTTGTTATGTTCTATACTGGTGTATAAGGCCTCAACATCGCATGTACAAAGCCACATATTATCTTGTACGGTTATGTTCTGTATTTTACTCAGTACATCCAAGGTGTCCCGTACATAAGAAGGAAGAGAGGATACAAATTCTCTCATGTGGGTGTCTACGTATACACTGGCTTTCTCAGTGAGGTTATCTTGACCTGAGACTATTGGTCTGCCTGGGAGTTTGTTCTCATTTTTGTGGATTTTGGGAAGTCATACTTGACTCCTCCATCTCCTTCACCCCCCATATTGACTCCTCTAACAATCATGTTGTTTCCTTAATTACTGTAACCTATTCCACTCTGGTCTCCATTACACCCATCTCGCCCCACTTTAATCAGTCCTCAGTGCTACTGCCCATCTCAATTACCACTCTTACTGTCAAACCCCTACTTCCGCAGCCTGCCAGTCGCTACACTGGCTGTCTGTTCCCTACAGGATCCTTTCTTCACCTACAAAACCATCAACCACTCCTCTACACCCTACATCTCCAACATAATTTCTACACACAGTTCCTCACACTCACTCTGCTCTGCAACAACTGCCGCATCACCTCCCCACTGATTAACTCTCCACCCTCCTGTCTTCAGGATTTCTCCCACGCTACTCCAAACCTTTGTAATGCACACCCATGTCAAATTAAACCAACAGTCTCCAAGGTTTCAACCAGCCCTAAAAACTCACCTCTTTATTCAATCCTACCAGCCTAACATAATGTGTAGTAATATTGACAGAATATAACATATAATATGTATATTGCAATAGATATCATTCATTAGATTTATGTCTGCACCTATCAATTAAAACATAATAGGTATGGTAAAGCCTTGCAAAAGTTACTTTAAATATTAGCATTTTATATGTATAAGCAATTGCACATTGTGAATAAACCACTTCTTCCACAATGCAATTTGGTAACACTTGACCACTATTACCACAGTGATGTCCATCTTTCATCCAGGAGATATCAGTCTGCTCCTGAAATTACCTTTCACTTTTTCCAAAGTTAGCCCTGGGGTCAATTATCTGATATAAAACAAGTCTTTAGCATCAATTAGTTAATGCTGGGTTAATTCATTAAAATTAGTCTGTTAATGTTGGAGAAGACAAATTTCTCCTGGATCCACTGTAGGCTAAATTCAAGTAGACATTTTTTCCAGTCGATTTGGAGGCTTCTTGGAGGCTGACAAATACAAAAAATGTGATAAAAATACAAAAACATGTTTGCAGGTGTTTCCTGGACTGCTTAGTTTCATTGTGGAAAGTGATGTCTTGATCATTTCCTACAATCCCACATACAGAAAGATCCTGCCATATTGATATTTGGAGAGAGAGCTTTAATAATCAGCTATATAATGACTAGATTTAGCTGGATATCTCATAAATGTTTAAAACACATTTTTCAGATGTGGAACAGTTTGGGTGATTCTCATTGTTTATTTTAATTTCTGTCCCCAAATATGTGTTGGAAACAGGCTTGAGGGTCTTCTAGCTCTATAGTTGTGTGAATCCAAATTCCAGTACGCTCTATCTCTCTGGTTTGCAGAGCATGTAGGGGCCTGTAGTAAAACAGATGGATGCTAACAGGATATGAAAAGTTTATGAAGCCTGGGGTAGCTGGAAAATATGTATATAATTTAATCCCCTTTTTATTTCTTTCTCTATGTCTCTATGTGAAGTATTATAACTGGTCCATCCAACAATCAATACACATATACATTATTTCAGAAAAAGCCTTCTTATTCTGCACTTAAAAGCATGTGAGATTATTTAAGGTTTACATGTTATTTAGTGTGTTTGGGAATAGAAGATTCTGTGTAATGCAATTGGGCCACAGTGTTTTGTAGTATAATGACTTTTAGTAGTAGTTAGTTGTATGCTTTTGTAATGACCATGGGCATGTCTGAATTGAGTCATATGGGGTGTGGTATTATGGGGTGTTGTTTTATGGGGTGATTTATTATGGAGTGATGTATTATGAGGTGTATTTGGTTTCTTTCAAATTTGCTATATATTCTAATTTTTCTAGTTGCTTCCCTAGTTTCTAAAAGAAGTCAGCCAATGCCCACGTTAACATCACAGCATAAAAATCTTTCACTAGACTTTTTGAAGCTTGTTCTTTTGTTATTTTCTTCCAGTCTTCTGGTAATACAGTTGGTTTTGCATTATATACTTCAGTAAATTCCTTGTGAAATTGCACAAAAACGTATTTCCAGTAATCAGAGGGGTTTCTGTTGAAGTCAGGTAGGATGGCCCAATCTGGATAATATGTGCGATACTCTGTATATGGGTGAACATTTCCATTTGTGTCTGAATTTTGAAATGTAGCGTTTGATACAAAACAAGTAGAACATATGTCAGTGCTCAATGTCTCATCTTTTGCCCATTTGTACCCTCCCAATCCCTGAGGTCTGTGGACAAATGCAAAATGTTCCTTATGATCACCTCCTGCAGTCTCACAGGGGACTTTACAGAATGGACACTGATGTCCACATCCAATCACCTTCTTACACAGTTCATCCTGAGGCTTCAATGTGACCCTGGAAAGTACAGACTCAATGTCTAATGACCCCAGTTCTGAGAGGACTTGTTCTTCTGTGATGGGGAGATATGAGAGAATGTCCTCAGAGAACTGCTCAACATTTGATTTATTGTAGAAAGTGATCACTTGTATATTATGCTGTGAAATTACTAATTCTTCACTAAATAGTTCACAAAACTTCTGCAAAAAAATAGAAATTGTTTCTATTTTTGAATATTTTCCACTTTTAAGGACGTGTTGGATTTTTCCAGTGATCACACACAAAATATTTCTCTGTAAAGTATTTAGATCTGATGGATTCTTGTATTTAATTGCAATGTACTTAAATATCCAGATTCTCATAAAGCTCTCATATGAATGAATGTATTTGAAATAAGCTTGGAAGCTGTTTTCCTCTAGTAGATTAATCTGCACATTTGCCTGAAAATGTATTTTGTTCGTAAACATAATACTATGAGGACTCTTTAATATCTCATCAATGATTTCCTTCCCGAGATGCCTCAGAATATACTCAGATAATGCTGGTTTCAGGCACAGCTCACAGAATGTTTTAGCTCTGTTCTGACACTTACCAGTCTCTTCAAATATACTCATGAATGTAGATAAATATTTAGGTTTTAACTTTTCTAGGCAGATTTTTGTGTCATTTTCTTGGATAAACGTATCATGCATCTTCTGAAATCTCTCAGATGCTCTTCCAAAGATGAGGAGCTTGAGGTCCAGCTCAAACTGTGAGGAGAAATGAACCTTCTTACGGTCTCCTTCCTCCAGTTTATCATTGATCATGTGCAGTAATTCCTGGCAGTAAGTGTCATATAATCTTCTGGGGATTTTACTGTCTCTGTGACATATGTATCACACTTATCTATCAAACATGCAGCAAGATCTGCTACCTTATCATAGATGTCTTTTCTGATAAATAAATTATTACGTGTTAGATTACACCAACTGACATCAATGTACTTAGTATCCATCATAAATTCTCTGTGTCTATAATTATCTAATCTCATCACATTAGATAGTTTTTCATTTATGCCACCACCTCTTATACTCATTTCATTTCTCAGCAGATGAAGCATTGTCTGACCAATGTTACGATTTGTTAATTCCTCCAACTTTAAATTACAGAGTGTTTCTTTCCACATATCTTCAAATTTTTGCTTTGCTTCCATTTCACTCAGTTTCCAGTTCTTCTCTATGCAGCTGTTCAGGATACTCCTTTCAATCAGCTTCTGAAATATTTTAGTGATATTATGTATATTGTCCTTTCCTATCTGAACTGAAACATCTTCATTGAACTTGCTGAGCATGTTAAGTTCTAGTTCTTTTTTTAACAAATCTACTCTACAGAGTGCGAATATACTCACAAATGTAGATAAATATTCAGGTTTTAACCTTTCTAGGCAAATTTTTGGGTCATTTTCTTGGATAAACGTATCATGCATCTTCTGAAATCTCTCAGATGCTCTTCCAAAGATGAGGAGCTTCATGTCCAGCTCAAACTGTGAGGAGAAATGAAGCTTTTTAACATTCGTTCTCTCAAGTTTTTCATTGATCATGTGCAGTAATTCCTGGCAGTAAGTGTCATTATAATCTTCTGGGGATTTTACTTTCACTGTGACATATGTATCACACTTATCTATCAAACGTGCAGCAAGATCTGCTACCTTATCATAGTGTTCTTGATTAGTATCTATCTTCGGTGTTACATTACACCAAGAGACATCAATGTACTTTTTATTCATCATAAATGGTTTGTGTCTATAGTCATCTAAACTCATCACATTAGATAGGTTTTCAGTAATGTCACCACCTTTTACACTCATTTCCTTTCTCAGCAGATGAAGCATTGTCTGACCGATGTTACATTTTGGTAATTCCTCCATCTGTAGATCACAGAGTGCTTTTTCCCACATGTCTTCAAATTCTTGTTTCACCTCCATGTCACCCAGCTCACAGTTCTTCTCTCTGCAGCATTTCAGGAGATCAGTAATTTTATCTTCAATCAGTTTCTGAGATGTCTTCTGGATATTCTGTATCTGGACCCTATTTTTCTGAATAGAAACAGCTTCATTGAGCTTGCTGAGCGCATTCATTTTTAGTTCCTTTTTTAAGAATTTTAAACTCAAACAAAAATCTTCTCTGTATCGTTCTATAAGATGGACATTTTCAGATTTATTCTCAAAGTATTTTTCTAGTAGTTCCAACATCTTTTTTTCTTCTTCAAGTAGCAGCTGTTGGAGAACATTATTATACTGTGCACAGGTTTCTGTATTAAGACTATTAGCAGATTGATTTCTAATACTAGTCTCTGTGCTGATCACCCAGTTGTAGACATTTTTGGTGAACTCCCATTCCCACAGAGAGTATTGTGCAGCCAGTTTATTATAAGCTTCAGCTACCAGACTGTTCCTAAAGCTGAAGATAAACTTCTCGTGTTTAACTGCTTTCCACAAACTCTTTATCCATTCAATAAACTGAGGAATGTGACATTGTCTGTACTCAGAGTTCTGTGATTTTAAGAATTCAAATAAATACTTTTTTAGTTTATAAACATTTTCACTGTAACCAAAATTTACAGGAGCCATTGGTGGGACCCCCTGCCACAGTCCAGGAATGTACCAGTTGTGTCTCTCTAGATCATAGTCCATCACATCACTGAAAGCTGTAATTCCACTTTTCTTCTCCATTTTTGCAGCAACCTTTGTCATTTCATTCAATTGTTCCAGAAGTTTCTTCCTGTCTCTCATGTTCTTTTGATGAGCGGACAAATCGCTCACGTTCTGATGTACAAACTGACAGTTGGGTTTCTTCCCAATTTCTTTCATCCTAAGAAATGCATGGACCACGATCTGTAAAATATCTGTCATCTCAGATGAATGTTCCATGGCCATATTGACTATGGTGATATCACTCAGACCAACCACTAATGTCGCCAATTCATTGTCATGTTCATAACTGTCCTCCAGAGAACCCAACTCAGGAGCTTTCAACCCTTCGGTGTCAATCACCAGAATAAAGTCACAGCCCAGCTCCTCCTGGAAGGTCTCTTTCACCTTAATAAGAGTCATGAAGGCTCCTCGTGTACATCGTCCACTGGCCACAGGGAACTGTAAACCAAACATGGTGTTCAGAAGGGTGGATTTCCCCGAACTCTGCACTCCCAGCACAGTTATTACTCTCATCCTGCAGTGTCCTCCTGTCTTGTTGTCCAGCTCAGTCAGGACATCAGTTATCCACTGCAGGGGGATGTTGGAGGCGTCTCCATCGATCAGCTCCAATGGGAACCCATCCAGCAGGAGATCAGCAGCTATTCCTGGAAGTTTTGTAAATTGTTTTTGTGCTTCAGCAATTACATTCTCATTAACCACTGCACATTCAGCCTCATAAACCTGCCCCAGCTCACGTAGGAAATGTTCAATTCCTAAAGAGCTGTCAGAGATTTTCTGATCTAGTGGCTTTAGTTCTTTTAGATCAATTGATTTATTGTTACATTTTTCCTTGTATTCAGACAGCAATACACAAATATTATTTCTTGCAATTGAATCCAGTTCAAACTTCATCCATTTCAAAAAATAATGTTTTTCTACTTGAGACAATTGGGTGATTGCATTAATAAACAGTAATATGCCATTAGACAGGCTGTGTTTGTATTGTTCCTGGTATAGGGAATTTAGTTCCTGTATGAGCTCACTTTGATAATCTTGTGCATTTTTCCCCCCTTGTTTTTTCATTCTGCAAAGTTCTTTCTCTATTTTTGTTATTTGTTTCCACAGATCTCCCTGTAATGTCAGAGATTCTTTCTTATACTCTTCCACATTGTGTATTACAGAGGTGATGTTCCTGGCATGTTCCTTCGCATTCTGACATGTAGACGTGTTCTCATCTACACAGATATCATGTCCTTGGATTTCATCTATAATACTAACCAAACTCCTTTTTTTTAGACAATTATTTGAAAGACTCTGAATGGTGTTTTGTATTTTTCTCACAAATGCTGCATCATTAGCTGTGCTGCCCTTAGGAATAAAATTTTTGTTTTTTAACTTTAGCTCTGACATTAGATTTTTTATGTGCTTCTTAGTCTCTGTGGATACTTGTTTCCCAGGACTTGGAGTAACAATGAAATAATACTGTGTGTCGGTGTTACTGCAGGTTGATAACATTCTGAATTCTCTCTCACAAATACTCTCAATAAATATAAACACAGCTGATGAGACTCGTGACAGAAACATGAACTGTTCCCAGCTGGACTCCAGGTCTCCACGTAGATTGGTCACTGCGATGGGCTCTGGGAAAACATCAGACTGACCACAAGGAAAATACCAGGAAATCTCCACAAGTCCATCAGATATTTTCCTCTCAGTATTTCCTCCCTCCATATTGTCATGTATGAAGAAATCGTGATGATGTTGAGCTGGATTAAGAACTTGATTAAGGATTTTAGATTTGGATAGTTTGTTTTTTCCTAATCTTACAAAGGAGAAGATCGGCATGGGAATGGTCACAACATTTTCTTCATTAAACCCTTTACTGTCGGCTAATGATTGAGGTCTCCATCTCTTCACAATATCCCTCATTGCCCACAGCATGAAGGTGTATTCTGTACCATCACCAGCAGGGAGCACCAGAGGGACAGCAAACTGGCACATGGACATTTTTGATACAATCTCTTGTTGTAGAAAACTTTCTGAACAATGCAGGACAGCGCACACAACATCCAGAGGGTGAATATTGGGAGTTGAATTGTTCTCGGTATCAATTGCTGAAAAATCAAGATCTTCTTCATTTTCAGTTGGATCCACGTTAGGTGAAAGTTTTTCAAACTGAGTGTTTAGTGCAGTTCTGTTCAGAGCTATGAGCTTCATTAGAAAGTGCCATGGAATATCTGTTATATCCTGAGGCTGAACATCCTCCAGATTTTCTGACCCGATCTCTAGAACTTCCCTTAGGGTCAGTTTTGATATAGTTGGCTGCTGTAAACTTAAATTCTTCAGAAGTCTATGAAATGTCTGCACTTTGTCTGTGAAAAGAAAATAACTCCATGTTACCATATTATCATTGTCATTAAGCACACTTTCAAATTATAAATCTATATAATTAGTTTATATTAGTATATTTATAAATGTAGTTAAGTAATTAACATATTTGTAATTATTATATGTATAAAGGTACCTCTTTATATTCAACTATAGTATAAACAATTGCTAACAAATTAACTTATGTATAATCATTTAAATCATAAAAATGTTATATAGGGGGTTTTGGGTAGATTATGACAGGTAAAATCTCCATCTGAAATTACCTGGTTCCAGCATTGACTTGTGCCGGAGAACTTTTCTAGGTTCTGCTTCTGCCAACCATATTGGAGTTTTTTCAGAAAGGCAGAAATGTTGTAGCTAGAGAACAGCCTGCTTGCCGGAGACAGGTGCTAGGGGAACATGGCAGGACTCCTGAACCTCATCAACACCGGATCCCAGGTAAGTACAATTTTGGAGGAAGTTTAGTTCTTTAAAGTTTAACACTATTCCTAAGACTTAAGGATTAATCAAATTATTCCAAACTTAAAATCACTTCCTGAAGAAGCATCACACAGCTGTAGAAAGGAGTATTGCTGACAGCATTTATTTGGTTGGCAGTTTTGGTTTCTCTCTTCATCTTAATCTGCTTTGTAGGGATCGTCCTGAAAATGTTTTGACACCATTAGTGGCTTTCTCATAGAGATGAGCGGGCTCGGATTTTGCTAATCCGAGCCCACCCGAACAGTGCGGAACCGACGGGATCCGAGCACTGTTCGGAAACTTCCGGCCGCCAAGTGCATCCAAACCGAGGCTATGACATCCAAGACTCGGATCTCATAAATGCCCCGCTCGCGGCCGCCATCTTCATTCTCCCTGTGGTTCCTGAAGAGGGAGGTTGATGTGCTCTGTCCTACTGATTACTTTACTAAAGTGGTGCTTTGTCCTGCTGAGTGAATTAGTAGTTTGTCCAGTGCTCTCTCCTGCTGATTTATTTAGTCAAGTGGTGCTATGTCCTGCTGAGTCCAGTAGTACTTTTTCCAGTGCTCTGTCCTGCTGAGTCCAGTGGTGCTTTGGCCAGTGTCTGTGCTGCTGAGTCCAGTGGTGCTTTTGTCCTGTATTTGTTTCTGATAAGTCCATATCAATTTGTTAATTAGCCAAAAATCTTTTAAAAAATTTAAAAAAAAATCTCTAAAAAATATAAAATATATTTTTTTAAAAAAATATAAAAAAATAATTGAAAAAGTATAAAAAATATTATAGAGCAATATATTCTTGCAGTCCCAAAAAAGAGGACCTGCCATTTATATTACTACGTTCATTCTTTCTGTAGTTCCAAAAAATAGGAACTGCCAGTTCTATTACTACGTTCATTCTTTCTGTAGTTCCAAAAAATAGGAACTGCCAGTTCTATTACTACATTCATTCTTTCTGTAGTTCCAAAAAATAGGAACTGCCAGTTCTATTACTACGTTCATTCTTTCTGTAGTTCCAAAAAATAGGAACTGCCAGTTCTATTACTACATTCATTATTTCTGTAGTTCCAAAAAATAGGAACTGCCAGTTCTATTACTACATTCATTATTTCTGTAGTTCCAAAAAATAGGAACTGCCAGTTCTATTACTACATTCATTCTTTCTGTAGTTCCAAAAAATAGGAACTGCCAGTTCTATTACTAAGTTCATTCTTTCTGTAGTTCCAAAAAATAGGAACTGCCAGTTCTATTACTACATTCATTCTTTCTGTAGTTCCAAAAAATAGGAACTGCCAGTTGTATTACTACGTTCATTCTTTCTGTAGTTCCAAAAAATAGGAACTGCCAGTTCTATTACTACATTCATTCTTTCTGTAGTTCCAAAAAATAGGAACTGCCAGTTCTATTACTACGTTCATTCTTTCTGTAGTTCCAAAAAATAGGAACTGCCAGTTCTATTACTACATTCATTATTTCTGTAGTTCCAAAAAATAGGAACTGCCAGTTCTATTACTACGTTCATTGTTTTGTCGAAGTCGTATAATTGGATGAACGAAAGTATATTGGTTAATATTGTTTTGCCGTGCGATTGCGATCCGTACGCCACGTAACACATGGCATGGTGCGATCGCACTGTAAAATACGCACGCACACACTCGCATTACAGCATTTAGTTATTTATTCATATTCATATTGGTTCCGTTACACTGTAATTTATGAGCAGATAGTATTTCGTTTATTATTAGTCTATATACAGTATAATGATTATATGTACACTTCAGTGATATTCAAGGTTCAGGTTATAGGAAAATATATCATGCCTAGTATCATATGAAAACCCTAATCATCAGCAGCTGTCCATCGCCAAAGAGATCGCATATTGCATACTCTAGTTATTGATGTTAGGGAATAAACCTTTGTATAATGCTGGCTATGAAATGCTAATTGTAACTGGAGCATTGGCGGGAAGAAAGGAGCTCATCCCCTGGAGAGACGACCCCCACCTTTGGATTCCTTAGATTGAATCAGCCTATGACCTGTTTACCCTGGAACCACCCTTGTCTGGACCTATAGAAGCAAGCTATGTCATCTCTATTGTTCACTGTGTAACACTGTACTGTATATAATCATAGCTGCACCCCCACGGCCTTCAGTCTTCACTGATCACAGTATTCAAAGGTGAATCACTGTCCAGGGGTGCCCGTGGTTAGCGCAGCGAGCGCAATGCGATAAGAGCGCAGTATGTATGTAACTTTTGGTATTGGCTGTACTGTATTGTTCTTTATAATATGACAATGTATTGAATTGTTGTCATAAGTAAGTCTTAACTTCAGATCATTATTATTCAGATGATTAATGAATTCTATCAGAATTTCTTTATCTCCTTCCCAGATCAGGAAGATATTGTCAATAAAGCATAGCCATATTACAATATGTTGGGTGTACCATCCCATATACAAATTTGCGTATGTAGGGGCACATGTTGACCCCATGGCCGTTCCTCTCACTTGTAGGAATAATTTATCATCATAAGTGAAATAATTATTTGTTAGGACAAATTCCAAAAGTTGTAATATAAATTGATTATGTTTATTTCTTACTTTGGTCTCTAGAAAGTGTTTAACAGCCTCTAGGCCTTTGTTATGTTCTATACTGGTGTATAAGGCCTCAACATCGCATGTACAAAGCCACATATTATCTTGTACGGTTATGTTCTGTATTTTACTCAGTACATCCAAGGTGTCCCGTACATAAGAAGGAAGAGAGGATACAAATTCTCTCATGTGGGTGTCTACGTATACACTGGCTTTCTCAGTGAGGTTATCTTGACCTGAGACTATTGGTCTGCCTGGGAGTTTGTTCTCATTTTTGTGGATTTTGGGAAGTCATACTTGACTCCTCCATCTCCTTCACCCCCCATATTGACTCCTCTAACAATCATGTTGTTTCCTTAATTACTGTAACCTATTCCACTCTGGTCTCCATTACACCCATCTCGCCCCACTTTAATCAGTCCTCAGTGCTACTGCCCATCTCAATTACCACTCTTACTGTCAAACCCCTACTTCCGCAGCCTGCCAGTCGCTACACTGGCTGTCTGTTCCCTACAGGATCCTTTCTTCACCTACAAAACCATCAACCACTCCTCTACACCCTACATCTCCAACATAATTTCTACACACAGTTCCTCACACTCACTCTGCTCTGCAACAACTGCCGCATCACCTCCCCACTGATTAACTCTCCACCCTCCTGTCTTCAGGATTTCTCCCACGCTACTCCAAACCTTTGTAATGCACACCCATGTCAAATTAAACCAACAGTCTCCAAGGTTTCAACCAGCCCTAAAAACTCACCTCTTTATTCAATCCTACCAGCCTAACATAATGTGTAGTAATATTGACAGAATATAACATATAATATGTATATTGCAATAGATATCATTCATTAGATTTATGTCTGCACCTATCAATTAAAACATAATAGGTATGGTAAAGCCTTGCAAAAGTTACTTTAAATATTAGCATTTTATATGTATAAGCAATTGCACATTGTGAATAAACCACTTCTTCCACAATGCAATTTGGTAACACTTGACCACTATTACCACAGTGATGTCCATCTTTCATCCAGGAGATATCAGTCTGCTCCTGAAATTACCTTTCACTTTTTCCAAAGTTAGCCCTGGGGTCAATTATCTGATATAAAACAAGTCTTTAGCATCAATTAGTTAATGCTGGGTTAATTCATTAAAATTAGTCTGTTAATGTTGGAGAAGACAAATTTCTCCTGGATCCACTGTAGGCTAAATTCAAGTAGACATTTTTTCCAGTCGATTTGGAGGCTTCTTGGAGGCTGACAAATACAAAAAATGTGATAAAAATACAAAAACATGTTTGCAGGTGTTTCCTGGACTGCTTAGTTTCATTGTGGAAAGTGATGTCTTGATCATTTCCTACAATCCCACATACAGAAAGATCCTGCCATATTAATATTTGGAGAGAGAGCTTTAATAATCAGCTATATAATGACTAGATTTAGCTGGATATCTCATAAATGTTTAAAACACATTTTTCAGATGTGGAACAGTTTGGGTGATTCTCATTGTTTATTTTAATTTCTGTCCCCAAATATGTGTTGGAAACAGGCTTGAGGGTCTTCTAGCTCTATAGTTGTGTGAATCCAAATTCCAGTACGCTCTATCTCTCTGGTTTGCAGAGCATGTAGGGGCCTGTAGTAAAACAGATGGATGCTAACAGGATATGAAAAGTTTATGAAGCCTGGGGTAGCTGGAAAATATGTATATAATTTAATCCCCTTTTTATTTCTTTCTCTATGTCTCTATGTGAAGTATTATAACTGGTCCATCCAACAATCAATACACATATACATTATTTCAGAAAAAGCCTTCTTATTCTGCACTTAAAAGCATGTGAGATTATTTAAGGTTTACATGTTATTTAGTGTGTTTGGGAATAGAAGATTCTGTGTAATGCAATTGGGCCACAGTGTTTTGTAGTATAATGACTTTTAGTAGTAGTTAGTTGTATGCTTTTGTAATGACCATGGGCATGTCTGAATTGAGTCATATGGGGTGTGGTATTATGGGGTGTTGTTTTATGGGGTGATTTATTATGGAGTGATGTATTATGAGGTGTATTTGGTTTCTTTCAAATTTGCTATATATTCTAATTTTTCTAGTTGCTTCCCTAGTTTCTAAAAGAAGTCAGCCAATGCCCACGTTAACATCACAGCATAAAAATCTTTCACTAGACTTTTTGAAGCTTGTTCTTTTGTTATTTTCTTCCAGTCTTCTGGTAATACAGTTGGTTTTGCATTATATACTTCAGTAAATTCCTTGTGAAATTGCACAAAAACGTATTTCCAGTAATCAGAGGGGTTTCTGTTGAAGTCAGGTAGGATGGCCCAATCTGGATAATATGTGCGATACTCTGTATATGGGTGAACATTTCCATTTGTGTCTGAATTTTGAAATGTAGCGTTTGATACAAAACAAGTAGAACATATGTCAGTGCTCAATGTCTCATCTTTTGCCCATTTGTACCCTCCCAATCCCTGAGGTCTGTGGACAAATGCAAAATGTTCCTTATGATCACCTCCTGCAGTCTCACAGGGGACTTTACAGAATGGACACTGATGTCCACATCCAATCACCTTCTTACACAGTTCATCCTGAGGCTTCAATGTGACCCTGGAAAGTACAGACTCAATGTCTAATGACCCCAGTTCTGAGAGGACTTGTTCTTCTGTGATGGGGAGATATGAGAGAATGTCCTCAGAGAACTGCTCAACATTTGATTTATTGTAGAAAGTGATCACTTGTATATTATGCTGTGAAATTACTAATTCTTCACTAAATAGTTCACAAAACTTCTGCAAAAAAATAGAAATTGTTTCTATTTTTGAATATTTTCCACTTTTAAGGACGTGTTGGATTTTTCCAGTGATCACACACAAAATATTTCTCTGTAAAGTATTTAGATCTGATGGATTCTTGTATTTAATTGCAATGTACTTAAATATCCAGATTCTCATAAAGCTCTCATATGAATGAATGTATTTGAAATAAGCTTGGAAGCTGTTTTCCTCTAGTAGATTAATCTGCACATTTGCCTGAAAATGTATTTTGTTCGTAAACATAATACTATGAGGACTCTTTAATATCTCATCAATGATTTCCTTCCCGAGATGCCTCAGAATATACTCAGATAATGCTGGTTTCAGGCACAGCTCACAGAATGTTTTAGCTCTGTTCTGACACTTACCAGTCTCTTCAAATATACTCATGAATGTAGATAAATATTTAGGTTTTAACTTTTCTAGGCAGATTTTTGTGTCATTTTCTTGGATAAACGTATCATGCATCTTCTGAAATCTCTCAGATGCTCTTCCAAAGATGAGGAGCTTGAGGTCCAGCTCAAACTGTGATGTGAAATGAACCTTCTTACGGTCTCCTTCCTCCAGTTTATCATTGATCATGTGCAGTAATTCCTGGCAGTAAGTGTCATATAATCTTCTGGGGATTTTACTGTCTCTGTGACATATGTATCACACTTATCTATCAAACATGCAGCAAGATCTGCTACCTTATCATAGATGTCTTTTCTGATAAATAAATTATTACGTGTTAGATTACACCAACTGACATCAATGTACTTAGTATCCATCATAAATTCTCTGTGTCTATAATTATCTAATCTCATCACATTAGATAGTTTTTCATTTATGCCACCACCTCTTATACTCATTTCATTTCTCAGCAGATGAAGCATTGTCTGACCAATGTTACGATTTGTTAATTCCTCCAACTTTAAATTACAGAGTGTTTCTTTCCACATATCTTCAAATTTTTGCTTTGCTTCCATTTCACTCAGTTTCCAGTTCTTCTCTATGCAGCTGTTCAGGATACTCCTTTCAATCAGCTTCTGAAATATTTTAGTGATATTATGTATATTGTCCTTTCCTATCTGAACTGAAACATCTTCATTGAACTTGCTGAGCATGTTAAGTTCTAGTTCTTTTTTTAACAAATCTACTCTACAGAGTGCGAATATACTCACAAATGTAGATAAATATTCAGGTTTTAACCTTTCTAGGCAAATTTTTGGGTCATTTTCTTGGATAAACGTATCATGCATCTTCTGAAATCTCTCAGATGCTCTTCCAAAGATGAGGAGCTTCATGTCCAGCTCAAACTGTGAGGAGAAATGAAGCTTTTTAACATTCGTTCTCTCAAGTTTTTCATTGATCATGTGCAGTAATTCCTGGCAGTAAGTGTCATTATAATCTTCTGGGGATTTTACTTTCACTGTGACATATGTATCACACTTATCTATCAAACGTGCAGCAAGATCTGCTACCTTATCATAGTGTTCTTGATTAGTATCTATCTTCGGTGTTACATTACACCAAGAGACATCAATGTACTTTTTATTCATCATAAATGGTTTGTGTCTATAGTCATCTAAACTCATCACATTAGATAGGTTTTCAGTAATGTCACCACCTTTTACACTCATTTCCTTTCTCAGCAGATGAAGCATTGTCTGACCGATGTTACATTTTGGTAATTCCTCCATCTGTAGATCACAGAGTGCTTTTTCCCACATGTCTTCAAATTCTTGTTTCACCTCCATGTCACCCAGCTCACAGTTCTTCTCTCTGCAGCATTTCAGGAGATCAGTAATTTTATCTTCAATCAGTTTCTGAGATGTCTTCTGGATATTCTGTATCTGGACCCTATTTTTCTGAATAGAAACAGCTTCATTGAGCTTGCTGAGCGCATTCATTTTTAGTTCCTTTTTTAAGAATTTTAAACTCAAACAAAAATCGTCTCTGTATCGTTCTATAAGATGGACATTTTCAGATTTATTCTCAAAGTATTTTTCTAGTAGTTCCAACATCTTTTTTTCTTCTTCAAGTAGCAGCTGTTGGAGAACATTATTATACTGTGCACAGGTTTCTGTATTAAGACTATTAGCAGATTGATTTCTAATACTAGTCTCTGTGCTGATCACCCAGTTGTAGACATTTTTGGTGAACTCCCATTCCCACAGAGAGTATTGTGCAGCCAGTTTATTATAAGCTTCAGCTACCAGACTGTTCCTAAAGCTGAAGATAAACTTCTCGTGTTTAACTGCTTTCCACAAACTCTTTATCCATTCAATAAACTGAGGAATGTGACATTGTCTGTACTCAGAGTTCTGTGATTTTAAGAATTCAAATAAATACTTTTTTAGTTTATAAACATTTTCACTGTAACCAAAATTTACAGGAGCCATTGGTGGGACCCCCTGCCACAGTCCAGGAATGTACCAGTTGTGTCTCTCTAGATCATAGTCCATCACATCACTGAAAGCTGTAATTCCACTTTTCTTCTCCATTTTTGCAGCAACCTTTGTCATTTCATTCAATTGTTCCAGAAGTTTCTTCCTGTCTCTCATGTTCTTTTGATGAGCGGACAAATCGCTCACGTTCTGATGTACAAACTGACAGTTGGGTTTCTTCCCAATTTCTTTCATCCTAAGAAATGCATGGACCACGATCTGTAAAATATCTGTCATCTCAGATGAATGTTCCATGGCCATATTGACTATGGTGATATCACTCAGACCAACCACTAATGTCGCCAATTCATTGTCATGTTCATAACTGTCCTCCAGAGAACCCAACTCAGGAGCTTTCAACCCTTCGGTGTCAATCACCAGAATAAAGTCACAGCCCAGCTCCTCCTGGAAGGTCTCTTTCACCTTAATAAGAGTCATGAAGGCTCCTCGTGTACATCGTCCACTGGCCACAGGGAACTGTAAACCAAACATGGTGTTCAGAAGGGTGGATTTCCCCGAACTCTGCACTCCCAGCACAGTTATTACTCTCATCCTGCAGTGTCCTCCTGTCTTGTTGTCCAGCTCAGTCAGGACATCAGTTATCCACTGCAGGGGGATGTTGGAGGCGTCTCCATCGATCAGCTCCAATGGGAACCCATCCAGCAGGAGATCAGCAGCTATTCCTGGAAGTTTTGTAAATTGTTTTTGTGCTTCAGCAATTACATTCTCATTAACCACTGCACATTCAGCCTCATAAACCTGCCCCAGCTCACGTAGGAAATGTTCAATTCCTAAAGAGCTGTCAGAGATTTTCTGATCTAGTGGCTTTAGTTCTTTTAGATCAATTGATTTATTGTTACATTTTTCCTTGTATTCAGACAGCAATACACAAATATTATTTCTTGCAATTGAATCCAGTTCAAACTTCATCCATTTCAAAAAATAATGTTTTTCTACTTGAGACAATTGGGTGATTGCATTAATAAACAGTAATATGCCATTAGACAGGCTGTGTTTGTATTGTTCCTGGTATAGGGAATTTAGTTCCTGTATGAGCTCACTTTGATAATCTTGTGCATTTTTCCCCCCTTGTTTTTTCATTCTGCAAAGTTCTTTCTCTATTTTTGTTATTTGTTTCCACAGATCTCCCTGTAATGTCAGAGATTCTTTCTTATACTCTTCCACATTGTGTATTACAGAGGTGATGTTCCTGGCATGTTCCTTCGCATTCTGACATGTAGACGTGTTCTCATCTACACAGATATCATGTCCTTGGATTTCATCTATAATACTAACCAAACTCCTTTTTTTTAGACAATTATTTGAAAGACTCTGAATGGTGTTTTGTATTTTTCTCACAAATGCTGCATCATTATCTGTGCTGCCCTTAGGAATAAAATTTTTGTTTTTTAACTTTAGCTCTGACATTAGATTTTTTATGTGCTTCTTAGTCTCTGTGGATACTTGTTTCCCAGGACTTGGAGTAACAATGAAATAATACTGTGTGTCGGTGTTACTGCAGGTTGATAACATTCTGAATTCTCTCTCACAAATACTCTCAATAAATATAAACACAGCTGATGAGACTCGTGACAGAAACATGAACTGTTCCCAGCTGGACTCCAGGTCTCCACGTAGATTGGTCACTGCGATGGGCTCTGGGAAAACATCAGACTGACCACAAGGAAAATACCAGGAAATCTCCACAAGTCCATCAGATATTTTCCTCTCAGTATTTCCTCCCTCCATATTGTCATGTATGAAGAAATCGTGATGATGTTGAGCTGGATTAAGAACTTGATTAAGGATTTTAGATTTGGATAGTTTGTTTTTTCCTAATCTTACAAAGGAGAAGATCGGCATGGGAATGGTCACAACATTTTCTTCATTAAACCCTTTACTGTCGGCTAATGATTGAGGTCTCCATCTCTTCACAATATCCCTCATTGCCCACAGCATGAAGGTGTATTCTGTACCATCACCAGCAGGGAGCACCAGAGGGACAGCAAACTGGCACATGGACATTTTTGATACAATCTCTTGTTGTAGAAAACTTTCTGAACAATGCAGGACAGCGCACACAACATCCAGAGGGTGAATATTGGGAGTTGAATTGTTCTCGGTATCAATTGCTGAAAAATCAAGATCTTCTTCATTTTCAGTTGGATCCACGTTAGGTGAAAGTTTTTCAAACTGAGTGTTTAGTGCAGTTCTGTTCAGAGCTATGAGCTTCATTAGAAAGTGCCATGGAATATCTGTTATATCCTGAGGCTGAACATCCTCCAGATTTTCTGACCCGATCTCTAGAACTTCCCTTAGGGTCAGTTTTGATATAGTTGGCTGCTGTAAACTTAAATTCTTCAGAAGTCTATGAAATGTCTGCACTTTGTCTGTGAAAAGAAAATAACTCCATGTTACCATATTATCATTGTCATTAAGCACACTTTCAAATTATAAATCTATATAATTAGTTTATATTAGTATATTTATAAATGTAGTTAAGTAATTAACATATTTGTAATTATTATATGTATAAAGGTACCTCTTTATATTCAACTATAGTATAAACAATTGCTAACAAATTAACTTATGTATAATCATTTAAATCATAAAAATGTTATATAGGGGGTTTTGGGTAGATTATGACAGGTAAAATCTCCATCTGAAATTACCTGGTTCCAGCATTGACTTGTGCCGGAGAACTTTTCTAGGTTCTGCTTCTGCCAACCATATTGGAGTTTTTTCAGAAAGGCAGAAATGTTGTAGCTAGAGAACAGCCTGCTTGCCGGAGACAGGTGCTAGGGGAACATGGCAGGACTCCTGAACCTCATCAACACCGGATCCCAGGTAAGTACAATTTTGGAGGAAGTTTAGTTCTTTAAAGTTTAACACTATTCCTAAGACTTAAGGATTAATCAAATTATTCCAAACTTAAAATCACTTCCTGAAGAAGCATCACACAGCTGTAGAAAGGAGTATTGCTGACAGCATTTATTTGGTTGGCAGTTTTGGTTTCTCTCTTCATCTTAATCTGCTTTGTAGGGATCGTCCTGAAAATGTTTTGACACCATTAGTGGCTTTCTCATAGAGATGAGCGGGCTCGGATTTTGCTAATCCGAGCCCACCCGAACAGTGCGGAACCGACGGGATCCGAGCACTGTTCGGAAACTTCCGGCCGCCAAGTGCATCCAAACCGAGGCTATGACATCAAGACTCGGATCTCATAAATGCCCCGCTCGCGGCCGCCATCTTCATTCTCCCTGTGGTTCCTGAAGAGGGAGGTTGATGTGCTCTGTCCTACTGATTACTTTACTAAAGTGGTGCTTTGTCCTGCTGAGTGAATTAGTAGTTTGTCCAGTGCTCTCTCCTGCTGATTTATTTAGTCAAGTGGTGCTATGTCCTGCTGAGTCCAGTAGTACTTTTTCCAGTGCTCTGTCCTGCTGAGTCCAGTGGTGCTTTGGCCAGTGTCTGTGCTGCTGAGTCCAGTGGTGCTTTTGTCCTGTATTTGTTTCTGATAAGTCCATATCAATTTGTTAATTAGCCAAAAATCTTTTAAAAAATTTAAAAAAAAATCTCTAAAAAATATAAAATATATTTTTTTAAAAAAATATAAAAAAATAATTGAAAAAGTATAAAAAATATTATAGAGCAATATATTCTTGCAGTCCCAAAAAAGAGGACCTGCCATTTATATTACTACGTTCATTCTTTCTGTAGTTCCAAAAAATAGGAACTGCCAGTTCTATTACTACGTTCATTCTTTCTGTAGTTCCAAAAAATAGGAACTGCCAGTTCTATTACTACATTCATTCTTTCTGTAGTTCCAAAAAATAGGAACTGCCAGTTCTATTACTACGTTCATTCTTTCTGTAGTTCCAAAAAATAGGAACTGCCAGTTCTATTACTACATTCATTATTTCTGTAGTTCCAAAAAATAGGAACTGCCAGTTCTATTACTACATTCATTATTTCTGTAGTTCCAAAAAATAGGAACTGCCAGTTCTATTACTACATTCATTCTTTCTGTAGTTCCAAAAAATAGGAACTGCCAGTTCTATTACTAAGTTCATTCTTTCTGTAGTTCCAAAAAATAGGAACTGCCAGTTCTATTACTACATTCATTCTTTCTGTAGTTCCAAAAAATAGGAACTGCCAGTTGTATTACTACGTTCATTCTTTCTGTAGTTCCAAAAAATAGGAACTGCCAGTTCTATTACTACATTCATTCTTTCTGTAGTTCCAAAAAATAGGAACTGCCAGTTCTATTACTACGTTCATTCTTTCTGTAGTTCCAAAAAATAGGAACTGCCAGTTCTATTACTACATTCATTATTTCTGTAGTTCCAAAAAATAGGAACTGCCAGTTCTATTACTACGTTCATTGTTTTGTCGAAGTCGTATAATTGGATGAACGAAAGTATATTGGTTAATATTGTTTTGCCGTGCGATTGCGATCCGTACGCCACGTAACACATGGCATGGTGCGATCGCACTGTAAAATACGCACGCACACACTCGCATTACAGCATTTAGTTATTTATTCATATTCATATTGGTTCCGTTACACTGTAATTTATGAGCAGATAGTATTTCGTTTATTATTAGTCTATATACAGTATAATGATTATATGTACACTTCAGTGATATTCAAGGTTCAGGTTATAGGAAAATATATCATGCCTAGTATCATATGAAAACCCTAATCATCAGCAGCTGTCCATCGCCAAAGAGATCGCATATTGCATACTCTAGTTATTGATGTTAGGGAATAAACCTTTGTATAATGCTGGCTATGAAATGCTAATTGTAACTGGAGCATTGGCGGGAAGAAAGGAGCTCATCCCCTGGAGAGACGACCCCCACCTTTGGATTCCTTAGATTGAATCAGCCTATGACCTGTTTACCCTGGAACCACCCTTGTCTGGACCTATAGAAGCAAGCTATGTCATCTCTATTGTTCACTGTGTAACACTGTACTGTATATAATCATAGCTGCACCCCCACGGCCTTCAGTCTTCACTGATCACAGTATTCAAAGGTGAATCACTGTCCAGGGGTGCCCGTGGTTAGCGCAGCGAGCGCAATGCGATAAGAGCGCAGTATGTATGTAACTTTTGGTATTGGCTGTACTGTATTGTTCTTTATAATATGACAATGTATTGAATTGTTGACTATTTACATCTGCTAAAATAAATCACTTTGTGTGTTAGAAACACAATACCATCGCCTATGCAATGCTTATTTGAAAACGATAGAATTACTTTAATAGTTTCTGTAGTTCCCAAAAAGAGGAACTGCCATTTCTATTACTACGTTCAATATTTCTGTAGTTCCAAAAAATAAGAACTGCCAGTTCTATTACTACGTTCATTATTTCTGTAGTTCCAAAAAATAGGAACTGCCAGTTCTATTACTACGTTCATTTTTTCTGTAGTTCCCAAAAAGAGGAACTGCCATTTCTATTACTACGTTCATTATTTCTGTAGTTCCAAAAAATAGGAACTGCCAGTTCTATTACTACGTTCATTATTTCTGTAGTTCCAAAAAATAGGAACTACTAGTTCTATTACTCCGTTCATTGTTTCTGTAGTTCCCAAAAAGAGGAACTGCCAGTTCTATTACTACGTTCATTATTTCTGTAGTTCCAAAAAAGAGGAACTGCCATTTCTATTACTATGTTCATTGTTTCTGTAGTTCCAAAAAAGAGGAACTGCCATTTCCATTACTACGTTCATTGTTTCTGTAGTCCCAAAGTGTGTGTGGTTTAGGGGTACGCTCTCTTGTGCTGCATAAAATGGTCCGGACTGAAGGACCTGCCAACCATTGCAGACATGTCTACTGTCGCTGCATTGGATGCTGTCACAATAGAAAAAATGGTGGAGGATTATTTTGCTGACACCATCCAAATAGACATGTCAGACAGTCCATATTGTTACTGGCAGGAAAAAAAAGGCAGTTTGGAAGCCCCTGTACAAACTGGCTCTATTTTACCTGAGTTGTCCCCCCTCCAGTGTGTACTCGGAAAGAGTTTTTAGTGCAGCGGGGAATCTGGTCAGTGAGCGGCGAAGGAGGTTGCTTCCTCACAACGTTGAAAAAATGATGTTTATAAAAATGAATAATCAATTCCTCAATGAAGTACAGCACTGCCCTCCAGATACTACAGAGGGACCTGTGGTTGTGGAGTCCAGCGGGGACGAATTGATAATGTGTGATGAGGAGGAAGTACACACTGTAGGGGGAGAGGAATCAGAGGTTGAGGATGAGGACGACATCTTGCCTCAGTATAGCCAGTTTAGTTTGTACAGGGAGAGATGAATAGCTTTTTTGGTGTGGGGGCCCAAACAAACCAATCATTTCAGCCACAGTTGTTTGGTAGGCCCTGTCGCTGAAATGATTGGTTTGTTAAAGTGTGCATGTCCTATTTCAACAACATAAGGGTGTGTGGGAGGTCCCAAGGACAATTCCATGTTGCTACTCTTTTTTTGGCATTATGTGACCGTCCAACAGTCGTTTGCCATGAGCACAAAGTACGACAGTAGTCATCCTATGGCAAAGCGGATAACTGCGGCCTTAACAGCTATGTTGGTGTTAGATGTGCATCCGGTGTCCGCCATCTGTAGAGTGGAATTCAGACCAGTTGTGGGTGATATATTGTGGCCCCGGTACAAAATTGGGTACCGGGGCCACTCCACTACGCAGTCCAGAAAGCTACCTCGGTGCAACGTTTTGGACTAAAAACAATATTGTGAGGTGTGAGGTGTTCAGAATAGACTGGAAATTAGTGGAAATGATTGTTATTGAATGTTATTGAGGTTAATAATAGCGTAGGAGTGGAAAAAAAAAACAAAAAACTGGATTTTAGCGCTTTTTATGCTTTTTTAATAATAAATCAGAACCCAAAACCCGAAATCAGAACCAAAACCTTTCGTCAGGTGTTTTGGCAAAACAAATCAGAACCCAAAACCTCAAGCTAATCAGAACCCAAAACACTAAAAGTGCCCGGTGCACACCCCTACTTTCTCATTGGGTTTGTGAGAATGGGTGGGAATGAACAAATGAGAGGTTTTTTTTTAAGTTTGGTCTGATTTTGCAACCAAAGGAGAGTAAAATATATTTTACTATGTTTTGCTATGTGCTTGCGCTGTGATTGTAAATAGTATAGTAACAGGCTCGTACAATGATGATAAAGTGACTCATGAGTGTGGTAAATTGTGTATTAAGTGATGTAAAGGACTAGAGTATGGTTCAAAATAGACAAGGAGAATTATGGAAAGGGTGCAAGCACATTAAGAGGTTATCTGGCAAAAGAAAAAAAGTTTATATTTCCTTTTGCACATGTTCGCTCAGCCAAAGAACTGCTGGACATCTTGGGATTTTTTGGTTCCATTTAAGCCCCAAGGGTATGGGCATCATTAGTTATCTTGCCTAAAGATTAAGAAATCCAGAAATTAATTGAAAGGAAAATCTGGGGAATCTCTGAGACTCCACCCTGAAAGGCCCCAGGCACAATCTGCAAAATGTTCCTAACAGTAATTTGATTTTAACACTATAATCTTGAGTTTGCTCAGCTTAGAGGCAACATTAATGAGGACTGTACTGGAGGCTGCATGCACACGTCCAGGGTTACATTTGCCAGACATCTATGTTCTCCATCTATTATTACAGAACTGTCCAGCATTGGGTAAGATACAACATCTATAAGTGGCACAGAGCACCAATTAGCTATAGCAGTATTTAATCTCTATAATAAGGAGACACCAATGGATCTGATACCCAACCAGTGTGCCCGGACACCGTGCAGGATGTGTCACAAACATGAATTCTCTTAAATTAAGATGTCTGTATGTCATAGGGATTATATGCACACTATATCTTAATATAAATCATGTTTACTATTATAATCAACTGCTTATTTAAGACAAATGTATCCATTATTTAAACAGTGATGTATCATGAAATATATATCCTGTGGGCTCTGTGTCACCAAGGACTATTAAACTGTGTAAAAGTGCAGTTACCATAATTATGAAAGGGGTAGGAGGACATTCCTCTCATGGGAGGTTTGTATGTCCATATAGTACACTTCTTATCATTTAAGTTTGGTGGTAAATGCTGTTTATTTCTTATTTCTTATTCTACCCAAGAAAAGTTTAAAATCATACATTGTAATCCATAGTTAACTTTACATACTTTGAGCAACCGCATACAATTAGACCAAAATATATTCATCTAATAGAACCAAGTTGTGACAGGATGGACCGCCTATGCCACCCTGCCTGTTGTTGCTTGGAACCGGCTGGGCTTACTTTGCCACCATTCCCTTTCGTTATCCCAAATGCGCCCTCTTGCCGCAGTAGGAAGGGTTTATAATGTTTACCACCACTGAACTCCTTTATGGCGCTCAGAACCACGTTCCTTCTGGGTAACTGTCACTGCTAGTGTACTCCTGTGCGGTACACTTGGGCTGGTAACTCCGGACCTCTTACTATTGATCCGGGTTGCTGTGGATGGATCCTCCCTGGCCTATCACACTGACCAGAGCTGCATGAGTAGCAGGCAGAGCGGTGGTACTGGAGAGCTGGGTCCAAACCTCAGAATCAGCTAGAGAACGGATTAGATTTAGGGTCTAATCGGCAGGTCACAGGATTACAGCAATATTGAAGAAGTTGTCAAGCAGGTCTTTGAAGCAGAGAGTGATGTTTAATGCTCAAGTGTCCTGACAGGGACAGTCCAACTGATTTAAGGTATCAGTGGTCAGGTCAGATGGAACATCAGAATGATACATTTCCGTGTACAAGTCAGTGCATTTATACCTTTCAGACACAGGCTATTATTAGCATCAGGCTATATTCTATTTACACAAACATGGATTTACATGTATTGCAAAGCCACTAATATTTATACTTAGCTATGAAATTCTTAAAAACCTTGCTGTGATTTCCTGGATCTTCTTTCAGAGGCAGGAGACTCACTAGCAAGTCAAAAGCTCTGACTGGCATGAATACTTCAGACAGTTGCCGAATACACATTTCCACAGAACAACAAAAAAAACCAAAACAAGCTACTTCCCCACATTACAATACACCAAAGGCTTGGCAAACACAGGCTCATTGTATCAGATATATACATCAGAAATAGCCATATCCTATAGCAAGGTTAAACAAGAGACAAATTTCTTCCCCATGTCTCAGAAATAATGATTACCTCTCCCACAATATACACAATATCAAAAAATAAGTGCACATGCAATTACATAAATAAGTGCCCTGCGCTATTTGCTTTAAATAAATTTTAACAAAAGTTATTTCATAGTGATCCAGTCATACAAGTATAAAGTCTTAGGGATTGATAAGGGCAGACACTGGATTATGTTTATTTTATGACTTTTATTTTTAATTTATTCACATTAGTTTTTCTTTTGTTTTAACCAGTGGAGACCTTTATCAAAAACTCATTCAGGTCTCCTTTATTAATATTACTGATAGAAGCAATGCACCCTGGATTGTTAGTAATAATACAAAATGCTCATTAATGGATTTTATCAGATATGATTCTGTCTCACAGATACTTTCAGATATAGATGGAAATTCAACTGCCAGTGATGTGGTCGTGGATATTGCACACATCGCCGGTAAATACGGTGAAAATGTCCCATAATGGAAAATGAGCGGAGACTTTACAGAAATCTCTGATGTGTTTCCGGAACATCTGTGAGACACTTCGCGGCTATTTGAAATCCCCCCATAAAGTAGAAAATCATTGTGATTCTAAAACCATTTCACTCAATAACTATTAACTAACATGTTATGTAATGTGAAATGTCTGATGAGAGAAGTTACTCACTTTCCGGTAAGTGTTGGGACACAGACAATGCTGGAAACCTGGGAATCATGTTCTCTAGATGGACCAGGAATCTCTCACAGGCCGGTTCTCCCTTCTGTAGTATAATGTTTATCAGCTTGTCAGCTCTCTGTCCTGGGCTCACAGCCTCATCCAGATCTTTATACTCCTGGGGAGTTATGAGGTGGAGAGAGTCCAGTTCAGCACACAAACCATCCACATCCTCCTCAAACACTTCTGATAATTTCCATCTCAGGTGTTTAATAGTCTTTAATGCTTCTCTGATAGGAGCCATTGTTGAGTTTCACAGCCTGAAAGACAGCGTAAAGTGATTTGTATTTTACATAGAATGATTTATCTGTATTGATAATTGAATAACATCATGTAATATAGGAGAGATAGTCATTGTCATTGATCGTGTGTACAGTTTATTATGATTTTCCCATTTCTCTCTTAATAGTTGACAGAAAATTTTGCTGATCACAGTCTGTGAGTAATTGTAAAAATGAGCAGGAAATTAGTCATAGCTCAGGCAACTAAGGCTAAGCATAGATAACAATGTATAAGAAATTATTTTTTTTACATACGACTTGTTACATTTTCATTTATGACACACACTGAGATTGCATTTACTGTAAAACCGTTCTGACAGCAGATTAAGAACATATAATAGCTTTATACATATAACACGACTACAATATCTGTGCTTCCAAGATCTTCAAATTGACCACTTCAGATTACATCTTTCCCCCATTCCTGATAGTATTATCGACTGATTCAGACGTCTACATCTGATCATATTAAATCTATTATCAACCACGCTAGCTTTGATTTTATTTCAATTCAATTAAAAGCAATCAGACCTTAAGATCGGATTTGAACATATATGGCAGCATCTGTTTCTTACAAGCATAAAAACTAAAAGGAAAAATTACCTCAAACACAGTAATACAACTTGACTAGAACATTACAGTGCTACAAATACACTCTAGCGGGATGTGATGAAAATATGATAGAAAGACTACACAAAGATTGCTTAAAAAAGTATAACCACTTAATAAATAAGTACACAATAAATTAAATGGAGTGCAATGGTTCTTTAGTTTGGATAAACAGTGCAATAGAACCACATGTAATCCAATTGGTGAGAAACAATATAAATAACTGGATTTATTGTTAAGAATGTAATGAAGTAAAAAAGAGTCACTATTATAGACAGATTAGTATATAGTTATTGGTCTGACCTTATGTCTGACCAGAAAAGATGACCATTTCCAACAAGAGGACAATTTCAGAAAATTCTGAAGATTTTTTAGGACAAATCCTCTACCCAGAACAATTTCAGAACCTAAGAGATAAGCACAAGAATTAAAAGATAAAGAGGCCACTTCCAACAAGGATGCGTACCAGAGGAGGACAGAACAATAAAAGATCAACAAAAACAAGTGAACCTGTAGGCATCTGCAACCTAAGCAAAACTACACTATCTGAAGATCAAATCAAAGTCCTAAACAAAGGCCAAAAAATGATCTCCACACTGGAAAATGAACAAATTTGAGACATATATAGATATTCATAGACACGCACAAAAACACTGTTTAAAAAAATATGTTTTAAAAAATACCAGGAACCATGCAAGAGGCCAAAACAGTGATACTTCACCAAGACAAATTTGAAACCATTAACCAATTTCAGACTCCCATTTATGAAGGGACCATTCATAGAAATTTTTAAGAAACTTGTGGAACATGATTTTAGAAAATTATTGAAAAATCAAAAAATGTTATATAATCACAAAATAAAAGAACAGCTCTAGAAGACCTGAAAAGAAATAAAGATACAGTCATCAAACCAGCAAACGGGGAGGCCTGGTCATTCTGGATAAGGAAAAATATATAAAGGAATCCGCTCACCTTTTGGAAGATATAAGCACCTAAAAGAGATTAGAGAAGGACCCCACAACAGAATACAACATGAAACTCATTATATCAAGCATCATTCTTTGACCTGAAACGTCTCTAAGTACACTGACAGATTTCTGTAAAAGGTAGTTACTTCTCAGAAGATCTACCTGAGGGAATCAACTCACATACGTCAAATCTTACAAAATATACAATGGAAACCCCCTGACATCCTAGGTACATGCAATGTTTAATTACAAAATACATTCATGTTTCATAACAGAAATCTAGCAGATTTATCAGTCACAGGGATAGAACAGGTTAATTTAAAACAAGGGGGGAGGGTGATCATTTTAAGAGGATATGTATGAGGGAAACATACTGGCTCTACAATCTTGGTACTTTATACCCTGATGGACTCAACAAAATGCTACATCTGAACAAACTTATTTGATATATGTGTTTGTTCACCTTCTTTTATTTTTTTTCTAATTATATTCCTTATTTTTATATTTGTTGTAACTACTACTTTTTAGACATACATATGTATATGTTTGAATTGTTATCTAATGTCATCATTTATATTATTATTTAGTCTATATTTTTATTAATCATTATAGATTCATTATATTTATTTATTTTTTTAGATATAGCTAAGTTTCATGTTTGCTTAGGTAATATTTCTAATTTATAGTTGTTGATATTATTTAATAAGATTAGTATATGTGATATGCTTTATTATTATTATATATTTTTTATCTTTAAACAATGAGAGATCATGGTTTAACAATTATTTGAATGTATAGATGTATCTGCATATACATGGTGCACATGTGAGGGGTTAATGAGGTTTAATTAAGGTCTTTCTTCCTCATTGGTTGAGTTCTGTTTAAATATCTTCCCCTCAGACCACCTGGATACCTCTGATGAAGCCACCCTGTATGGGGAAACGCGTCAAATGTATATTTTAAATTCTTGTTGCAACCCTTTGCTACATTGCTACTTTAATCTTGGTTAAATCACCTTCATTTTGCCAAATTGTCTGCAGAGACAGTTAGCAGTTTACAACTACTTTCATCTTGCTGAATCTTTGTGGATCTAGCTGCTGTGAAGGCAGAGAGGCGGTAATCGTTCTCATTAATTTGGTGTTTGTATCGCTACCTTTGCATAACATTAGTGTCATATGGCAGAACTTAAATAGAAAGGAGGTTTACAACTTTTCTATCGGAAACGTTCTGGAAACCTGCTGTCACTATGCTTTTTAGACACAAGAAATTTTTAGCGTGGATAAGATTCTCTTCAGCTACGGTAACAGTAATCCTCCACTTCTTACATGCCGTTGTATGGTAAGATTTGAAATCCCTTGTTATGAGTCCCATGTGCATCTGTTCTGTCCTCACTATAACTTCCCTTTGGCCTGAGTATAATCAGACAGACAGCATAACCACTCCTACTTTAATAATCCAGTCTAGATGCGAAAATATGAATAATGTTGTTTATTCAAGTAGTAAAGAACATGCTAGATCAAATGGTAAAACTGTAATACAGAAATGATAGAATACAATCACAACATGCACATATAATGTAATGCAAACATGAAAATATAGCAAAACTGCATAACTAGACAGGAATGTTACCATCGATGCTGTGCTAAGCAGAGAGATATACCGTACCTCTGACTTCTTAGCATGTAAGATCTAAAATGGTGACCTCCTTTCATTACCCATTGTGCATTGGAAACTAAATATGGAGGCCCTGAGAGCTCAGTTAAGCTGACTGTAGGCTGGCCACTAGGAGGCGTTTACACAAGCTAAATGCATATGTAAAAACAACAATGCTTAAGGCATAACAGTGGTCATTCTGGTCTGGTTAGATGGGAATCTGCCTCACATCTCCATCTTCCCACTGCTCCGCTTACATCACGATTGTGGTTTATTTCCAAGGACTCATTTACTGTTGCTTGTTGTCATGTTATTTTATAGTTTTTATATCATATTTGTCCTAGTAACAACTCAAATATAGTGTTTTGTCACTTCTACATATAAAAGTTGCACTGTACATTATTTTATTGCTGTTATTAGTTGAAACCATTTTCTCTTGTTTTATATTAGATTTGGGACATAGTTTGGCACCTCTCATTTCTTCCTTATATTGAATTATTATTTTTTGGGAGTTGCAGATTTCCTTTGAGAAGGCAGCTATTACATCCTATAAGTGTTTTTAATTATATATAATCTGACTCTTGGGATCCTTAGCACTCCCTGTTTATTTGTTTATGGCAATACAAATACACTATAAGAATACTAACATTGTCAGGGCTTATAAATACCAGGGCAGATCTGACCACATCTAGCACAATAGAATATTTAGATGTGGTTTAACAAACAAAACTTTGTGCCACATTTCAGTAGTGAGGTGAGTACAGGTGATTTTACCTGTATTTCAGTGATGTTTGAGGCAGAGATGTGAGTGTAGGGACCAGGGACAAAACATAAGGACCTTTGATGTTAGGTTGCCAACTTAAATGTGTTGACCACATATGAACCATTACCTCATATTTCTTTTGTGCTATATACGTTTAGTAGATAAAACACCACTAACTAGTGTTAACCATGGCGTCATAAGTGAAACATACACTCTACACCTGCACCATGAGATATTAACTGTTCAGTTTCTGTGACTGCAAATGAGAAACAGATTGAAGAAGAAACACATTGAACTAACACTGTTTACAGACACTTGTACAAACCTGATCTTCTGTGGTTACAGATTACATTATACACAACGGACCTTTAAAATTTGTTCCTGAACAAACCATGTTACAATGCAAGGGGTGCAAATTAGTTTATTATTTTGCACATAAGGTAAATACTGGATGTTTTTTCATGTAACACACAAATACTTGATAGCTTTATTTTAACACTGAAATGTAAAGTTGATCTAGGACATGCCCTATCCCAACTATAAATCTGTCCCCACATTTTATATTTACCTCCCCCTCCAATGCAACATGGTTTTGCCAAAGTGCAAAGTTACTACTTTTTTTGCTTTATCTTTATGGCTCAGACCCATAAGGTTTATAGCCTCTTAGGATGTAAAACAGTTACACATGAGAAGATCTTGTTTTATTTACCTTCTCTTCTTGTAACTTTGTGTAGCTCCGAGCAGATCTGTGTGGATGACTCCTCTATGTATAATGTCCAAATCCTAAGGCTGAACCCTGGTTTATAAGCAATAACAATTACAGGATATACTGACAGGAAAGGAGTTCCGAAAAAAAAAAAGAACTTTCACTGGACACAAAATTGCACATCTATAATTCAGAAATACAATGTACAGTTCATCTCTTTCTGATTCTTTTGCCTTCCAAGAAGAGATAAATACATCATTTATAAAGAGTGGGGAGGGTTATATTGCCAGTAGTTCTATACTGCAAAGTTTGTATAAAATATGGACACACTGTGACTTATTTCTCTATACTTGGGGCACACTTCCATATTTATGCATCATTTCTGTACAGTAAGATAGTATTGCTGTAACTCTATTCAAAAAAACACATTATACAGATCTTTGCCAATGTTATCTCTGTTTGCTGTGACTTTTTGTTCTTCCCATAATAAAAGCATCAAAATAAATACTATGAATACATATTAATAAATACTTTGCCCATCTTTACTATATAAAAGCAATTTGCAAATTTCTCCCTAAAAAAAATCATCTGTTCTATCCAGGCATCACTCCTTACTTTCTATGGGGAAAAAACTTTCCTAGCAACTGATGGGGAAATAGCTGATAAAGGAACCAATGTCATGACAGTGAAATATAGCAATATTGTACACAGGAAATGAGACCTTGGGGTAAATGTATCAAGCTGAGAGTTTTCCGACGGGTTTGAAAAGTGGAGCTGCTGCCTATAGCAACCAATCAGATTATAGCTGTCATTTTATAGAATGTACTAAATAAATGATAGCTAGAATCTGATTTTTCAAACCCGCCGGAAAACTCTCAGCTTGATACATTTACCCCCTTGTCTTCTAAATATAGCTTTTTGGACCCCACTACAAAGAAATCCTGGAAGCAGGTAATGATCTGCTTGCATTGTCTAATAGTGTTTAGGAGGAGCATTTCCTAAATTACCCTATTTGACCTTATTACTCCTACACATTGTTGTTTCATGACAATTACATCATATTAACCCCTTCTCTACACGACCTCATCAACCTGCACTATTCCATGACAGCAATAAGCCCGTTATCATCATCATCATCTGTTTACATTGCGCCACTAAATCCGCAGCGCTGTACAGAGAACTTGATGACTTGTCTGCAAGCGAGTGTTGTAAGTCTTGTAGATTGCAGCACCTGTGTGCAGCCTGATTCTCCGTCTTTGCCAATTCATATAGAACACTTTTGACAGATAGTTACCTCTCACATATAACAGGAAAAGAGAGAGGAACGATCTGGTGCAGCACATTTAATATATATTTATTAATGCAATAAAATAATAATTCCAATGCTTAATTTAAGATGGTGATACAAATAATCAATATTGCAAAATATAAAACATATATAAAGATGGTGCCCTACCAGGTACGAGTGGAGCAATCACGCTTAAGTCCCCACAGGATTATACCGTGTTTCCCCGATAATTAGACCTACCCCGATAATAAGACCTACCATCACTTTCTCCATATGCTCTAAATTAAGCCCTACCCCGAAAGTAAGACCTACCTAATTCCCCATATTGTCCGGTCCCTGCGCGTCAATCCTATGCTCCCAGCTCCACCCCCCCAGATGAAATGGATGCCACTGTTAAACATTTAACAGTGGCATCCAATCACAGCTGCAGCGCTCACTGTCTCACAGTGAGCGCGCACCCTCCCCTAGTTTCCTGTGAATGATGCCGTGTGTCAGCTTCATTTACAGCATCGCCGTGGAGGAGAGTAGTGAAGACAAACGGTAAGTAAAGCAGGACTGAGGGGCACTATGTGGGAAAGAAGCAGGACTGAGGGGCACTATGTGGGAAAGAAGCAGGACTGAGGGGCACTATGTGGGAAAGAAGCAGGACTTAGGGGCACTATGTGAAAAAGAAGCAGGACTGAGGGGCACTATGTGGGAAAGAAGCAGGACTGAGGGGTACTATGTGGGAAAGAAGCAGGACTGAGGGGCACTATGTGAGAAAGAAGCAGGACTGAGGGGCTCGATGTGGGAAAAAGCAGTCAATGTTAATTAAAATAAGCCCTACCCCGAAAATAAGCCCTATGCGTTTTTTTCAGCCCAAAAAAAAAATAAGACAGTGTCTTATTATCGGGGAAACACGGTAGTTGGATACCTAGGATAAAAAGTTGCTGTGTCGGAAGATGCTGGAACAAATCCACAAGTAGGTAAGAGCTTTAATTTAAGGACCCCACTAGTAACCAACGCGTTTCGATTCAAAAAGAATATTTAGCAATAATGTTTGATTGTATCACCAGCTAAAAGTTAGCAATGGAATTTTAATTGTTTTATTGCATCTATAAATATACATTAAAAATACTGCACCAGATCGTTCCTTTCTCTTTCCCTGTTATACGTGGGGGGAAGCTATCTGTCACAAGGGTTCTTTATGAATTAGCAAAAATGGAGAATCAGACTGCATAGAGGTGCTGCAATCTACAAAACTTACTGTCGAAGTAATAATTAACAAAAATTCTATATTACCAATTAGTTCAATAGAATGAACCAATGAACTTGAATTTTGTGTTTATGCTTTTAAGAGAACGGAAAAACACATATTGAACAATACAGTAATTACATAACAAGAGACATGTTTTTAGTAATTTTCCATTATTTCACAATCGTCAAATAAGGCCAAAGAAATATTGGCTCCATATAAGGTCAAGATGTCACTTTAATGATAGAGACTTAGATTGGCAGCAGTGATGTAAGCTGGGAAGGTGTGTTTTAAAATAAGGAGTAACATATTCTATAAAAAAATGACTTAATCAAATACAGAGAGTCAATTGGCATTTGAGACCCTGGGCGTATGTCTGCTTCGTCCAGTATGGCTGTATCTATGTATAATATCTTTTTAATAAACTATAGAAATATTATATTTTGGAAACCTGCTCATCTCATTATTTATTTAAAGAGAAGAAAAGAGAAAATCTTATATAAGCTAGGGGCTTCCGTCCTTTGGCTATCACCTTACTCTCTTCCTGACTCCTTTGACAAGGGGGAGACGTTGATAACCTACACTCCTCTGCACTGGTGAGTATCAGATGTGTTAAAGATATCTGTGCTCCGAAGTGTATCGAGGTACCGAAGCAGTGAGTGAAGAGAGGGTGGGGGTAGATGCTGATATGTAAAATAACCTAGGATCTTATTGCTAAATGTGTAATAATTAATTTAATGTGCTTCTGCAGAAACTTAAGAAACTATTGTTAGTTTAAATGTTGCTAAAATGTGCTTTTCTTCAGTATGGACTGGCCACCCATAACTGGCAAAATACGTTTTAACACTGTGTATAGTTGTTTGCAAAGTTAAGAGATGTGACTTGCAAAGTTAATGTGTTAAATGAAATGCTTTTGAAGTATAGGCTGATCACCTATATCTGGCAGAAGGCATTGTGATGTTTTGTAAACTACTCTGTAGACTTATTTGGGAAGTTAGTAAGTTAATATGTGAGTAGAAATGCCTGTTTCTCATGATCGACACATCCCTTAGATAAACAGAGGCTCTAAGTCAGGATAAGGTCTCTGTTTCTGAGAAGAGAAAAGGTTGCACCATGGGCAAGAGTGTACCTGTAAAGTTTTAATCCTGATTTCATAAAACTCTAAAAAGGGGGTGCAAGGAAAAATAACAAAGAAGTTATAAAATGTGTTTTCCAGAGACTGGAATTTTTAATGTTGAACCCTAGACGTAACGAGAGATGAAATTCTCTTATAAGAGTTAAGTGGAAAAAAAATAAGACAGTTAAAATGTTAATTATTAGTTGTTAATAAGTGATATGAGCAGTCAAAATAGCATAAATTTCAAGCTAAGTTTTCAGAGGGCAGGTCTGGTAAGAAAGCTAATAACTGTCCTGCTGTCTATGTGTAAAATACTTCATCTGTTTTTAGATTTGCAAACCTTACTTCAGCTGCATTAATATTATTGATCAGTGAATTGTTGAAGACATAATATTAGAGGGGTAAGTAAGTAGTAAGTGAGGTTTGAAGGGAAAGTAATAAGTAGAGATGCTCAGGCTCGATTCCCCCGAGAACCGAACACACCCGAACTTAGCAGATCCGAGAGCCAGCTCGGTACTTTCGTGTGCCCTCAGAGATGAAGATGAGGCAAAATGTCATTGTTATGTCGTCGAATCTCGGGAGTTTTTGATTCTATAAGTACCACCCTCCACAGCAATCCAGCGCCATTTCACAGAGGGACACAGATAAAGTGGCACAGTTCTTGGCAGTCTGTAGAGCAGTTGGGCAGCGTCATAGGTAGAATAGAAAGCCGAGAGGGTAGCAGTGTTCTTCATAGTCTACAATGACATTCAGGAGAGCTTTATTACTCCATTTGCTAATTGTCATTGCTGAAATACAAATACTAGGGCTGGCAGGCTTGGTCTTCTGAATTTGCAGTCAAATTGTACTGTGTTATATAGGTTACACACAAAGAAGAGAGCTCCATTGCTCCATTGCTAATTGTCATTGCTGAAATACAAATACCAGGGCTGGCAGACTTGGTGTAAATCTGCAGTCACATTGTACTGTGTTATATAGGTTACACACAAATAGGAAAGCTCCATTGCTCCATTGCTAATTGTCATTGCTGAAATACAAATACTAGGGCTGGCAGGATTGGTGTAAATCTGCAGTCAAATTTTAGGGTGTTATATAGGTTACACACAAAGAGGAGGGCTCCATTGCTCCATTGCTAATTGTCATTTCTGAAATGCAAATAGTAGGACTGACAGACTTGGTCTTCTGAATTTGCAGTCAAATTGTATGGTGTTATATAGGTTACACACAAAAAAAAATGCTCCATTGCTAATTGTCATTGCTCTAATACAAATACTAGGGCTGGCAGGCTTGGTCTTCTGAATTTGCAGTCAAATTGTACGGTGTTATATAGGTTACACACAAAGAGAAGAGCTCCATTGCTCCATTGCTAATTGTCATTGCTGAAATACAAATACTAAGTTGGTCTTCTGAATTTGTAGTCAAAGTGTACAGTGTTATCAAAATGGATTCACAGCAGGACACAGAAGAGCAGGAGCACCAAGCAGCTGCTGGCACCAGTCATGATGATAGTAATCCCTCTACATTATCTAGTAAAGCCTGTGTTAAAGTGCATAGTGTTTCTAAGTCAGGGACACCAAAATGTTAAAAAAACACCTTTCACCTTGGTCAAGAAAAAAAGACCTGTAATCCAGGCAAAGTTATCTGCAGAGAAAAAAAATTGCCAACATGCCATTCTACACATGCAGTGGCAAGAAAATAATGAGGCCTTCGCCTTTCTCTATGAGTGCTAGTTCTGCAACTGTCACTGAGGCATCTTCTTGTAAGGTCAGTTGTGACCAAGCAAGACCTTGTCATCAGACTCCAAAAGTGGTGTCCAAATACTTTTACATGTAAAAACTAAGCTGGAAGCAAACAGTAAGACATTAGAGGAAAATGTATGTTCAGGTTCAGAAATGACACAAATCCCTGAGGAGAGTTTATCCACGAGTGCTATGTGTAATCCTGACCTGTTTCATAGTGTACCCATAAAGAAGGCCCCTTTCAGCATTTCTGCAGATGTGTACCTGAACTGCCCAAGTGTAGCCAGTGATACACAAATTGAGAATGCCACCTTGGAATTGCAACAAGATGAGGGGGATATTTGTGTAGCTGATGAGGGCGCTATTGAGGATGTTGATGAGGATGATGTTGTTTGTGTAAGTCCTGCACCAGTGGAAGCAGTTCTTGCACGTGATAAGAAGAAGGCCATTGTCATGCCTGGACATAAGACCAAAAAATCCACCTTTTATGTGTGGAATTATTTTTCCCAAATCCATACAACAGTTGTTTAGCCATTTGTAGCATTTGTAAAGCCAGAGTTAGTAGAGGTAGGGACCATAATCATCTAGGAACCTCATCCATGTTACGCCATTTGAAGCGAGTTCATGGCAAGGTGTTGGGTAAATCAGAAACTTATGCTAAAAAAATAACAACAAGCAGTCCATCATCAGCTAGGACCCTTCTCTCACCTACATCCCGATGCCTGCAGTTTACCCCCATAACACCGTCCTCATCAATATCCTCAGTAGCGATCGGAGTTAGTCCTGCATCCAATGTGGTAAGGCTAGATGACTCCTCCACTATCCTGGATTCCTCAGAAGAATTCTTGAGCGTTAGTCCCACTGCTGCTGCTGCTGGGGGTGAATCTTCATTCACTGTCTCCATTTCAAAGCTGAATTGTACCTTGGCCACTACTTTTTGTATCAAGGGTATCTGTGGTGACTTCCAACCCTGAGCTATAGAGGCTTTCGCGGAACTCAAAATATGACTAAACACATATTTAGCATGTGGTGGAAATTGGGGGGGATAATGCTGCAGTAACGCGACCTCTGGGGTAGAAGAGAGATTTGGTCCAGTAACTTTATTGGCTAACTGGAAGATGGCTCTTTTAAGTGCATTGTTTGGAACCCTGGATTGGTCTGGGTCTGATAAAAGTACACATCCCGGGGGTGTCAGCACTCGCTGACATGTATTAGCTGTAGAATTACCCCAATTATCCAAGAAACGGGTGGAGCGATCAAATGAACCATAACTGATTTCATGATCCATGGACAATTCCATCTTGCACCTCTTTTCTTTTTTGCCCCTGCTGTGTGCCAATGTGTCCTAGATGTGCTAGGAACTGCCGTGTGTTTGAGTCATTGCTCTGTCGCTTACCATCCAGCCAGGTCGCTGCAGTATTGGTCCAAAAGTGTATGAAACTAATATTGTGACCTGTGAGGTGACTGCAAATGACTTGAAATTAGTGTTATTGAGGTTAATAATAATGTAGGAAATTATGTGGTTTTAGCATATTTTGGCAATTCTTCTAAAAAATACATATCCAACACCAAAACCAAAACACACAAGGGCAGTTTTGCCAAAAACAAAACCAAAACACGAAGTTAATCCAGATCCAAAACCAAAACCAAAACCAGAACATGGGCGTAAGCAGAGCCGGATTTAGACCTCATAGGGCCCTAGGCAGGATACTGTTTTTGGGCCCCCTCCCTGAAACAATCCATAGCACTATATTTTTGCAGCCTACCATATACCCCTATAGTTACGTAGATATGAAAGCATGTGCCGCCGCCGCGGCACGCCGCCAAAGGAGGTGAGGGCGTGGCTTGCATCTTTGGGGGCGTACCTAACATGTGAAAAGAGCAAGGCCACCCTGCTGCAGAAAAAGGCACCCCTAAATAATTACCAAGCAGTCCCGTTTTTTTAAGTAGTTGGGTCAAAACAACATAATAAATATTGAAGTCAGGGCAGAAATACTTACTTAAGTTGTTTGCAAAAATAATACGCATAAATCCAAGTATGTGCTCTTGTCACTTTTGTCCCTCTATCATCACACTGTGCCCCTTCATTGTCACTTTTGCCCCTTCACAATATCACATGTGCCCTTTCCCCCTCACCTCTGTGCCCATCACCATCCCCACCTCTGTGCCAATCACCACCACCACCAATGTGCCAATCACCATCACCACCTCTGTGCCCATCACCACCTCTGTGCCTCTTCACCATCACCACCTCTGTGCCCATCACCACTTCTGTGCCAATCACCATCACCACTTCTGTGCCAATCACCATCACCACTTCTGTGCCAATCACCATCACCACTTCTGTGCCAATCACCATCTCTGTGCCCTTCACCATCACCACTTCTGTGCCAATCACCATCACCACTTCTGTGCCCCTTCACTGCCTCTGTGCCCCTTCACCATCACCACTTCTGTGCCCCTTCACCATCACCACTTATGTCCCTTGTTTTACTTACCTTTCTATTGCGCGCTGCTCCTCCTCCGTCAGTCCAGATGTAAAAAAAAAAAAAAAAAAAGAGTCACGTGATCGCTCGTCGGGTCCCGGCAGCCTCTCCTCCTCTCTCTATCACTGAGACACTGAGAGGAGAAGAGGCTGCCGGGACCCGATTCGCGGCACCCCCCCCCTCCCCCGACTCGCGGCACACCCCCCCCCCCCCCCGCACGAGTCGCGGGAGGGGCCGGGGGGGGTGCCGCGAGTCGGGGGAGGGGCCGATTTTTTTTTTTTTTTTCATTTTTTTAAAAATTACTCCTGTCCCCCCCAGCTGTGCCCCCCGAGAGCCGCTAGGCCCTAGGCAGGTGCCTAGGTTGCCTAGCGGTAAATCCGGCCCTGGGCGTAAGTGAACATCTCTAGTAATAAGCAGTAAAAATAAAGTTATATTTATAAACAGTTCAATAGGGAGTGTCCAGGCCGTGCACAAAGCAGGTGCAGAGTAACAGACACTCATAGGAGAGTGTTGTGTGTTGTCCTAATGTAACAATCTATACAGGTAGAATGTTCACCTCCTCTTCATCTCATGTTCAGCTCCTGTATAACTTATTATAAATCTGCATACACACATGTAACAAATATACAATTAGAACAAACACACATGAAAACACTAGAAAAACAGTCTAACACTAGTTATCCTTCAAAACTAGGCTTACAGCCTATACAGACTGACTATGTCAGGATAAGAAACATGTCATCACTGATTGGAATTAACCTCCAATAAACTCACACTACAAAGTCCAGTAATACATTTCTGAAACAAACAAAAATTGATGCTGCAGAGATTGCATGGAATATTTACCATTAACTTAATAAAAAGCCGCAAAACAGATCACATTAAAGATAGCTGAGGCAGAGACGGCAGTGAATATTTATCGGTGGGTGAAATAATTAAGATATTAGTTATTTATCCTATCTTTTTGCCTGGTGTAGGCAGAAACTAACTAAGATGATCTCCTGTGTAACTCTTACTATGCTACATAAATCTGCATACACACTTTCATAAACATTAGAACAAAAACAATCATATACACTAATTATACAACCTAACACTAACTACGCAACATAACCAAGCTAACAGCCTAACAGACTCAATACATAGACCCTTATCTCTTCATGGAATCTTAGAGACATCCTTTATTTAAATCACAGTGAACTTCCTTTTATTGAAGGACTTTTAGTATATTTTTCTGTTTGTATTTATTTATTTTTTTACTACTTATTTTATGTGCACTTCTTGCCCTTTTTTAATATATGAGCAGTACACAGTTTTTTGCACTAATTAACAGCTGCTCCAACAAAAAAAGAATTGCTAAAAGGTCGCCAATGCCATAACAATCCATACTATCAAAGTTTGTTCTTTGATAAAGGGGTGCAGCAGTTTACAAATACTCCATGTTGCCTTTGCCTTGGGTGAAAAAAAAGATATTTCACACAATTTTTTTTCTCTGAGCTGATGCTGTGAAAATCTGTCCCATCTCTGTAACATGGTTAGAGCATTTCTTGAGCAATATTATGGGTTAAATCGGGCACAGATCTTCCTTTGCAGTACTGAAATACTTTCATTATCTTGGTATGTGCACAAGAATCTGTACACAATTGGCCTAAAGGCAGCCACGATATTTGAGTCATTGTAGCATGTGACATTTCCAGTCTTTAGTTGTCTGGAGGTTACAGCTTGAGCCATATTAATATGAAGTTTTGGAAAATAGGGTTACTGTCATTTAATTTTGCAAGGCCATATCACCAGAACCTGCAAACACACATTGCTTTGAAGTTTCATACACGCATATTTTTATATATATATATATATATATATATATATCCAAAGACTGGCACATTTTGTATGTTGCACAATACAAAAGTGGAAGTAGCTCAATCAGTTTATAGACTCATAGCAGGTGCTTGAAAGGGTGGGGTTATCCTGAAAGGAACAAACACAGAGAACAATCCCCCAGCACACTGCTATAACCAGCAAAGGAGCTGCCATTTCTACTTGCTCATAAAAATGCAGAAATCTCAGTTGCACACATTTGCAAATGTATGTTAATCCACCCACAACTCCACATAGAGGGAGACTAAGGACAATTTTGGATAGCAACCAATTAACCTACCAGTATGTTTTTTTTTGGAGTGTGGGAGGAAACCAGAGCAGCTGGAGGAAATCCACGCGAACACGTGGAGAACATACAAACTCCACACAGATAAGGCCATGGTCGGGAATTGAACTCATGAGTCCAGTGCTGTAAGCTAGAAGTGCTAACCACTAAGCCACCGTGCTGCCCCATTAAATGCAGTCAGACAGTTAGTTACACAAGGTAATACATTAGCGTGGAGGTGATACCAGAGGCCAAATTAGTGAATTAGTTCACCAAGGGAAGAGATGTACAGGGAGTAAAGTAGAGTAATGTGAAAAGAGCCTTGTGGGACCCCAATTAATAGTGGAAGTGACGGGAAGGATGTATCAGAGGTAGAGACACTGAGTGAGAAGTTGGATAGGTAGGAAGTGAAATAGCAAAGAATGGCATTACAAAAGCCAATGGAGTCAAGTGAGTGGAGGATAAGAGGGATCAACAGTGTCCAAAGAAGCAGAGAAGTCCCATATCCATCTCTTGATTGGTCCCTTTCATTAACCATCACTCCTATTTGAATTGATAGCTCTTTGTTCTTCCTGATGATGGTCCGCAGGAGCTCAGTGGGTGCCCTATTTGGCCCTGTCCCCTTGGTTGCTCTGCCCTCCAGCTTCCACTGCTCCTTACCTTAGCAGACAGTAGGTGGCGGCGGCATTGTTTGCTTCTCACAGTGGCAGTTTGTCACTGGGCTGTGAGATTATACAGGTTATCACTGACATGGAAGTGGCAGCGTCACAGGTAAAATACTCCTGACTGCTGCTCCATGTCTGCAACCAGTGCTCAGTGTGAGGACACTGCAGGAATAATAACAATACTGAATGAGGGACATTAGTCTACTAGAAGTGTCCGCCCTGCATCACATCTCCATATAATATTATCTCTTTTCCAGCAAAGTCATTTTGTTCCATTGACTCTGTCTGCAAATGTTAAATACCATCTTTTACTTACCTCATATCCATTAGTCCTCTAAGGTGAGAAGCGCAGCTAGAATCTGACTGTAACCGAAATCACGGAGCTTAAATAGTCTAACAAAGGGTGGGGAGAGATGAAATGTAAAACATCCAGTAACTTTCACATTAGTTTCTCCAGAATAACATCTGTGCGCCACATTGTAACCTCAGATATGTCCTACATGTGTACACTGCTGGTATTTGTGTTCACTTGTCACTTGTTATTGTTCACATTAATTTCAGCCTATATCAAGTCAGTTATTTATCAACACATTAATGCCTAGATACTGGGTGAGACTGCTCCGCCGGGGAGCCGGGGTACTCCCTGGTGGACCCAATGCCTGAAGGCTCCGCCCTCTTTGTTGGTGGAGCGGAGCAGGGTACTAAAACAAACAAAAAAAAATGTACCTCATTGCAGTGTCGGCGCAGAGTGATGAGGGTGGGAGCAGCATCTCACAGAGTGATGAGGGGGGGAGCAGCATCTCACAGAGTGATGAGGGGGGGAGCAGCATCTCACAGAGTGATGAGGGGGGAGCAGCATCTCACAGAGTGATGAGGGGGGGAGCAGCATCTCACAGAGTGATGAGGGGGGGAGCAGCATCTCACAGAGTGATGAGGGGGGGAGCAGCATCTCACAGAGTGATGAGGGGGGAGCAGCATCTCACAGAGTGATGAGGGGGGGAGCAGCATCTCACAGAGTGAAGAGGGGGGGAGCAGCATCTCACAGAGTGATGAGGGGGGAGCAGCATCTCACAGAGTGATGAGTGGGGGAGCAGCATCTCACAGAGTGATGAGGGGGGGAGCAGCATCTCACAGAGTGATGAGGGGGGAGCAGCATCTCACAGAGTGATGAGGGGGGGAGCAGCATCTCACGGAGTGATGAGGGGGGGAGCAGCATCTCACAGAGTGATGAGGGGGGGAGCAGCATCTCACAGAGTGATGAGGGGGGAGCAGCATCTCACAGAGTGATGAGGGGGGGAGCAGCATCTCACAGAGTGATGAGGGGGGGAGCAGCATCTCACAGAGTGATGAGGGGGGGAGCAGCATCTCACAGAGTGATGAGGGGGGAGCAGCATCTCACAGAGTGATGAGGGGGGAGCAGCATCTCACAGAGTGATGAGGGGGGAGCAGCATTTCACAGAGTGATGAGGGGGGGAGCAGCATCTCACAGAGTGATGAGGGGGGGAGCAGCATCTCACAGAGTGATGAGGGGGGAGCAGCATCTCACAGAGTGATGAGGGGGGGAGCAGCATCTCACACAGTGATGAGGGGGGGAGCAGCATCTCACAGAGTGATGAGGGGGGGAGCAGCATCTCACAGAGTGATGAGGGGGGGAGCAGCATCTCACAGAGTGATGAGGGGGGAGCAGCATCTCACAGAGTGATGAGGGTGGGAGCAGCATCTCACAGAGTGATGAGGGGGGAGCAGCATCTCACAGAGTGATGAGGGGGGGAGCAGCATCTCACAGAGTGATGAGGGGGGAGCAGCATCTCACAGAGTGATGAGGGGGGGAGCAGCATCTCACAGAGTGATGAGGGGGGGGAGCAGCATCTCACAGAGTGATGAGGGGGGGAGCAGCATCTCACAGAGTGATGAGGGGGGGAGCAGCATCTCACAGAGTGATGAGGGGGGGAGCAGCATCTCACAGAGTGATGAGGGGGGGAGCAGCATCTCACAGAGTGATGAGGGGGGGAGCAGCATCTCACAGAGTGATGAGGGGGGAGCAGCATCTCACAGAGTGATGAGGGGGGGAGCAGCATCTCACAGAGTGATGAGGGGGGGAGCAGCATCTCACAGAGTGATGAGGGGGGGAGCAGCATCTCACAGAGTGATGAGGGGGGGAGCAGCATCTCACAGAGTGATGAGGGGGGGAGCAGCATCTCACAGAGTGATGAGGGGGGAGCAGCATCTCACAGAGTGATGAGGGGGGGAGCAGCATCTCACAGAGTGATGAGGGGGGGAGCAGCATCTCACAGAGTGATGAGGGGGGGAGCAGCATCTCACAGAGTGATGAGGGGGAGCAGCATCTCACAGAGTGATGAGGGGGGGAGCAGCATCTCACAGAGTGATGAGGGGGGGAGCAGCATCTCACAGAGTGATGAGGGGGGGAGCAGCATCTCACAGAGTGATGAGGGGGGGAGCAGCATCTCACAGAGTGATGAGGGAGGGAGCAGCATCTCACAGAGTGATGAGGGGGGGAGCAGCATCTCACAGAGTGATGAGGGGGGGAGCAGCATCTCACAGAGTGATGAGGGGGGGAGCAGCATCTCACAGAGTGATGAGGTGAAGGGGGGAGCAAAAGCAGCATGGAGGGAGCAGTGTGATCATAAGGGGGCACAGCGTAATGTAATGTGTGTGATGGCACAGGGTGCATGGGGTAATGTAATGTGTGTGTGAGGTAGGTGGTGGCTAATTAATAGGTGTTATTTTGTTTGTGGGGTGATGGTGGGGCAATTAAATTTATTAGTTGGGACAAGTAATTTAAGATTAAGTGGTTTGGGGGTTATTAATTAAATGCAGAGGTGAGTTTGAGGAGAATGAGGTCTATTTATAAAATTTGAATATGAATTATTTAATGGCAGTGACGGTTGCAGGTAATAGGTATATTTATTGAATGTAAATACTATTAATTTATTGCTGGGGCTGTTTGGAGAGAGGGAAATAAGTTTATTTATTACATGGGAATACTATTATTTTAATGTTGGGGCTGGAGGAAGGCTGGTTGGAGTTTTCTAAATATACCCATGTAAGTAGTACATGAGATGACAGTAAGCCGGGTCCGTGCATTGGCGCTTTAACTGTAGTTGCGTTTTCAAGTGACAGCAGTCGGGAACAGATGGGTCGGGAGGTTACTGTGACAGTGTAATGGTAAGTCGCTGTTTCTGTCCTGTCGGGGTGTCAGTGTTCACATTTTAAATGTCAGTCTACCCAATGACAAGTGAGGCTTTTAGGATTAACGCACTTAAAGGGCGACAGTGTTTGTAGCAAGCTGAACACTTACCTGAAGTGGTTAACATAGGGTTGGGCCCGACCAATGGCAGCTCCTGTGGGAGGGACCTTGATTGAATATAGCAGGATTTACTTCCTGGTCTGCTTCACTCTGCAGCACGAGATCCCACCCACCCACTCCTCAGTTTAAGTACTTGTATGTTAACGTTTGCGTTAGGAAGGCACTGCGTTCAGCGGCTGATTAGTGGGCGCACAGGTAGTTGGTCGTAGGTCACTGTCCCCTTAGAGGCATCAGTAACTCCTTTTTTGGCCCTTCGGTGAGGAGGGTCCCTGTCCGGCTCGGTGAGTGAGGGCAGCGTGAGTTTGAAAGGGGGCAGTCACTCTGACGCCAACTCAGCGCAAGTTGTGATGGGATTTGTTCCCTCTGGTTTGTGGACTTATGGTGGTTTGCGCCAGTCCCCATGTGATCTAGTGGTATCAGCTTGAGAGCTGTGTCGCAGTGCCCTTTCTCCGCCACCATAGGTTTAGTTTAATACAAAATCATAATAAAAATTCTCGCAATTTTATAATAACTTATACATGTCTCCGTGTGTTTATTTGCATGCAAATGTTTAGAGTTTAAGGTTGATGTGAAGTTTATGGGAACATACACGGTGAGCCCTTTATGTCGGTGTACTCAGTATCGGGAAATCGTATCACATCCAATTTCAGATTGTATTTATCTGTTAGAACTTATAGTTGTGCTGCTCCACATTAAAAAAAAACAGCAACTTCCAGGCATCAGATTAATTAACTGGATAAAACACTGCCAGTCTTATTTACTAGTTATAACTACTGATGCTATTTCATATAAGACAGACAACCAAACCTTTTTTAAATCCATTTGGTAAATCTCCAATCATCACCTCTCTTGATTTAAATTCCACAGACTGATCCCCCTACAGTGAAATTCTAATTTCTATGTTTATATCCATATAATACCCTCTCTGGTGTTATTATTGATGCCTCTGATTGGCTGAGTGTGTGGCTCGGCACTGGGAACCAGAGGACAAACCAGAGCTTAGCAACAAGGTCCGTTGGGAGTGTGACAGTTGGTGGGAGACATCTTGTAAGCCAGGACCCAGGAGGTAGGAGGGTGGTCCCGGGTCATTGGCCAGTGGCATAGGAAAGCCTACTAGGAGCAGGAAAGAGTCCAATAGGAGTAGAGTCGCACCTCTTGAACCATCTCTGTAAGGCGGACAGTATCCCCAGCAGTAAGAGCCCAGTGAAGGCAAGTAAAGAGCCACAAAGGTAAATGACCTAGTGAGGGCTTTAAAGAACACCAGAGTGGGACAGTGACAGAGGGGGATCCCCACCTTCAGGGGTACCCTAGGAGAAGCACCAGTGTAGGGGAGAGCATGAGAGGGTGCAGCCCTACATGAGAAAGACCCCTGGATGACAGTAGACAAGAGGGGGAGAGTCTCTTACTACAAAGGCCAGCAGAAAGGTAGAGCCTTTGGAGGTGAAGCTGCTGGAACAGTGTGCCTGAGAGAGAACGGCATGGAGGACTGACATACAGAGACCCTGGATAGGGGTGAGTGAGTGGCAAGTGCCACAAAGGAGCAGATATGGGAGCTAAAAAGCCACCAGGCTACATCTAACTGTTAAGGAGCTTAACCGTTAAGGTTAACCCTGTGTAGGAGGAGACAGGAGATGTATATAGGAACTGTATATATTTAATTATCACTGCAACAGTTTAAGATTGTGATGGAGTGAAGAGGAGTATAAATAAAGAGTTTATTTTGCTATATAGAGATGGTCTGGTGCCCAAATTATTGATACATATGATTGCACTGCACCACAAAGGTACATGACCTGTGTCCCAACGTCTCCACAGAGACTTTGTAATAAAATAACCTGCATGTGCTGGGAACCAATGGTAATTTACACCCATGCCCATAAGCGAGCCAGGGCTGGAGAGGGAGGTGCACTGTGTAACCTGTGCACCTCACACTACACACCGGGACATGGATTACATCCATTATTTAATAAATTAATTATTTAATTAATTACATGGACTACTAGATTAACCAAGAAGTGTCCACTGAAAGGGCCTGAGTCATTAAGGAGAGCAAGACAAAAAAGAGTGATCTTGGACAAACCATGTTACAATGCAAGGGGTGAAAATTAGTTTATTATTTTGCACATAAAGATAATACTGACTGTTTTTTCATGTAGCAGACACATACTTAATAGCTTTATTTTTACACTGAAATTTATAGTTGATCTAGATTCTAGAACATACTTGCCAACTCTCCCGGAATGTCCGGGAGACTCCCGAAATTCGGTTCAGCTCCCGGGCTCGTTGGCATTTCTCCCGCATCCTGGATTTCAAATGACGCGATTCTCTGTGATTGACGCCATTTTGGAGGGCGGGAGGGGGCGGGACGAGGCCAATCGCGTCATTTTGGCCCCGCCTCCCCCCCCCCCCCCCCCCCCGCGGCGTAAATTATGTTTTCGTGGGGGGCGGGACCAAAATGACACAGTTGGCCTCGTCCCACCCCCTCCCGCCCTCCAGTCACGCCCCCTCTCCCGGAAACTTGTTTCCGAGAGTTGGCAAGTATGATCTAGAACATGTCCTAACCCAGCTATAAATCTGGCTCCACATATTAAATTTACCTCCCCCTCCAATGCAACATGGTTTTGCCAAGGTGCAAAGTTACTCATTTTGTTTGATTTGCTATCCTTAATGATTCGGGCCCAATCTGTAGTGTCTGTGTATGTGTTCATTCATCCATGGAGAAAATGGAGACCTGGAGCTGTGCTTTGCATGCTGTAAAACACTTTTTATTAAAAACAGAAGAACAAACATAAAGCAGCACATTGTACAGAAAGCTGCGAAACAGCACAGTGGTGAAACATGGTATTGCAGGCATGAACAGCAATGTGGATCTGACAGAGCCAGGTTACAATATTTAAAACAGATTGTAGGAAGCCTGTCGTAGGGGATTCTATTGTTAAAGGTATCAGGATTTGTCATTGAATACATAAAGGGGAGATACTGCTCAGAGAGCTGGGAGGTGCATGGTATAATTGTTGAATCGATTAGTAGAAGTGGAAAGATAGATGTTATCATACATGTTGCTATTTATGATATATCTACCAGTAATGTTGTAATAATGCAATAACAATAATCTACGGCCGAGCTACTACTAAAGTCTCAGTAAGTCTGCAAATCATTTGCACACCTCTGATTACAAGCGGTTCGCTAGTTCGGATGTTCATCATCATCATCGGCTACTTACAATTGCAAATTAAATTCATTTTTCAGGTGCTTATGTGACTACGCCCCAGTCTGAATCTGTATGCAATTGCTCAAACACGACCTTTCTATACACTGCCTACGTTACAACATCACTTCCCTCCCCGTCACACCTCTTACCTGAAAAAAAGTTGCATGTCTAAATAGCTGCAGGTACATATGTTCATTTTCTGAGCATTTCAAAGGATAGTATAGATCTCGTAGCTAATACTGAGTCATGGTACAATGGAAGCCATGACTTAGATACAGTTATTCCTAGTTCCTTAAACCTGTTTAAGAAAGTCCAAATAGCAAAACAGAAGGTGTAGTTGATCATGTTCAGAGCATCTCTAACATGGTTGATCCTGTTTGTCTTGTTTGAATTTTCCTCCATTTGTTAGTCTTATCTAAAATTCAAAATGTAGGAATTTTGGAATTTCAGAACTGTTTACACAACTTGTTTTTGAACCATTTGTAAACAATTTCAAGCATCTCCCCTAACTATTCTTGTTGATAAGACTACCCACATCTCTGCCACTAGAGAACTAGATTTAAACTTCTCACCCTTATTTACATACCTACAAAGCTCTTAACCAATCCTCCTGTGAGGGTGAAAATTATATTTTCTTTATTGATAAGTTAATTACAAATTGTTGTTATAACTTTAAATAATAAAGACCAGATATATTTCTGCTTTCTGGAATCTGAAGCCAACGCCTAGATCAGTCATCTGCTGAGCAAGATAAGGAAACCCATCTTCATTACCAGACAATCTGAAGACTGCAAGGAGACAATGCCTAGAACAGTCATCTGCTAAGCTAGATAAGGAAAATTCACCCTTATTGCCATATATGGACTTTAGCAGCTACTAAGCTATGCTTTACATTTATTGGACAACAGCCTAATTCAGTGTATATATAAATGAGCAGGGCTGGAAAGCAGTCAGAGCTGACTCTGAAACTTAACCATGTGTCTGAGTTTCATTTCATACTCTCCAATCTACTCTCCAATCTCCAGAATTGCTGTTATTGGGAAATCAGGTTATCAGAAGATTATCAGAGGGGCACCAAGCCTCTGTACCCCGATACTCCCCATGCATCTCCAACCTCGTCTCTGACCACACTACTTCCCGCCCCTCTTCTCTGCCAATATCCTATGCCTTACTACAACACGGATTACCTCTTCCTACTCCCGCCACTTCCATCGGACTGCTCTTCACCTGTGGATCAATCTCCCATGCCCTATCAGATTAGCCTCTACTCTCCAATGTTCCAAGCATTACCTTAAAACTAATTTCTTTATTCCAGACCTTTATCAGCCCTTCTCCTAAATCCTTTGTCTTTGCTATCACCTCCATTTCCCCCACTCAGTGAAACCATATTTGTGTCTTCCCCTCCCTTTAGGATGTGCTCTCTTTATTATTGCATCGACCTCTGCACCTCTAGGCCTGCTTCCTTAGCCCTGTTTTCTGGAGCCCAGACCTACTTCACATTGGATATTGCGATCACTCTCCCTCACTGTTCCATAAATAACTTGATCTGCATTGCCAGGTAAATTATCAGTTGTCTGGTCATTGTTTTATTTTGTTTTTTTATGTATTATGTAATTTGTTATTGACCATTGTTGTCTGTGTATTGTATACTACTGAAAATGCCATGTACGGCGCTGCAGACCATTTGTGGTGCTTTATCAATAAAAGATAATAAAAATAAATAATAGCTTACATATACCATTAGGAAATAGTTAAGGACAGTATTTACTGTAGACAAGTAAAGAAGTGATTTATGTTGTAAGGATTGAATATTCGTACCTGTACGTTATTATATGTTAAATATAGCAACTATGACACTGCTGAAGGCAAACAACAAAGGGACAGAACTAGGGAGGAATTACCTGATTTACCAGCCAGACAGCAGCCAGTGTGCAAAAGAGTAAATTACTGCTCCCTCCCTGTGACACGCACATTATCTAACACAGGCTTTCTCAGATTCAGTCCCCAGGGAGCCCTAACAGTGTTTTCCAGGTTACAAGTTAAATAATTAATAATACAACCAGTGGATTTTTTAAAATGTGCCAATCTGTAATGAATACACCCATGTTCCAGCAAGGAGATATGGAAAACATGCTCTAACACACAGTTATACACGGCATGACAAATACACACAGGGGTTGAATGCATTATGTTATATCACACGGGGATTTTGGGGCTTATGTGGCGTTGAATGCAATTTGAGGCCATGAATGTACACATAAAATGCAGGCTGCAGAAACTGCACTCTTACATCTTACATTTTCTCCACCTTCCTCCTCCCCATTTTCTTCAGCCACCTCACCACCACATTTTATGTAGCAACCTCTGCCCCGTTTCTCCAGCCCCCTCTGCCCCCCCCCCCCATTTTATCCATCCACCTCTTTCCATATTTTCTCCAGCCCCCCTCCCCCCATTTTCTATAGCCCCCTTTTCCCAGCCCCCCCCCCCCCATTTTCTCTAGTCCCCTCCCCCTGGTTTTTCCAGCCACCTCTCCTTCCATTTTCTCCAGCCCCCTCTCCGGCCACTTTCTCCAGCCACATCTCTCCATGTTCTCTACAGCTCCCTATCCCTCTTTTCTGAAGCCCCCTGTCCCCCATTCTCTACAGCCCCACCACATTCTGTAGCACCTTCCTTCCCTGCTTTCAACAGCCACTTCTCCCCCCAATTTCACCACCCACTCCCTCTCCCCATTGTGCACAGCCACCTCTCTCCAAATCTTCTGTAGCCTCTTCAACCCTAACTGCTACTGTAGTTATGCCTTTGAGTTCCATCACATTAAGAAGCAAATAAAAGAATAGACTGTGCAGGCCATATTTTAAGCAATCTAGCTGGTATAAGATTTAGTCTATATAGTAACTTTATCAACATTTCCAGATGATTAGCGCATTTGGACATTTTGTGAAAGTTATTATATATTATTTCCAACTGTTCTGGGAATATAGACACATTGATGTCCAATTCCCATTTGGACTGGGAGGATGTCTTAGGTATTTCTGGCTTATGTGTTAAGTGGTGGTACCAGTAGGTGATTCCACCTTTACCAACATCCTTAGTTAATTTAGCATGAGTCAATGCCAGGTGTAACCCAAAAGGACATTTCTGTTCAATCAGCCCCTTGATCCAACTGTAAATATTTATAAAACTCTTTGGAAGGGATGTTAAATTATTCCTGTAAATTGTACAAAGGAGCAAAAGTCTTCAGTCCTATTTAATTTGTTGAGCTGGTGATTCCCTTGGCAGTTCACAGGGATAAGTTTAGGTCAGGTATAAGTTTAGTTACTCTGTTTAATGAGAGGATTTTAGTTGGGGGGGAGTGAAATCTTTGGTTAAGCAAAGGGTTGTTTCCCAAACTCTTAAGAAGTCTAAGGTTGAAGATGGGGCATGGACATATTTGGGTTGGAGTGATCGGGGGAGTTAGATTAGATCTTCAATGGGGAAGGTAGGATTCACGGCCTATTCTAGATCAACCCCGGACTTATGGTGCAGCGGGAGCACCCAGTCTCTGATCTGTGAGATGATGCATCCCTCTTAGTATTTGAGACCCCCTTGACACTTGGCCAAGGTCATATGATTAAAGGACAAACGTAAAGACTTGCCTCTCCAAATATGTCTGAACAGGAGCGAGTGGAGCATGTCTAAATACTCTTTGTGGTGAGGTAGGGTATCATTTTAAAAACATACATTAGCTTGGCAAGCAGCATCATTTTGAATGTTGCCACTCTCCCCAGGCAGAAGACCTCGTAGCCCATCCAGGAATTACACAACTTTGGGAGTTACATTTTCAAGGGGGTTTAAATGACATAAAATACATCAGAAACATGTGAAGGGGACATGTACTCCTAAATATGAGATAGAAATCACATTCCAAATATATATATGCCTTTTTTTCAAATTGTTTAGTTTATCTACCAGTATATTGATAGGCAGGGCCTACATTTAGGTAGCATTAAATTTCCAGTCGGAAGTTCTTTTATAGCTGTCCAGAATCTGGTGCATCGACCGCAATAATGTCTTCGGGCTGGTGAAAAGTAAGAGAACATCCAGTGTGAACAAGTGTAAACTGTGGTTATTTCCCCTCAGATTCAATCCCATAAAACTCATAGATCATCTAAAGTGTTTGTTTAGGGGTTCTGTGGCCAAGATATAGATAAGGGGAAACAAGTGGCAATTCTTTCTGGTGCCATTTGTAATGAAGAATTTGTGTGAAGAAGCCGGAGCTAAAGACTCTGGCGGATGGGCCATTGTATAGAGCCATGATTGCTTAAAGAATTGCCCCTCTAAATCCAAATCTAACCAAGGTGTCCCTCATAAAGTCCCAGTGTAGCCTGTCAAATGCCTTCTCTGCGTGCAGAGAAAACACCAACAGTTCACCTTGGTGACATGATCCACAGTATTAAGGACTCTCCTTGTATTATCTGATGCCTCTTATCACATTACAAAACTGACTTAGTCTGGATGTATTAAATCTGGGATTAGGGGACCAAACCTAGGCTTGGTCCCTAATCATATTAGGCTATTAAAAATAACTAATGATATCAATAAGATCTCCAATGGGCGCTGGTCACCAATAGTCATCCAATTGTTTACTGTTACAAAATTATTATTAATATTTGTTTATAACCATAGATATCAATAACATTTATTTATAACTGTCACACGCTGCTCATTCGGCTTCCATAGACCAAGACTGAGACACTCACATGTGTCTCATTAACAGACTTCAAACCTCTAAGTGCTGATCTGCGTATGTGTAGAATTATTACCTGTCCACTGCTAATTAGATTCCTATTGGTTCCTGTGTTGGCTCCAGACTTGAAAAGGCACTTCCTCCCTTTCCTCTGGGCCTGTTGATCAAGTTACCTGTCTGGTTAGGTCTCCACCTATTCTATGAGCTCTCATCTGGATCATCAGTGCCTCTGCTGTATTGTTACTCCGCGGTCCGTATTGCTCAAGCTGCACCTGTTTCCACTGTGTTACTGCTCCACTGGTTGTACCACTCAGCTGCACCTGTCTCTACTGTGTTGCTATCCCGCGGGCTATACCGCTCAAGCTGCAACCACCTTTGCGGTGTGCTACACCATGGACTGAGCTGCTTCAGCTGCACCCGTCTCTGCTGTGTTACTACTCTACAGGTTGTACCACTCAAGCTGCATCTACCTCTGCTGTGTTGCTACATCTCAGGCTATACTGCTCCAGCTGCACCTGTCTCTACTGTGTTGCTACTCCACAGGCTATACTGCTCAAGCTGCAGCTACCTCTGCTGTGTGCTATTCTGTGAGTTATATCACTCAAACTGCAACTACTGTCGCTCTGTGCTACATCACGGGCTATATCGCTCAAGCTACAACCACCTCCGCTGTGTGCAACTTCACGGGCTATACCGCTCAAGCTGCAACCATCTATACTGTGTGTCACTTCTCGGGCTATACTGCTCCAGCCGCAACTGCCTTCGCTGTATCGCTGATCCTGGAACGGGACTGTTTAAACCACACCTGACTCTGTCAGGCTGCTCCTTGAAGTCATCTCTCTAAACCGTTCGATCCAGCTTCATCTGTTCCGCATTGGTCACTCTGACTCAGTGGCACTACAGGTCGTATCACCAAGCTGCTTGTTGTCCTCTTTCCTGGCTGAACTGCTCAAGTATTATTGAAAGCATTAAGGCACTATCTGGTATCAGGTCCCTGCCATATCTACTGTGTATCTACTGCTACCTGGATTGTTAAACTCTCCGTTGATGTGTGCTGTGCTATTGTGATACCATACACCTTTTGCCTCATTCTTTCCACCCTATTGCTGGACTGTTCATTCAAAGCCATATCTATTTACTTGTTGATTGTTCATATTGCCTATGACATTGCCGGTGGCTCCGCCCACCTTGTACCACGCTCCTAGTGTATATGCATCTACCAAGACTTTCCTGTATATTCATTCAGTCATCATTAAACCGCTGATTGTACTTTTATCCTGCATCTGTCATCTATTTGAACCTCGGGGTACCATTACCACTTGCCAGTGTATTATTATATTCTCCCTGAGGATCCGTTCTCACAACATCTCTGAACGGATCCAGAGTCCAGAATACCAAACCGTGACAATAACTCTGTATATCTATATCTTTGAGGAATAAGATTGCAGCTCCTCCAATGTATTAGTGTGTGTCGGGGATAAGCACACCTCTCCTTTTTAAGAGATAGCATGGAGATTGACTGACAGGTCATTGCCCAGGCCAACTCCCACAGATTCCCCCTGGTTCCACTGGGATAACCGTTAGCTGGGTCTCGCTAGGGGGGTTAAGAAGGGGTTAAGTACCTCATTCGGTTGGGACTTCTGGTCCTTTAATAGCTGTGGGCTAACCTCTGCATTCTGAGCTACACTCTTTGTACCTCTCACTGACTGAGTCTCTTTGTGGGTGCTACCTGGAAGAACAACTCCCTCCCACAACAACTCATGTTAGTGGGGACCCCTTAATTTTGGCACAGCAGAATACCTACTTCCACTCTGCCCTGCTTCCCAGTTATGGAGCTTGCAACTGACCCCCCTGTCTCTATAGAAAGTTCAGGTGAATGCTCAGAACTCATATGGAGATCTGAGTAGTGAACATTCGAACTACAGGTCACAGCAGCAATGTAAGGACTGCTGTCACTTACTACTTCCCGTTGGTCATGTCTATGTGTCTCCCCCACATTCTCAACACGCATGGGTACGGCTGGTACAGCCACAGAGCACACAGTTTTACTCTGCCCTCCCTCCCATTTACACTGTACCCTCACTTCTGAGCACATTACCTGTGTAGACAAATTGCTTTTCTCCAACCCAATAAAATTAATCACATTGTCATCTGTCCCATTTCTAGCAAGCACCTAGCATCTCACTACACCAGTATCAATGACAATTTTTGCAGTAACAGTGTCATCTGTCCCTACCTCATGAGAAGATGTCAGTGGCAGAACATGTGTAGATTCTAATGCAATACTATTTTTGGCTTTATCATCATTACTCCCTCCAGGTACAATAGAAGATACCCTTTCCCTGTCATATTCTGGTGCCTGGGAAAAACGTGGTAACTCTCAGCAGATTCTGACACTGTAACATGGATGGCATTAACATCCTTACATCCCTCAGGTACAGTAGAACAAACCTTCTCCCTGTCACTTCCTGGTTTACACATTTCAGGGGCAGCTGAACAGACCTATTCCATGTCACCTCCTGTGAGGTCTGTGGAGACATACTGAGAGAGCATTCTACCTAAATCAGTCCCAAGTAACACATTGGCAGGAATAATGTCTGATACCCCTACTTCTCTTAGGCCCTTTCCAGCACCCCAATCAAGGTAATCATTGGCCATAGGCACAGTAAGGTGAATTCCACCCACCCTTTGCAGAGAAATACATTTTCCTGAAATTAAGTCCTCTAACCCCAACAGTTCTGAACGCACCAGTGTAACATCAGCCCCCGTGTCTCTTAACCCCACAGTTGCCTTGTCACCCTCAGTGACTTTTTATATGTTGTCCTTCCTGCCCCCGTGTGGTCCAGCATCACACAGGACAGCTGGAGAAGATTGCAGGGAAGGTACCTGCCTTGAGGGGGGTGAAGTGTTTTTCTTTCCTGGAAAGCGGTACTGATGTGCCCCACCTGGATGCACACAAAACATCTGAGGTTATCTCCCAAAACAGGCTTTGCCCCAACCCTCCCAAACGATGAAGAAACAGTGGGTGATGGCATTGAGGGGGGCATTGATCCTCCTGGCTGTTCCACTTTCCAGGCAGACTGCCCTGGTGCAAAAGTCCCTCTTTTAGCTGCAGATGCCCAAATGACAGTATACTTGCCAGTCTAGCTGCTTCCGCAGATGATTCAGGGTCCCGATTGACTACCATTCCTGGGCACAAAGTGAGAAACTGCTCCTGGATCATTTAATCTTTCAGAGCATCAAAGGTGGTGATCTTTAACCCTCCAATCCACTGTTTGAAAGAAGCAGATTGTTGGGCCACAAGTCGTGAATAAGTGTCACTGCATTTTAAATCGCGGAACCTTTGTCTGTGCGCCTCCGGGGTGATATTAAAATGCTGCAACAGGGCACTAGAACAGCGCGCCTCTCTGCTGCCTCCATAGCAGCGTGCCTCTCCGCAACCTGGCACTCTACAGCTTCCTTCACCTGGACCTGCTGTATAAGCTACATTTTGGTTGCAATGTGCGCTGGGCCTCAATGTTTTTGGACAGTTTACAAATAAACATCCTTAGCAATGTCCACACTTGAACTATTGGAATCATCAGAAAATAACAGTACCCGGTTTTGAGCAATATCCACATTCAGGTCCTCTTCTGAATCCTGGCTGTGTAGTTCCTGGGACACATCTCCAACTTGGCACTGATCTCTCTGCAAGAGGGCTTCAATCAATTGCTCCTTGCTTTTGCCACTAGTGGGAATTTTTCACCCCTCACATTGTGCCATCAGCACCTCCGTTGTCATACGTGTATATGCCGCAGCCATCTTCTCAGTTACGTTGCAAAATAAAAGATATGAAAAAAAAGAGAGAGAAGGGAAGGAAACTGATTTGCACATATGTCTTAAAAAATAATAAGCATTGCGTTTTGTCCTTATGAACACAGCTGTATTCCTCGCAAGGATACTACCAGTTCTTAAGTGCAGGGAATAATTAGTTAAACCCAGCATTTAATGCTCTAAAGATTAGAAAAATCCCACTAGCTGCCAACAATTGTCAGGGATAAGCCCATCTGGCCACTGCCTGATTTAATAACTTGTCATATATTACAATAGTCATACAGTATATCACCTCTATTTTGTCAGGAAACCACTCCTGAACCCCTTTTGTCACAAACCGCCCTCTGCGCACTTGTGACTTGGAAGCTTACTGTAAGGGAACAAACAGGATTCCAGCCCAAATCTCAGACTCTCCTCTTTTTCTAAGGCTACAGATTTACTGGTCCCTTTTCCAACACAGACACCCACTTCCACACCTCTCCGCCAACTGCCACCAACTACGTATAAGGCCCGTAGCAAACCTATGATTTAATTATTCAATTGCGCACACTCGGTGCTCTGGTAGCTAAACAGTTAACCCTTCACACTCTGGTTTCTAAAGAATTAACCCAGCCAAGCAATCTCTACTCTTCTAAACAGGCAATGGATTTGTTTAGAGTAATAAGGACAGAATTATAAAATTGTTAGATTTAATATACAAAAGGTACAATGCTTACAGATAATAAAAACAATTAGATAAAGATTTGATATACAAATAAAAAAATTCAAACAGTTATAAAAACAAATGGGATGAAAGTACAGAGCATAATTTATGTATAATAATCTGTATGCCTGGGGGTAGGCAGAAAAGATGGACAGTCCTTCAATTAGCTTGATCCCCAAAACTGACAATTTGTTGTAACTGGTCTCAGCTTTTTAAAGACACCTTTACACCTTTCCCCACCTCCAGGGGGGTTGTGGTCTGTGACACTTTTACAATCACCATTTTCATGTTGCCTGATTTACTACCCAATTCTACCATGTGACCTAACTTTTCTGTGGAGTGTCACACAGACCCAATTTTATTATTAATAGATCCCCTATGACTTTACCCATTTATTGATACCAAACAGGCCTGGGTACAGGGTATCAGTTGAGCTTGTAATCATTTCCCCAACTTCTCTGTGTGGTAGAATTCTTAATTTGACATATGAGCTGCCCTTCATCATGCTATTGAGGAATATGTAGTTGATCAATACTTTTATTGATTTTAAGTGGCATATTTTAAAACTGAATTATTCTATAAAATATAGCCAGTCAGCATGTGGTCTCCTTGAGCCAGACACCATGCTGAGCAGCTCCTAAAAGTCTATTCAGGTATCAAAGCTCCATCCTAGGCCAGGATTTAGCTCACCATAGGGGTCTTTGAAGCTGCCACAGGTGACACTGCTATCTTCTAACACTGGGATGTGCAGAGCCACTGAATACACACACAACAGACTCCCTGACTTCACATTTTACACTTTAATAGCTCAACTTATCAATGGATTCAGTTGATATACCATATTTACACGGCAGTTATGATTTATCCCTTATTCCCCACAATTATGTGATGGGTTAACCCTTATAAATAACTGCAAGTCCTCTAAGTTCACAACACTGTGTAGTAACACAAACATTATAATAAAAACCATAAAATTGACTATATAAAGAGAGCATGCTCCTTCCTAAATTTCACAAATATCAACCATCCAAAATACCCCTTTAAAAATGATAAAAGATAAAAAAAAACTGTAAAATGACCAATGCTAACAAGCACATCAATCTGGTAATGCACACAACAGTATCTTTTAATAACTGTGGTGTTGCTCAAATAAAATTATTTGAACCTTATATAGAGATTTGACTCTTTCAGAAGGACTAGTCATTTGGGGCTATACATATAAGTAGGTATTCTGTTTTCATTAAATTAAATAAAATTTCTTTCTCTGTATGGAGGTGTGTAAAGGACAGAACAACTGCTTCTTACGGAGCCACTTAGCCCCTTGTATGGCATAGAGCGTGGCAATCTCTTATTGAAATTGCAAACACTGGGGAGATATATGTAAAACCGAAAACTGCTTCTTCAAAGCCAATTATCTTTTTTTCTACCACAATTCGTGGCAATCCTTGATTTAAACCGCAGCCAGCACAGAGCGGCAGTTGTCTCTTTTCCCCAGTCAATGAATGAAAAGAAGCCCCATCTGTTACCTTCTGTACAATCCACAGATGATATAGTTATATATTGTTCACTTCCAGACCCAAGTCTCAGGTTAGGTTCTATAGCGATCCATACACAGATAATATCCTCTGAAATCGGACACAGGTGTTTTCTTGCATTCTTCTTATGTGTTTCTCCACATAATGATATTGTGGTTTCCTCAGAGATATGGAATTAGCACAGGGGTTCTCTTTTAACTTAATATCGTCCAATCACAACTCTCCCATTCACCAGATACAGGTGATAACAATAATTAGTAGCAGAGTATTTGTGTGCTAGATCTATTTTCAAAAAGCTAAAATTATTATTTGGTTAGTTGTTAATAATATTCATATTAAATAACATTATTCATTAGATGAAATTATATATAAAATTAAGCAATCAGATCATTACAATTGAGGAAAATTAATAAATTATACATGAATAAAATAAATATATTAATCCCTAACAGGGTTCAAACCCACAACCATCGGTTTGTTCACTTGCCTATTGAGCTATAACCTCCTCTAAGGTCCACACTGATTATAAAAAAAATACATATCATGAGTAAGGAGTAATCCATCAAAACAATTAGATCAAATTGCATAAACAGGCTCATAAGATTAGCAACAATAATTACAGAATTGTCCATATTAGAGAGCTCTAAGAAATATATATGACAATAAGAGAATAAAATAGTTTTCTGTCTTTTATTCTGCATTTTTCCTCTTTTTCAAGCCATATTCAGCTCTATAGAGTTATTAAGTCCTATAGGAAATAGAGAACCCATTGAGAATATCCAGAACTCTTCTCTTCTACAGAGAGTTGTGAACCAGTGTCCTCCCCTTGCTATAGGTTTCATTTGTTCTATGGCCAAGATTTTGATACACTCCAATATACCTCTATTTTTTTATGATATGTTTTGAGAGGCTATGAGAAATATTTACTTTCAATATATTTCATCTGTGTTCTAAAAATCGTATTTTAAATGTTTTCGTCCTATGGCCTATATATTTAATACTACATATGCAATTAATCAAAGCAAAAGAGCAACAATTTGTGTTCCTGTGTTCCACAAATGAACAAGTAATACACCCGATTTTGTTGCATTTATAAAAGCCCTTTGGTTTATCTCGTAACCAATGGAATGTATCCACAACCAATTTAGTATCCCTTCCAACTAAGTTATTTTTCTTAAAATGGTTAGGATCTATTTTATTCCTTAGAGTGGCAAATATCCTAAAAAACACTTTCTGATTCTCCTGCATTGAGGCCTTCAGGACATATTTAAAGAGAGTCAAATTTTTCTTAATAACCTTCTTAATTTGTCCCGAATAAGTGTCATATTGGCTCACAAATGCTAAATACTCCTTAGTATCAGACTCTATTTTTCTTCTCCAATATTCTACTCTTCTTGTATCCTTGTCCCAAAAGTGAATTTCTGTCTACTCCCTTCACCTCTCTAAGTGCTATTTGTAATAGGTATATGGGATAACTCTGATCTCTAAAGGAGGCCAAAAGATCTTCCGCTTATCTTTGAAAGGTTATTATTATTATTATTACCGTTTATTTATATAGCGCCACTAATTCCGCAGTGCTGTACAGAGAACTCACTCACATCAGTCCCTGCCCCATTGGGGCTTACAATCTAAATTCCCCAACAGACACACAGACTAGGGTCAATTTTGATACCAGCCAATTAACCTACCAGTATGTTTTTGGAGTGTGGAAGGAAACCAGAGCACCCGGAGGAAATCCACGCAAACACAGAGAGAACATACAAACTCCACACAGATAAGGCCATTGTCGAGAATTGAACTCATGACCCCAGTGCTGTAAGGCAGAAGTTTGCATCTATAGTGCAATTTCTACGAAACCTTAAAAGTTGTCCTTTAGGAATGTTGTCTATCCATGATTTAAGGTGGCAACTCTTATAATTTAAAAAATTATTACTGTCCTCCTCCTTCCGATATGCTGCTGTAATTATTCGATTCCCTTCTATAGACAGTGCAATGTCCAAAAAGGCGAAATGGCTATCACTAGATAGACTCGTGAATTTCAAAACAAATGAATTAGTGTGGAGGTGCTCAACAAAAAAGTTAGATAAGAAAGAATCCCCCTTCCAAAAAAAAAACTAATTATCTATGTATCTGCCATAGAATACTAGGTTCATCCCAAATGGGCCACTCTAGATGTACATATTTTCAAACAGGCCCATGTATAGATTAGCAAAACTTTAGGTGAGCCTAGTGCCCATGGCGTTCCCATGCACGTGAAGAAATAATTGTGTATCAAAAATAAAGTAATTGTGTTACAAAATAAATACAATAGAATCCAAAACAAACTCACACTGTGTCACAATGAGGTTCATATCTCGCTCTAAAAATGTTTTAACAACCAGTATTCTACATTTGTGCACTATATTAGTGTATAATACTCAACGTCGCAAGTGAAAAATTGATGATCATCTCCCCAATAGCTACCACTTTGGCGGAAATTTTTATATCGTTGTTGAGTAGGGCTATTGGCCTATAATTACTACAATTAGTTTTTCTCAGGCTTCAGAATCATTACAATCTGTGCTGCAATCCCTATGTGAAACTTCCAGTTTCTGTGCCCGCATTGTACAGATTTACTAAGGTAGGTATGAGGTCATTTTGGAAGGTAACATAGAAATCATTAATGTTCCCATGAGGACCTGGAGCTTTGTTCTTTGGTAGATGGTTAATAACTTCCTCAATCTCTGAGTCCAGGGGGCCATTGTGTTTGAATAGCGTCATGGTCTAAGGGAGGGAGAATTAGGAGGTTGAGGAAGTTATGGATGTCGTTTTTTGACAATGGATCTGTGGTGATGTTATTTTTGAGGTTATATAAACCTGCGTAACATGTTGAGAACAAATTAGTTATGTTCAGGGGGGTTTGAGATTTTGAATCCCCAATTTTATGTCATATGTCTAATTCTATTTCTGGCTTGCTGTTCTCTAAGCTTTCTAGTCAATAAACTACTAGCTTTATTGCCCACAGTACAAAATATATTATGTAGTCTGGGTTTGAGCAATGAGGAGCTTTTGTATTTGATGTCTAACCTGTGTCAGCTCAGGTTTAATCACTTTGGAAGTGAAAGTTTTGTTTTGGACTTTTAGGATGTAGAGTTTATACTCAAATCCTTTTTCTAAATGAGCATTCACTTTCTTAATTCTAGAACCCGTTTGTATCACTACAACCCATATAGCAGCCTTTAGTGAGCATAAGTATGTGAATATGGGAGGTGTCTTCCAGCTTATTAGTGTCTGTAAATAGTATCCCATATGTAATAATATAATATAAGATAATATTCATACTAGGCTGTAGCAATATGACTCTAACTTATATGATCACAAATAGCCCTAAATATAGTTCGGCGACTTATTAAGAAGTTAGCATATGATCAATGGGCATTCCTCTACTGTTGGAGAAAATCTTATGAAGGGTTACTGGTATATAGCAATATGAGATGTTGAGAAAATGCCTTAGTGAGTGTCGAAGTAATTACTAACAAAAACCCTATATTACCAATTAGTTCAATAGAATGAACCAATGAACTTGAATTTTGTTTCTGTGCTTTTAAGCGAACGGAAAAACACATATTGCACAATACACATATTACATAACAAGACACATGTTTTTAGTAAATTTCCATTATTGCACAATATCGCCGGATATGGCCAAAGAAATATTGGCAACGTAAAAGGTCAAGATGACCGTCCAAGATGAACATGTCATTTTAATTATAGAGACTTAGATTGCCAGCAGTGATGTAAGCTGGGAAGCTGTGTTTTGAAGTAATAAGGAGTTTCATCACTATAAATGTATGAGTTAATCAAATATAGTGTCAATTGGCATTTGAGACCCTGGGCGTATGTCTGCTTCGTCCAGTATGGCTGTATCTATGTATAATATAATTTTAATAATAAACTATAGAAATATTATATTTTGGAAACCTGCTCATCTCATTTATTATTTAAAGAGACAGAAAGAGAAAATCTTATACAACCTGGGGGCTCTCGTCCTATGGCTATCACATACCACACTATACTCTCTTCATGACTGCTTCGACAAGGGGGAGACGTTGATGACCTACACTCCTCTGCACTGGTGAGTATCAGATGTGTTAAATATATCTGTGCTCCGAAGTGTATCGAGGGGTGGATGCTGATATGTAAAGTAACCTAGGACCTTATTGCTAAATGTGTAGTAATTAATTGAATGTGTTTTTGTAGAAACTTATAAACTTAGAAATTTAAGATAACTATTGTTAGTTTAAATGTTGCTAAAATGTGCTTTTCTTCAGTATGGACTGGCCACCCATAACTGGCAAAAGACATTTTAGTGTTTTAACACTGTGTATAGATGTGACTTGCAAAGTTAATGTGTTATATGAAATGCTTTTGCAGTATAGTCTGATAACCTATATCTGGCAGAAAGCGTTGTGATGTTTTGTGATCTACTCGGTAGACTTATTTGGAAATTAACAAGTTATAATGTGAGTAGAAATGCCAGTTTCTTGTGATGGGCGCATCCCTTAGATAAATAGAGACCCTAACTCAGGATAGGGTCTGCTGTTTTTAAGGAGAGAAACTGCGTGGCTCCCCAGGCAAGTAAGTGTGTGCCTATAGAGTTTTAAATCCTGATTGCATGAAAACTCTAAACAGGGGATGCAAGGAAAAATAACAAAGAAGTTATAAAATGCGTATTCCAGAGACTGGAATTTTTAATGTTGAACCCTAGACGTAACGAGAGATGAAATTCTCTTATAAGAGTAAAGTAAAAAAAATAATACAGCCTGCGCAGCGTATAGTATTCTCATGTTTCATCTCTCCCTGAAAAAACTGAATGGTTTGAGGTTTTTCTTTATAATATCCTCATGGTTTGCAAATTTTGGAAGTACATCGAGCTAAGCTTCCAGAGAACGGGACTGGTAAGAAGTAAATAACTGTCCCGCTGTTTAGATGTAAAATACTTAAGCTGTTTTTAGAATTGCAAATCTTACTTAAGCTGTGTTAATATTATTGATCAGTGAATTGTTTGTTCCATATATGATAAAATGATATGGTATATCTTTCTCGTACTTTTGTCATTCTGGGGCTATCCACTCAACTCTATTGCAATAAATGCTGGATATTTAATTTCTTTATCACCTTGGAGACAGAGGTGTAAATAAGTTCATTTTGTGAAGACAATAGGCTAAAGATAGTCTGATTTTTTGTAGTGCCTGTTAAGACTTGTGTTAATGATCAAATGTGGTTTTAAAGCATAGATAAATGTCCAGGTGCAAGTTTAGTGTTAATCTTGTAAACGCGCAATCCAGAGGTTTTTTGTGTGTGCGATTTCAGTGAAATATCTGGTTTTAATAATGTGTCCAAAAGTTATGAGAAAATACTGCCTGTACCTTTTAATTTTCAGAACGACAGAGAGATAGAAAGGGGAAAAAAAATTGTCAGAAAATATGCAGGTTTTATGAATCTGGAAGATGTACACATTAAATTTAAGATTTAAAGAACTTCTATGGAGGTATTAAGTAAATAAATAGTATTTGTCAATTTTACAGCCGGCAACTACAAGACAGGGTCACACCCAGATTGGAAGGGACTAGAAATGTCTTTACTGGTTGAATCGGCAGAAAGACATGAGTTGAATACTTAAACATGGTCTTCAATGTGTGTTAAATAGTGATTTTGCAGATGAAACGTATGTTAAAATATTTTTAGAGCGATTGCTTTACATTTTTGGCATGTAGTGTGAACCGAATCTCCAATCATAGAACACAATGTGTGTGTGTGTGTGTGTGTTTAAACTTTGAGAAGTCTTTGTTGTTTTGAATTAGAATAATTGTTATTTGAAATACAGCAACAAAACCTGTGTTATGTTAGTTTTATCAGAAAATAGTTGCATTGAAAATAAGAGTTGGTTTGTTTTGAAAATAGCATCTGTGTACTGGTTTACATAGTGAGAAGTTTTCACCATTTTACAAAGATGTCTCTCCTCCCATCTCCCTCATCCTATGGAATGAGGTGGATGTTTTATTCCCATGCCAAGAGGAGGAGTTCAGTATATGGAAAACTTCCTGTGTTATGAGCTTGAACACAGCTCTGTACCATAGAACGGACAAATGACTGGACCCTGCCCTGCATTCCAATGCAGATTTCTTTTGAAATTATTACAGTCATAGATGGCGCAGCGTTGATTTTTAATGCTAATAAGAACTATTCAGAATATTTTCTTTTGCTGTTCCCTACTTACCTACTTTTACTCCTTACCCAAAGGACCTCATTTCTCCTCTTTACTATATTGTTTATGTTAATATATTATGATTAATATATATGTTTATTTGTGAATAATGCTTAAATGATATTTATATACAAATATATTTATTATCAGATAACCATTAGTCCCGATTGGACTCTGTACACCCGTTCCTTCCCTTTTATTTTTTGTATCCCTAAAAAAAACTCAATAAACAAATTTAAAAAAATAGATAGACTCAAAGGAGTGAGTTATTTTCCAGAAAGAGAAGTATTCCTAGTTGTATGGATGATATCTCATATAATCTTCCTAAAGCCCCAACGACTTGTAATAAAATAATTCCTCTCCACCAAAAATCACAAAAAAATACTTTAGGTGGTAATGCAGCTTTATGGATTTTTCCCATTCATACTATACTGTGTTACACATGTCTACTATCCACCAAATAAACCCTTGTGTTATTATTATTTTATTATTATTAATTTTTATTTATAGGGCGCCACAAAGTATCCGTAGCGCCGTACAAGGACAAACAATGGCACAGTACAAGGTGAAACAGCACAGTACAAGTAACAGTAAGCACTATAACTCTGGGGGCTCAGGCACAGCATGAAAGAGAGGGAGGGAGGGGAAAAGTGAGTATAGGCAGGTAACTATGGCCCAAGAGGGTGGGCACGGATGACAGGTTGAGAGTCACTGAGGGGAGCAGAGAGAAGCGAGAGGAGACAGAGGGCAGAGGGACTGAGAGGAGGTGAGCAGAGTAGCTGGAGAGCAGAGTTAAAAGTGATGGAAACAGGAGGTAGGAGAGACCTGCTCAAAGGAGCGAACAATCTAAAGGGAGGGGAAGACAGACAGACACATGGATGAGACGGAGAGACGGGAGGAAGGGGGAGAAGGGAAGAAGGGATGAGAAAGAGAGGTAGCCGACCGGTGGGAGTTTAGGCATGAGACTGGAAGGCTTTAAGGAAAAGGTGGGTTTTTAATGTTCGTTTGAAAGAGGACAGATTAGGGGAAGTTCTGATGGAGCGGGGAAGCTTGTTCCAATGGAGGGGAGCGGCGCGGGAGAAGTCTTGGATACGTGCGTGAGAGGAGGTAATCAGAGGGGAAGAGAGGCGACGATGTTAGCATTTAAATGACAGTAATTATTTTTATTTTCCATCTATAATTTAGTATAATGGATATATATAACCTTCGTATTATACTGGCATCACTGGATTGTGATAGTTGCCACTACAGGGCACCACATTTTACCCATTATTCCAGAATCCACTATAGTCACTGTGCTGGGCAGGCTAGTGTTGGATCACTTTACTGTATTACAGGGAAGTTAAATAAGCCAACAAATAAAATTAAGAAAAAATAGTCACTGAACTGACACAATTGGGCATATTCAATTCCGATCCGATTCGCGGTAACGCGCGTTACCGTGGAAAATGCGCACAACTGCCGGTAATACGATATCGAAATAACGCGGATTTTCGTACGCAGCCCTATGGGCTGCGAACGAAAATCCACGTTATTGCGGTACCGCGGATTACGTTCGCGGCCGTTCCGGCGCGATCCCGCGAATCGGGATCGGAATTGAATATGCCCCAAAGGTTACAAGAGACAAGAAACTTATTTGTACAGTAAAGGCCCTTATGCCTTTCTCTATATTCATACATTGATAACCGCTCAGTGTGATAAGTGTATGTACTGTACTACTTTTCAAAATTTCTCACCACATCTCACAGTGCAGTAAATAAATCAGTGACATCATGGAGCAGAAATTGTATCAATGTCTTTTGCAAGATAACCCCCACGGACAGTACTGGTAATACAAGCAAACAGTATAAGATATTGGAGGACTTTATGTTATTATTATGCAATGCTATAAGCTAAAAGCTTGAGCAAAGCGATAAACTCTAGTTGTGGCGCACGGGGTGTCATGTAAACTCTTGCTACATCTGTAAATGCTGCAATCGGCCACAGTAGTCTAGTACCTTTAATTTAGATAGGTGTGATTTTGTAACACAGAGACATCAAACTTTCATCCAGAAGATACCCCTATGCCCCTGAATTACCTTTGACTTTTTTTTCCAGAATTAGCCTGCTCTCTGCTATAATCAATTAATATAAAATAAGTATTTTACAGCAGTTATTTAATTGATGTTAGGTTCAGTAGAAAAAGTCTGCATTAAATTTGGAAAAAACAAATATCGACTGAATGATCACGCAAACAATTTTCTACAGTTTTCTCCTAGAAAATAGTATCCTACCAATAGGTCTATAATAATTAGTTATATAATTTCTAGTCCTAATAACTAGATTTGGATGAACAACTCCTAAATGTTTAAAACAGATAAAACTGATATTGGTTCAGTTGCATAGATCCAGACTTCATTACTCAAGCAGCTGCTATGGAGTCCATCATCTCAAGCAAAGCAGGAGACCAAATATACTCAGATCCAGGCACTCTTCTTCCTGAGACTCGGAGCAAGTTTCCAAAATAGTTATATGTCCTGTTGTGAGACTACAAGTGACAGTATGGTTTGTGGATCAATGCTTATGAAGCTTGCAGTAATTAGAGAATATACTTCCCTTTTTGCTCTATTTCTGTTTAAGTAGTAATAAAGCTGGTCCATCCAATGATATACATGCACAAATATATTATTTCAAAACAAGCCTTATCATTGTCTGCTTTGTGTTTGTGAATAGGAGAAGTATGTTTAATGCATTAGGTCATTGTGTTTTGTAACATATTGAATTATTGTAGTAGATAGGTGTGTATGTGTTATTTAATGGCATTGGGTGTTTCTGGTTTTAAATTGTTTGGGTTGTTGTACAATGTGGTGCACTTGCGTTCTTCACAAAATTGCACTATATCCCGAAATAATGTCACTGATTTAAGTGATAAGCCCAATCTGACAGAATTACTATCACTTAGTATTAAAAGCTTTCTTCAGACTTTCTAAAGCTTGTTCTTTTGTTATTTTCTTCCAGTCTTCTGGTAATACAGCTGGATTGTCTCCATATTCATCAGCAAATTGCTGATTAAACTGCACAAAAATGTATTTCCAGTAATCAGAGGACTTAATTCTGGAGTCAGGTTGGATGGACCAATCTGGATAATATGTGCGATACTCTTTGTATGGACACGGAATCCAATTTGTGTCTAAATTTTCAAATGGAATGTTTGATACTACAGAAGTAGAACATATGTCAGTGCTCAGTGTATCATCATCTGCCCAACTGTACCCTCCCAACCCCTCAGGTCTGTGGACAGAAGCAAAATGCTCCTTATGATCACCACCTGCATTTTCACAGGGTGCTTTACAGAACGGACAGTGATGTCCACATCCAATCACCTTCTTAAACAGTTCATCCTGAGGCTTCAATGTGACCCTGGAAAGTACAGACTCAATGTTTAATGACCCCAGTTCTGAGAGGACTTGTTCTTCTATGATGGGGAGATATGAGAGAATGTCTTCAGAGAACTGCTCAACATTTGCTGTATTATGGAAAGTGATCACTTGCATCTTATTCTGTGAAATTACTAATTCGTTCTTGAATAATTCACAAAACTGCTCTAAAGCATTTGAAATTATTCCTATTTTTAAAAAAAATTCACTTTTAAGGACGTCTTGGATTTTTCCAGTGATCACACTCAAAATATTTCCCTGTAAAGTATTTAGAGCTGGAGGACTCTGGTATTTTCCTGCAATGTACTGAAATATCCAGTTTTTCAAAAAGTTCTCATATGAGCTAATGTATTTAAAATATTTTTGGAATGTGTTTTCCTTTAGTAGATCCTCCAGGACAGTTATCTGAAAATTACTTCTGCTGCTGAATTTTGATTGATCAGAACTTTTTAATATCTCATCAATGATTTCCTTCCCAAGATGCCTCAGAACATACTCAGTTAATGCTGGTTTCAGGCACAGCTCACAGAATGTTTTGGCTATGTTCCGACACTCATCTTTCTCTTCAAATATACTCTCAAACGTAGATAAATATTTAGGTTTTAATTTTTCTAGGCAGATTTTTGGATCATTTTCGAGGAGAAATGTCTCATGCATCTTCTGATATCTCCAAGATGCTCTTCCAAAGATGAGGAGTTTCATGTCCAGCTCAAACTGTGAGGAGACATTAAGCTTTCTAGCATTTGTTTGCTCAAGTTTAGTATTGACCATGTGCAGTAATTCCTGGCAGTAAATGTCATTATAATCTTCAGGGGATTTTACTGTCTCTGTGACATATATATCACATTTTTCTATCAAAGCTGCAGCAAGATCTGATATCTTATCATAGTTTATTGAACTGTTATGTAACTGGATGCCTGTCATTGAAATTAAACGCTCATCAATGTACATTTTATTCAGCTGAAATTCTCTGTGTCTATAGTCATCTAACCTCACATTAGATAGGTTTTCAGTAATGTCACCACCTTTTACACTCATCTCATTTCTCAGCTGATGAAGCATTGTCTGACCGATGTTACGTTTTGGTAATTCCTCCAGCTGTAAATCACAGAGTGTTTTTTCCCACATGTCTTCAAATTCTCCTTTCACCTCCATGTCACCCAGCTCACAGTTCCTTTCTCTGCAGCGTTTCAGGAGATCAATAATCTTCTCTTCAATCAGCTTCTGAGATGTGTTCTGGACATTCGGTATATTGATCTCTCCTTTCTGAAATGAAACAGCGTCATTGAACTTGCTGAGCGCAATCCTTTCTAGTTGTTTTGTTAGGAACTTTACACTCATGTAGAAATCTTCTCTGTATCGTTCTATAAGATGGACATTTTCAGATTTAATCTCAAAGAAATTTTCTAGTAATTCCACAACTTTTCTTTCTTCTTCAAGTAGCAGCTGTTGGAGAACATCCTTATACTGTGCACAGGTTTCTGTACTAAGACTATTAGCAGATTGATTTCTAATACTAGTCTCTGTGCTGATCACCCAGCTGTGGACATTTTTGGTGAACTCCCATTCCCACAGAGAGTATTGTACATCCAGTTTATTATAATATTCAGCTACCAGACTGTTCCTAAAACTGAAGATAAAATTCTCGTGTTTAACTGCATTCCACAAACTTCTTATCCATGTAATAAACTGAGGAATGTGGCATTGTCTGTACTCAGAGTTCTGTGATTTAAAAAATTGAAATAAACTCTTTTTTAAATTAAAAACTTTTTCACTGTAACCGGATCTTACTGGATCCATTGGTGGGACCCCCTGCCACAGTTTAGGAAGGTACCAATGGTGTCTATCTAGATCATAGTCCATCACATCACTGAAAGATGTAATTCCACTTATCTTCTCCAGTTTTGCAGCAATTTTTGTCATTTCATTCATTTGCTCCAAAAGTTTTTCTCTGTTTTTCATGTTCTTTTGATGAGCGGACACATCGCTCACATTCTGATGTACAAATCGACAGTTGGGTTTCTTTCCAATTTTTTTAATCCTAAGAAATGCACGGATCACGACCTGTAAAATATCTTTCATTTCAGCTGTATTTTCCATGGCCATATTCACTATGGTGATATCACTCAGACCAACCACTAAAGTTGCCAATTCATTGTCATGTTCATAACTGTTCTCAGGAGCTTTCAACCCTTCAGTGTCAATCACTAGAATAAATTCACAGCCCAGCTCCACCTGGAAGGTCTCTTTCACTTTAATAATGGTCATGAAGGCTCCTCGTGTGCATCGTCCACTGGCCACAGGGAACTGTAAATCAAACATGGTGTTCAGAAGAGTGGATTTCCCTGTACTTGGTCCTCCCAGCACAGTTATTACTCTCATCCTGCATTGTCCTCCTGTCTTGTTGTCCAGCTCAGTCAGGACATCAGTTATCCACTGCAGGGGGATGTTGGAGGCGTTTCCATCAATCAGCTCCAATGGGAACCCATCCAGCAGGAGATCAGCAGCTATTCCTGGAAGTTTTGTAAATTGTTTTTTTGCTTCAGCAATTACATTCTCATTAACCATTGAACATTCAGCCTCATAAACCTGCCCCAGCTCACGTAGGAAATGTTCATTTCCTAAAGATCTGTCACAAATCTTCTGGTCTAGTTGCTTTAGTTTTTCTCGATTACTTGATTTATTGTTACAATTTTCTTTGTATTCAGACTGCAGTGAAGACATTTTATTTCTTGAAATTGAATCCAGCTCAAATTTCAGCCATTTGAAAAAATAATGTTTTTCCACTTGAGACAAATGGGTGATTGCATTAATAAACAATGATATACCATGAGAGATGCCGTGCTTGCGTTGTTCCCTATATAGGGAATTTAGTTGCTGTATGAGTTCACTTTGATAATCTTGTGCATTTTTCTCTCCTTGTTTTGTCATTCTGCAAAGTTCTTTCTTTATTTGTGTTATTTGTTTCCACAGATCTCCCTGTAATGTCAGAGTTTCCTTCTTATACTCTTCCACATTGTGTATTACAGAGGTAATGTTCCTGGCATGTTCCTTTGCATTCTGACATGTAGACGTGTTCTCATCTACACAGATATAATCTCCTTGGATTTCATCTATAATACTAACCAAATTTCTTCTTTTTTGACAATTGTTTAAAAAATACTGAATGTTGTTTTGTATTTTTCTCACAAATGCTGCATCATTAGCTGTGCTTCCATTAGGAATAATATTCATAGTAGTCATATTTAGCCCTGTCATTAGATTGTTTATGTGCTTCTTAGTCTCTGTGTTTACTTTATTACCGGGACTTGGAGTAACAATGAAATAATACTGTGTGTCGGAGTTACTGCAGGTTGATAACATTCTGAATTCTCTCTCACAAATACTCTCAATAAATATAAACACAGCTGATGAGACTTGTGTCAGAAACATGAACTGTTCCCAGCTGGACTCCAGGTCTCCACGTAGATTGGTCACTGCGATGGGCTCTGGGAAAACATCAGACTGACCACAAGGAAAATACCAGGAAATCTCCACAAGTCCATCAGATATTTTCCTCTCAGTATTTCCTCCCTCCATATTGTCATGTATGAAGCAGTTGTGATGCTGTTGAGCTGGATTAAGAACTTGATTAAGGATTTTAGATTTCGATAATTTGTTTTTTCCTAATCTTACAAAGGAGAAGATCGGCATGGGAATGTTCACAACATTTTCTTCTTTGAACCTTTTACTGTCGGCTAATGATTGAGGTCTCCATCTCTTCACAATATCCCTCATTGCCCACAGCATGAAGGTGCATTCTGTGCCATCACCAGCAGGGAGCAGCAGAGGGACAGCAAACTGGCACATGGACATTTTTGATACAATCTCTTGCTGTAGAAAACCGTCTGAACAATGCAGGACAGCGCACACAACATCCAGAGGGTGAATATTGGGAGTTGCTTTGTCCTCAGAGATAGTAATTAATAAATCAAACTCTTTCTCATTTTCATTTGATAACACATTAGGTAGATGTTTTGTAAACTGAGTGTTTAGTGCCGTTCTGTTCAGAGCCATGAGCTTCCTTAGAAAGTGCCATGGAAAATCTGTTATATCCTGAGGCTGAACATCATCCAGATTCTCTGACCCAATCTCTAGAACATCCCTTAGGGTCAGTTTTGAAACTCTTTGTTGTTGTATATTTAGGTTCTCCACAAGTCTATGAAATGTCTGCACTTTGTCTGTGAAAGCAAAATAACTTAATGTTACAGTACATTAACATAGTCATGAACAGAGTCATAAAATGAAACAAACTAATAAATGTATATAATTTTAATCATTTTTAATTTTTTAATTTTTGTAAATGTACCTCAACATTTTCAACTATTTTTTTAATTAGTCCTAAAACGGTTTTAGAACCAATTAAAACTAGTTGAACCTAAAATATTCATAAATTGCGCCCCACTTCAGAATTGTGCCCTGGCCGGTAGCCCCTCTTGCATTGTCCTAGTTACGGCCCTGCTAAAACCAATATATAGTCAGTTTCAGCTTAAACATTTTATGAAAGGGGTTCTATGACTGTAAAACCTCATCTCCAAATATTATTTACCTGGTGTCCGGAATTTCGGGGTTACCTTTAAGTTTCTTATCTTTACCGACCTTATGGTTTTTTTTTGACTGGCCGGAGTATGGAGGAAAGAGGAGAGCATCAGTAAGCATGCACAGGAACTGCAGGAACCCCCAACCTCACCAACAGACATCAGGTAAGTACAATTTTGGGAGGAATTTTAATCCTTTACATTTTAACACTATCCGTAATATAAAATTATTTTAAACAAAAAGGAAATTCCATAAGAATTTTTACATGATCACAATTGCAGAAAAGATAATAATGGTGGCATTTAGTTGGTAGGTTTTTTTTCCATTTATTGGACAAACTGTTGTGTCCTGTTATTAAGTTGTAATAAATGTTGTACTGATATCACATTTTGTCATTGAGTGGGTTTATGGGTTATCATTTTCCCAAACACCCCTCTTGCTAAACTGTAATGAGCGGTTGAAGGTTCTATCAATGAGGCATAGCACCTCTGTATAGCTGAATAACAATGGTTGTGAGTTCCATTATTTACTATGGGAGTGGTGGTACTTCTACCTTAGTGATTTCATTACGCTCAAACAATTCTCAGGTCAGTGACCAAGAGATAACATAGAACTCTAAAGAAAATCACAGACACCAAAGTACAAAAATAGTGTGAAATAAAAAATAGTTTACCTGTTTGTGAGGTGGGGTATATTGGAATAAAGCATTAATCACCATTTTTCCTTTCCAGGCAATCTTACTAACCCACCTGTTATGGTGAAGTGCCAGGGCAATTTAATGGAGTCAGTGGAGGTACAACGATAGCCCCAGTCTAGTGCTGGATTCCCATCCTATCCCACTTGGGGGTGGTGGGAAGTAGTGAAAACTAATATCCCCATGGTAATGCTGGTGCACCATTCTCCATACAGACGGTGTTATTGGTAATGTGGTTCCTCAGTAGAGTACAAGTCCTCAATATAGCACAAAGGATCTATTCACCCTCCTCTGGAACCAAGTGGAGAGGTGGAAATACAAATCCCAGAGGGGGCATTGGATCCCACCTCCAATATTCTTTCCATCATTTTCTGTCATTAGGGGTGGGTGGATTTAGGTTGTTGTGGAATTATATCTGTAAATCCACAGGTAGCTTAAGACTAGGTAAACAGATTAGTTAAAAAAAGATTTGTATTTTTCCACCACTGTAGGATTTTTTTCTGGTATTTTGTTCAAGATAGCAGATAATGAAATAGAAGAAATAATTTTTTTGGTGGGGCATAGATTGTTTTTAGCATAGATAGCAGTTTAGTCTGCAGTTTGCAAACCCTTACACATTGGATGTGTTTTTCAGAAATTATGAGGTTTGATGTATATTTTTCAAGTTAGTAATTTGCACGGTTTACAGACCGCACAACAAATCAGATAAAAAATGGACTTCAGTATATTTCTTCCAAGTCTTCAAGATTTCAAGACTACAAAACTAAACACTGAATGAGGATCGGTAATTATTTTGGGTTCTAGTAAAGATGTATTTAATGATGGGCCATCTGTGTATTGGCTCGGCTGGCTGAAGAGTCGTCAGTGTCTGATCCACCAAATGCATGAGGGCGAGGGTCTATCTTGCTTCTAATTGTCATCAACCTCAGCAGCACTTTCATAATCCCCAGCAGTATGCAGTGAAACTTATTATAGTTACGCCATAACAGTTAGTTTTACAGCCAGATTATTGTACTCATGTGCATTAGTCTAGTGTTCCCCATTACTGTTGGCTGACTTCCTGTATACCAAAACTATGGAGCTCACGTCCAACTAATGTTTCATGACACCATGTTTGATGTATGGGTAATGGAGAATACTCTTAATGTCAATGAATGCCAATTGAAAATATGGCATAGGGATTATATGTGTACTATATATTAATAGAATTTAAAATGTACTATTGTAATTAACTTAGGTTAGTCAAGACAAAATTATGAATTATCCCTGAGGAGTGTGTGTCAGGTGAATTACTGTTGGGAAAATATATGGATTGAATTCGGCGTCAGTTGGCCATGGCTTCGACAAGGTCTAATGCAGGAGGAGTGTAAGTGGCTAGTGGGAGAAGGCTTGAACTACACACACACAGCTCACTGTGGCTGGAGAATAGAGAATTCCCTGTGTCTGGTTTCACCTGGCTTCATTAAAGCTAACACAGACCAAGCCATGACAGGTTATTGAAGATGGGGAAATAAGTTGGAAAATGAGAAACTATATTATCACAATGTAAAAAGTAGTCGGGCTGACAGGTGTACTACAATGATGTAAAAAAGCCCAACCTGGACTGATGCGGAGCTGTGCTGCTTGAATCCTTCCTCCATATAGAGTGGAGTTTGTGAGCAGTGACTGTGCTGTGGCTGATGATCCAGTTACCATATACCTACATAAGATATCTACACATCTGTTCCTGACCTCTTGAAGCTGACTGGAGCTCATTTCCAAGAACCTCTGATACAGATAAGCTGTTTATTTATATCTTTTTGGTACGTTGCCACCTATCACTTGCTACTGATTGTCACGGATACATCTGAAACGTTGTTTTCTGCTTTCTTCTGTCTGTGTTTCGGCATATGATCAGGAATTATGAACATTGGTTAATACTGTTTATACCAGCCTGACATGATGAACACTTTGTATTTATATCTCTATATACAGTAATACTGACTGTCTGGACGTTCTGTACCAGTTAGCACTACTAGATTTGGCGCCATCATCCCTCTTTCTATATTAACAATACTTATTTCTCGATCGGAGTACCATCCGAAAATTAAGAGGGAGGCTGCCTACTCTTATGAAGAATAGTGTACACCAAGATCGGTGATTTATATTATTATTTACTCTCCTATTTCGAGTTTGAGCGCCAGTATTTATTATATCTAATAATACACATATTATATATATATATACTGCTAGCGTTATTATCATTACTAACTTTCATTATTGCTGTACTGTGTTATGGAAAGCAGGTGTGTTATTCACTGCCACTTCATCCCATTTCTGGCCACATCCTAGGTGGGGATTCTCCATGTTGGTCCCCGATAGGTTCAATCATCCAGTCTGTTGAATTATATTCCTACACATGGCCCTTGAGAAGACCTTGGTGAAGGCACTGCCACTTGAGACCAACCTAGAGACCTGCCTCCACTATCCTTTACCAAACCTAGCATAGAAGGCACATAAAGTCTTACATCCCATGGTTATAAGACTTCATGGTATTGCTGTGTCAGTATATTTGTTTTTCTTATTTTCAGGACATAGAGGAGTGTCTTTGTAATGACCTTGAAATAAACAGCATTTATATTGTTTCATTTAGGGAAAACTAGAAAAAAAAAAATCCAAGTCTGGTATTGCTCTCCCTCAAACTGTATCTGTTAGTAACAACAGAATGAAATACACATTGATGCATTTGATTAAATGTAATTTCTGCCTCACGGATACTTTCACAAATAAAGAAGAATATCTTTGCTCTTGACTGTGCAAGTTTTTCACTCAATAACCAGTGAACATGTTTATGTAATGTGAAATGTCTGTGATTACAGTGATTGTGATGAGAGAAGTTACTCACTTTCCATTAGGTGTTGGGACACATCAGACAATGCTGGAAACCTGGGAATCATGTTCTCTAGATGGTCCAGGAATCTCTCACAGGCCGGTTCTCCCTTCTGTAGTATATTGTTTATCAGCTTGTCAGCTCTCTGTCCTGGGCTCACAGCCTGGTACAGATCTTTATAGTCCTGAAAAGTTATGAGGTGGAGAGAGTCCAGCTCATCACACAAACCATCCACATTCTCCTCAAACACTTCCGTTAATTTCCATCTCAGTTGTTTAATAGTCCTCAATGGTTCTCTGAATGGAGCCATTTTTCTGAATTCCACAGTCTGAAAATAAGTATAAACACAGTGATTAGTTTGTTTATATAGAATGATTTTATCTGAATTGGTTATTAAATAAAATTATTTAATAAAGGGGAGTTATTAATTGTCATTAGTGCTGTGTACCATTTATGATGATGATTTTTTTTTAAGAATATATTTTAATTGGGATGTTGTCATTCTGTCGACATGTTTAAAATGGTGACATTGTGACTGTCAACAGTTGTAATGTCGACAGTCACAATGTTGACATTTAAATGGCAATGCCAGCAAAAGTCTCCGGATCTGCCAGCAAAAAAGCCTGTGGATCCGGCACAAAATAATTAATATTAAAAAAACACAAACATTAACCCCAAACCTTCCATCCCCCTTTCCAAACATATTACTCCTAGTGCATAAGCTGATAAAAGCAGAATCAGGGGGACAAAAATTGTGGTGTCCCCCCTATTTTACTAGAGCCAGCACTGAGCTTTGCCAGCCGGCACTGGTGACAGTATAGCAGGAGAACCCGTAGCTTGGGGATCTCCTGCCATAATGACAGGCTGATTAGAACAATACCGAGGCTATAATAGATTCAGACAGTTTATCAGCAAAAACTCAATTGTCTGTATTCACACAGTGCTATTTGCAATAAAATGTTGAGATTAAAATTTTTCATGAATGCTAATAAATATACAATGTATAAATGCAGCATTTTGTAATGTGACCGTCACCTTTAAAATAAGTACACAGTTCTGTTCATGTTTGCAGAAATGCACCTTATGTTCTGTCCCTTCTCCTTACAAACACTCCGTGCAGCATTTTACAGATGTGAATGTACAGCTAGGAGTGTACACGGTGGAAAGAGCAACAAACATCACCTTAACGTCCAACCACCTATCACGTCACTATCACCTCCGTCATTCATTTCTATTGTTTTTTCTTTCCTAATATACTGCTTCATTACTCCTAATTTTAGTATTAGTATTAGTCTCAATTAGTACTAAGTTAGTCAAGAGAGTAAGGGCACATAGGTCTCATTTATAACCCTCAGCCCGTCTTCCTTAGGCTTTAGTGTACAGATATTAGTCGTGGTGGGATATTAATTACACAATCAATATACTCATTAATATACATCTTGTTACTGTTTGAGAGAAATACTGAACATTAGCTAATATAACACAGTGGTTAGTATAAACATGTTAAACAAGACATCACAAGTGAGAGATACAGTGTAGGCTTCTCAAACCAGGACCGTGAAATTCTACTTTAGGAAAATAAAACAATTTCTGTGGCTAAATGAAAAGCAGATTGAATTTGAAATAAACAGAACTAACATTGTTTCCGTATGAGAAGATCCTGTTGTATTTACCTTCACTTCTTCTTATTCTGTGTTCCCTGGAGCGGATCTGGGTGGTGACTCCTCTATGTAGAATGTCTGTCCCCTAAGACTGAGCCCAGGTTTTCTCAGATAAAATTAAACATTAACAAATCCAGAACAGATTGCCTTTTACTGGTAATAATGATTTCCAAGTAAAGAGAACACCTTTCACTTTCACTCTCTCTGCTTTGTCACGATTGACAATTCATGACATTCCTCAAAACTGCCACAAGTTAGGTGGGTCCGTCCTGATTCTATGGGATTGTCCTACCGTCCTGAAAAGCAGAACTATAGCTCCAACTGCCGAGACTGTTGTCCTGCTAATAACCACCATACACTGCAAAGTGGGTAATGAATCAGGACATGGGATGTCCCCTTTCAGAGTATATCCATTAAATCACATGTACTGGTTGCACTTTTTATTTTGAATGTGGACAGCTAAGTAAGGGAGCACTATCTGCCTGTGGCTGGGTGAGGAAAGCTTGAAATAAACTGCAACAAAACACACAAATAGCCATGTTGAAAAGCTTCTCAATAAGGGCCGACATTGAAATTCCATGGACTTCTTCTTAAACCAAAAAATACTTCCATCTAAATTCTTATTAACATATTCATCAGAATATACTTTGCATAATAAGGTTACTGTGCCACTGATCCGTTTAACCTACAACTGAAGTACAAAGTGATTAACAGGATGGTCATCCTTCAACCTTGAAGAAACACATTGAGATAACCACCATACATTAAGGATGTTTACCCATTAAACCCTACATCAATGTAGTTCTGACTGTTTCAGTCCTAACTAACATTCATATTATAGTTATTGTACACACAGCAATAAATGTATCCTGAGTAAGAAACTCATATTGTTTCTGTGTCATAGATTGTGCTGTCAATCTCTGTGTTAGGTTAAAGTCTATGGAAGGTGAAAGAAGCAGATTGAAAATACAGATTATAGATTAAAGACAAGTACATAGCAAAGTTCAAAGACTGAATTTAAAGAATAGTTTCATTTGCACGTATCCACAAGCGTTCTATGGCAGTTTTCCACAAACTACTTTACGGCAGAAACATGATAGGTAAAGCATATGTCACTGTCAATTAAAGGGAACTATTTAGTGTGTGATGACATCTGGATATTTTTGTATTGTTACATTTACCTAGGTATAAACCAGCCATGGTATCATGCATCTCACCAGTTAGCTCTGTGCTTTGGTTTCTCTTGGTTAGCGCTATCTGCTGTTCAGCCTGGCGTTCCTCTATCATCGGATGCAGGGCTGCCAAGAAGAATTCAGGGCCCGGGTACAACAAATTCATGGGGCCCCCTCATAGTGAAGTAAGCCCCAAAAATATTAGTTGTGTGGTCATACATTCAGGGGCGTGGCTAGCCAAACGGCGGTGCAAAAATTTTGGGAGGTGTGGTCATGCATTCGGGGGCGTGGCAAACGTGCCATTGGGGCGTGGCTAACATAAAAACCACTAGGCTCTCAATTCGCCGGAGCGTCACATATGTTCAAGCACTCCTGACTTTCAGGACATCTAGCACCACAGTGTAGTATACAAACAATGCATTGTGTACACAAACAGTTCAGTCTTGGCCTACACCTTACATTGGACACAACATTCACCAAAAATTGGTATTGTCCCTACTAGAATCACAACATTTCACACACTGTGCTGCTCTCTCCTACCTGTTCTTCTCACTTTCTCCACCTGTGGCTGCTGCTTTCTTTAGTTGTGGCTTGTCCGGATCCAGAAATGTTGAAGGACCTATTTTGAAAAAAAAATGGCTACATTTAGAAAATTACAGCCAGCCCCAGCGTTAAATCAATAGCACCCACGATTAATAATTAGGCCTTCCTCCAGCCCCAACATTAAAATAATACTATTCACATTTAATAAATAAACCTATTTCCCTTCCTGCAAACAGCCCCAGCAGTACCTATTTCCCGCAACCATCACTGCCATTAAATAATTCATAGTCACATTTAATAAATAGACCTCATTCTCCCTAAACTCACCCCAAGATTCAATAGCCCCCAAACCACCCCATCTTAAATTAATAGTCCCTACTATTAAATTTCCTCACCATCACCCTACAAACAAAATAGCGCCCATTAATTAGCTGCCACCTACCTCACACACACTACATTGCAACAAGCCCCCTGTGCCATCACACACACAATACTGTGCCCCTTCATCACAACTACACTGTGCCCCCTTATGCTCACACTGCGACCTCCATGCTGCTTTTCCCCCTTCTTTTTTACTTTGTGCCTCTCTCCCACTTTTTTTCCTCCTCTGTTCCTCTCTCCCACTTTTTTTTATTCCTCTGTGGCTCTCTCCTTTTTTCCCTCCTCTGTGTTCCTCTCTCCCACTTTTTTGTTTATTCCTCTGTGGCTCTCTCCTTTTTTTCCCTCCTCTGTTCCTCTCTCCCCAATTTTTTTTCCCTCCTCTGTTCCTCTCTCCCACTTTTTTTCCCCTCCTCTGTTCCTCTCTCCCCAATTATTTTTTATTCCTCTTTGGCTCTCTCCTTTTTTTCCTCCTCTGTTTCTCTGTCTCTTTCTTTATAGTACTGTCCCTCTCTGTTTTCCTCCCCTTGCCTCTCCGTTTCTTTACTTACCTTTTGTCAACTTCTTTCTTTTCTTTTCTGCTCTTCTGTCTCCTCTTCTGTCTTCTTTCTTCCTGCTGGCTGCGGCGCTCCTCACTGACTGACAGGCGTGACTTGATGACGTCACACCCGGCAGTCAGTGTGAATGGAGGAGAGGAGGGACACGGCGCCGCGCGATCACGTGAGTATTTTTTTTTTTTTTTAATTTATTCTTCCTCCCAGCTCCCAAGAAACCCAAGACCCCCCCCCCCCCCCGAACCCCCCCCCCCCCCCCCTCCGCGGGAAAAAAAATATAAAAAGTAAAAAAAAAATAGCGCAAGACAGAAAAATTAAAAAAAAAAAATTAATTAGCAGCGAGGGCCCGGCCCGGGCCCCCTGGCATGGCCGGGCCCGGGTAAACTGTACCCGCTCCCCCCCCCCCTCTCGGCGGCCCTGATCGGATGCCATCTTGCCTAGCGGTCTACGCATGTGCTACCCCGGGAAGCTTCAAAACCTCTGCTCCGCAGTGATTGGATCATCTGCAGCCAGTTCCCTTTATAAGAGCCCTCCTCCGTATAATGGGTGTCAGATCATCTGGTCTCTCTACCTAATAGGAAGCATCTCCTCTGACTCCTGTTGTTCCTGACATTGTGGATGGTGCAGCTCATCGCTACTCAGCTATACCTGTGCAGCTCATCACTACTCAGCATTACTTGTGTAGCTCATTGCTTCTCAGCATTTGCCTATGCAGGTCATTGCTTCTCAGCATTATCACTGCAGAGCATCGCTCATCATCGATCCTGTTCCAGCGAGTATAAACCTGTGTGGATCTCAGTGCTATTGCCCTCTGCAGCTCAAAGCTTTACTGATTTATTGGCTCAGCTTATCTCACAGTCAAGACCTTTGGCTTCACTGCAGAGCATCGCTCATCATCGGTCCTGTTCCAGTATACACCTTTGTGGATCTCAGTGATCCAGCTCTCAGCAGTGCATCTCTTCACTACTACTTCTATTTTGCCTGATGGCTACTTTGTGGTTCTGTGTATTATCTGCTCTGTGCCCCCTAGAGGACCGCGACCTGCAACTGAGAGCAGCTAAGGCCATATACCCTTGCGGGAATCCCCGGTAAATAACTCTCCTCCGTTAGACTCCACATCTCTCTGGGGGTAAGCTATCACTCGAGCAGAGATCAGGACCATTCCCAATATCTGGCTTTCAGGACACATGGGTCTACAGCTGTAGTTCCACAGCAGTAATTTGTAGATCCTTATCTAATAAATGGCATGGCTGTAGAGAGCCGTGTAGGTGGCAAAGTTACCTCCATGGTTCATAGTTCTGCTTGGGGTTGCTACACTTCATCTGAACCCAGAGAGGCCACACTTTCAACCCCAACCCCACAGTCTTTCCTGGGGATGTGCTGGGCAACCAGCAATACCACTGGTGTCATCACCTACAGAGATAATGTCTTCTTGTCACACCACCCCACAGTGATTCCGTAATATTGCTCCAGCCCTTCAACATAACAGGTTAAATTAGGAAAAATACCTCTCAAGTGTATGGGGGAATTATTATATTATTACCAAACCCCTCTAGCGAGACCAGGTTTCCCGGTAGATTTTAACTAAAGGTTAAACCTATCTGGCATCCACTAAATATGAATTATGGGAAAATGGTTCCATCATTCATATTTATAATGACTGATGGTAGGTGGCATAGAAATGCAACAATAATACTAAGATAACAGGGTGTCTGTGGTGGACGTACAATTCCCACCAGGTTCCTAATTAGAGTCGAACAACTGCTATGCACCAGAGACTTAATCTCCCAATATTCCTCCTTCACATCTACACCACACACACACACACACACACACACCTCTGCACATCTACACCACACACACACACCTCTGCACATCTACACCACACACACACCTCTGCACATCTACACCACACACACACCTCTGCACATCTACACCACACACACCTCTGCACATCTACACCACACACACCTCTGCACATCTACACCACACACACCTCTGCACATCTACACCACACACACCTCTGCACATCTACACCACACACACCTCTGCACATCTACACCACACACATCTCTGCACATCTACACCACACACATCTCTGCACATCTACACCACACACATCTCTGCACATCTACACCACACACATCTCTGCACATCTACACCACACACACCTCTGCACATCTACACCACACACATCTCTGCACATCTACACCACACACATCTCTGCACATCTACACCACACACATCTCTGCACATCTACACCACACACACCTCTGCACATCTACACCACACACACCTCTGCACATCTACACCACACACACACCTCTGCACATCTACACCCCACACACACACACACACACACCTCTGCACATCTACACCACACACACCTCTGCACATCTACACCACACACACACCTCTGCACATCTACACCCCACACACACACACACACACACCTCTGCACATCTACACCACACACACACCTCTGCACATCTACACCACACACACACCTCTGCACATCTACACCACACACACACACCTCTGCACATCTACACACACACCTCTGCACATCTACACCACACACACCTCTGCACATCTACACCACACACACACCTCTGCACATCTACACCACACACACACACCTCTGCACATCTACACCACACACACACCTCCACACATCTACACCACACACACACCTCTGCATATCTACACCACACACACCTCTGCACATCTACACCACACACACACCTCCGCACATCTACACCACACACACACCTCCGCACATCTACACCACACACACACCTCCACACATCTACACCACACACACCTCTGCACATCTACACCACACACACACCTCTGCACATCTACACCACACACACCTCTGCACATCTACACCACACACACACCTCCGCACATCTACACCACACACACCTCTGCACATCTACCCCACACACACACCTCTGCACATCTACACCACACACACACCTCTGCACATCTACACCACACACACACCTCTGCACATCTACACCACACACACACCTCTGCACATCTACCCCACACACACACCTCTGCACATCTACACCACACACACCTCTGCACATCTACACCACACACACACCTCTGCACATCTACACCACACACACCTCTGCACATCTACACCACACACACACCTCCACACATCTACACCACACACACCTCTGCACATCTACACCACACACACAGCTCCGCACATCTACACCACACACACCTCTGCACATCTACACCACACACACACCTCCGCACATCTACACCACACACACCTCTGCACATCTACACCACACACACCTCCGCACATCTACACCACACACACCTCTGCACATCTACACCACACACACACCTCTGCACATCTACACCACACACACCTCTGCACATCTACACCCCACACACACCTCTGCACATCTACACCCCACACACACCTCCACACATCTACACCACACACACCTCTGCACATCTACACCCCACACACACCTCTGCACATCTACACCCCACACACCTCTGCACATCTACACCACACACACCTCTGCACATCTACACCACACACACCTCTGCACATCTACACCACACACACCTCTGCACATCTACACCACACACACCTCTGCACATCTACACCCCACACACACCTCTGCACATCTACACCACACACACCTCTGCACATCTACACCACACACACACCTCTGCACATCTACACCACACACACCTCTGCACATCTACACCACACACACCTCTGCACATCTACACCACACACACACCTCTGCACACCTACACCACACACACACCTCTGCACATCTACACCCCACACACACCTCTGCACATCTACACCACACACACACCTCTGCACATCTACACCACACACACACCTCTGCACACCTACACCACACACACACCTCTGCACATCTACACCACACACACACCTCTGCACATCTACACCACACACATCTCTGCACATCTACACCACACACACCTCTGCACATCTACACCACACACATCTCTGCACATCTACACCACACACACACACCTCCACACATCTACACCACACACACCTCTGCACATCTACACCACACACACCTCTGCACATCTACACCACACACATCTCTGCACATCTACACCACACACACCTCTGCACATCTACACCACACACACACACCTCTGCACATCTACACACACACCTCTGCACATCTACACCACACACACCTCTGCACATCTACACCACACACACACCTCTGCACATCTACACCACACACACACACCTCTGCACATCTACACCACACACACACCTCCACACATCTACACCACACACACACCTCTGCATATCTACACCACACACACCTCTGCACATCTACACCACACACACACCTCCGCACATCTACACCACACACACACCTCCGCACATCTACACCACACACACACCTCCACACATCTACACCACACACACCTCTGCACATCTACACCACACACACACCTCTGCACATCTACACCACACACACCTCTGCACATCTACACCACACACACACCTCCGCACATCTACACCACACACACCTCTGCACATCTACCCCACACACACACCTCTGCACATCTACACCACACACACACCTCTGCACATCTACACCACACACACACCTCTGCACATCTACACCACACACACACCTCTGCACATCTACCCCACACACACACCTCTGCACATCTACACCACACACACCTCTGCACATCTACACCACACACACACCTCTGCACATCTACACCACACACACCTCTGCACATCTACACCACACACACACCTCCACACATCTACACCACACACACCTCTGCACATCTACACCACACACACAGCTCCGCACATCTACACCACACACACCTCTGCACATCTACACCACACACACACCTCCGCACATCTACACCACACACACCTCTGCACATCTACACCACACACACCTCCGCACATCTACACCACACACACCTCTGCACATCTACACCACACACACACCTCTGCACATCTACACCACACACACCTCTGCACATCTACACCCCACACACACCTCTGCACATCTACACCCCACACACACCTCCACACATCTACACCACACACACCTCTGCACATCTACACCCCACACACACCTCTGCACATCTACACCCCACACACCTCTGCACATCTACACCACACACACCTCTGCACATCTACACCACACACACCTCTGCACATCTACACCACACACACCTCTGCACATCTACACCACACACACCTCTGCACATCTACACCCCACACACACCTCTGCACATCTACACCACACACACCTCTGCACATCTACACCACACACACACCTCTGCACATCTACACCACACACACCTCTGCACATCTACACCACACACACCTCTGCACATCTACACCACACACACACCTCTGCACACCTACACCACACACACACCTCTGCACATCTACACCCCACACACACCTCTGCACATCTACACCACACACACACCTCTGCACATCTACACCACACACACACCTCTGCACACCTACACCACACACACACCTCTGCACATCTACACCACACACACACCTCTGCACATCTACACCACACACATCTCTGCACATCTACACCACACACACCTCTGCACATCTACACCACACACATCTCTGCACATCTACACCACACACACACACCTCCACACATCTACACCACACACACCTCTGCACATCTACACCACACACACACCTCTGCACATCTACACCACACACATCTCTGCACATCTACACCACACACACCTCTGCACATCTACACCACACACATCTCTGCACATCTACACCACACACACACACCTCCACACATCTACACCACACACACACCTCTGCACATCTACACCACACACATCTCTGCACATCTACACCACACACACACCTCTGCACATCTACACCACACACATCTCTGCACATCTACACCACACACACACACCTCTGCACATCTACACCACACACACACATCCGCACATCTACACCACACACACACCTCCACACATCTACACCACACACCTCTGCACATCTACACACACACACACCTCTGCACATCTACACCACACACACACCTCTGCACATCTACACCACACACACCTCTGCACATCTACACCACACACACCTCTGCACATCTACACCACACACACACACCTCTGCACATCTACACCACACACACACCTCTGCACATCTACACCACACACACCTCTGCACATCTACACCACACACACACACCTCTGCACATCTACACCACACACACACACCTCTGCACATCTACACCCCACACACATCTCTGCACATCTACACACACACACACCTCCGCACATCTACACCACACACACATCTCTGCACATCTACCCCACACACACACACCTCTGCACATCTACACCACACACACCTCTGCACATCTACACAACACACACACCTCTGCACACCGCACACACACCTCTGCACATCTACACCACACACACACACACACACACCTCTGCACATCTACACCACACACACCTCTGCACATCTACACCACACACACACCTCTGCACATCTACACAACACACACCTCTGCACATCTACACCCCACACACACACACACACACACCTCTGCACATCTACACCACACACATCACCCCACACACACAACTTCACAAATTTGGTAAAATGTTTCCAAATGACTATTCCTACTGACTAGATTTTGCTCATTTCTTCGACTTCTTTTGTTTGGTTTATTTGCGTTTTGTGTTTGGCAGTTACCATTTATAACGAGCTTGCTATTCTATATTGACTCGATTTCCTATCCATTCGTTTGGTCCAACATGATCTTACTCTTAATTTTTTCCATCATTTTGATGGGCTTTTAACTAGTATTAAATACATTAGCAACTCTTAATACTATAATACTTAATAAATATATACTTTAAAAAACATTTTTACAGTTTCTCTTACTTGCAAACACATGTTCTGGCATGTAAACGCATCCGTCATCACTATCAATCGGCACTTGTTCCTGCCCTGTAGCTGGAGCAAGTGATATGACTAAAAAACACGTACCAAATATATGCCCAGAGCTTGAATCGGCCACATGTACGCTCAGCCTCAGCACACCCTTGTGCAATGTACATTGCCTACGTTAGCTCACCCCTTTCTGACCCCTTCAAACAGTAGGCAGTTGGAAGTGTCATTTAAGTACAGGTATTAATTGCCTGCAGTTGTTGCCACTGATGTAAGTATTATTTTGGTGCATACAGAGATTTTACACAAGATACAGCATGTTGAAGAACTTATATTCTTTAATGAATCAGGCCCAAAGTATCTAGCCTGAAATACTGCAAATGTACTGCATGTGTGTTTTGCATTTCACATGGGCAGCACGGTGGCTCAGTGGTTAGCACTTCTGCCTTCCAGCACTGGAGTTATGAGTTCAATTCCCGACTATGGCCTTATCTGTGAGGAGTTTGTATGTTCTCCCCGTGTACGTGTGGGTTTCCTCCGGGTGCTCCGGTTTCCTCCCACACTCCAAAAACATACTGGTAGGTTAATTGGCTGCTAACTAATTGACCTTAGTCTGTGTCTCTGTGTGTGTGTGTTAAAGAATTTAGATTGTAATCCCCAATGGGGCAGGGACTGATATGAGTGAGTTCAGTGCTGCGGAATTAGTGGCGCTATATAAATACATGATGATGATGCTGTTTTAAAGATCTGTGCTAATGTAAGCGATTCCATCAAGGAAAAGTTAACCAGTCCTAACTAAAGTTCAATAGTTATTGACATGTATTACATTACAGTGCATCTATGAAAAGTGCAATAAATGTATCCTGAGTATGAAGCAGAAACTGATATTGTTTCTGTGTCATGGATTATGCTGTTATTCTCTATATCAGACTAAAGGGTATGGAAAGTGAAAGATGATACAGATTGTAGATTAAAGAAGTACATAGCAAAGTCCAAAGACTTAATTTAAATAGTAGTTTATTAACATATCTACAAGCCTGTCCCCTGGCATTTTTCCACAAATTACTTTATGGCAGAGACATGATAAGCACAGTTTATGAGAGTCTTTGTAAATTAAAGGGAACATCTTAGCAATGGATGACATCCGTATATATGTTTACATTTACTTAGGTGTAAACCACCAATGGCTGTACAGCTGTAGATCCACAGCAGTGATTTGTAGTTATATAACTACTGAAAGGCATGGGTGGAGAGAGAATAATATAAGTAAGAGAGAGCTGTATACAGATCATTTCTCTCAAATTTATTAAAAGTAAGAATTAAATCAATCAATTCGCTGCACAGACCTGTTAAGGAGTATCCTTATTAGTATATAGATATTAATAAATTAAGAGCTCATAAATAAGCTGTCCACAAAACAGCAAAAATATAACACATGAATAATAAATTAAACTCAAGAATTTGTAGTAAAGATTTCTTCTATTGTTCAAACCTTAATTCCTTCCACATTGCCAACGTATTGAACACCACACAGGCAGTTTATAAAATAAAACACATAGTTTGACTGACAATTCAAAGGTTTTTCAATGGGAAATTTCTCACCAAATACAAAAGAATAAAATCCCCCACTTCTGTGATCCTCATATTTGCAAGCAGTACATTTCTTTCTACCACAACTGTGAAAACCATTAGACATATCTACAAGCCAACTAGCACAAAACAGTTTTGAAAGAGGTGTTTCCTCAATTAAGGTACTTCTAAAGAATCTCAGTGCCAAGAGGGAAGAGCTATGTGAACTGGTAAAACTTAATCCAAAATCATTCTCATTCAAATGTGACAAAAAAGATGAAATTGATGACCCATTACCATCCTAAACAAAAAACAAATAATCTATGTATCTGCCATAGAGAACTAGGTTTGCCCCAAATGGAGAATACCAAATGAATCGCTCCTTGAACAATCCCATATAGAGGTTAGCAAAGCTCAAGGTGAACATAGCCCCCATGGCAGTCCCCGGTGTTTGTAAAAAAAATTGTTAATAAAACAAAAATAATTGTGCTTCAAAATAAACTGAATAGTTAAAGCATTGCGATTCAACAAGCTGCGGAAGGCGATGCATCTACCCAGTGGGCTGTTAAAGTCATATAGTCCTTCATTTGCCCTGAACCCCTTGTCCCCATGTCCGTGGTTAAGTGGACAGTGGGTACAACCGCATTTTTCAGAGCAGTGAGGACACTTGTTAGTACTTCTCTGTACATCTTTGGTATCGCCTGCCTAGTGGAGTGGAATCTCGATGGGATTTGGTACCGGGGACACAATACCTCCATCAACCGTCTAAATCCCACTCCACTGATGGCGGACACCGGACGCACGTCTAACACCAACATAGCAGTTACAGCCGCAGTTATCCGCTTTGCAATAGGGTGACTACTGTCGTACTTTGTGCTCATGGCAAACGACTGTTAGACGGTCAACTGTTTTGTGAAAGACGTAGCGTTCTTACGACTTCCCCTCTGGGAAGATGACCGACTACCAGCAGCAACAGCAGCAGCGGCAGTAGTAGGCGTAACGCTGCAGGATTCCTCGGATGAATCCCGGATTGAAGAGGACTCAGTCATGCTGGTGACATGGCCTGCAGGACTATATCTGATGGAGATCGTGGAGGAAGTTGACGAGGAGGGTGTTGGTGGTGTGTATCCAACAGGACCAAGGGATTTAGGTGTCCCCGGACTGCTGACGGTCCTAGCCACAGTTCCTGAACTAAACACTGAATTATGAAGGTTCTTCAGGTGACATATAAGGGAGGATGTCCCTAGGTAGCCAAGATCCTTACCCCTGCTTATTTGAGCTTTACATAAGCTACATATGGCCATACATTTGTTGTCTGGATTTGGATAAAAATAACTCCAGACTGAAGAGGTAGATTTTTTGGTCTTCTGACCAGGCATGACGATGGGCTTTTTCATCCCATGGACAACAACTGTTTCCCCCCCTGATGCCTCATTTAAGATAACCACATCAGCATCCTCCTCGTCAAGTTCCTCCTCAGCGCCAGCTACATCAATATCCTCCTCCCGGTGTACAACATTGACACCTTGATTATCCAAATCTGGATCTACACTGTGGGTGATCCTTCTATCATATGCAGAGGGCGTGCTGCAAATGGTGGAAGGAGCCACCTCTTCCCATTCAGTGATGGGAAGGTCAGGCTACGCAACCACCAACACCCTTGGACACGCCTTGGAGATTTGTGATGTCATCTGTTTAGAAGGCAGAGTTGTTTGCTGTGTTGTTGATGACAGCTTAACTCTCTTAATTTTTTTGGAGGGGGGGGAGGAGGAGGGCTTAGATCCTTGGGTGAAGCTTAACCACTAGTCCTGAACACGGGCCAGGGCCTAAGCCGTTCCTTGCCACTCCGTGTCGTAAATGACATATTGGCACGTTTACGTTTCTCCTCAGATGTTTTCAATTTTCTTTTTTTTGCTAATTTTAGTGAACTTTGGAATTTTGGATTTTACATGCCCTCTACTAGGAGATTGGGCATCGCCCTTGGCAGACGACGTTGATGGCATTTCATCGTCTATGTCATGACTAGTGGCAGCAGCTTCAGCATTAGGAGGAAGTGGGTCTTGATCTTTCCCTACTTTATCCTCCAAATTTTTGTACTCCATTATATGCAGCACAAGAGAGCGTACCCCTAAACCACACACACTTTGGGACTGCAGAAACAGTGAACGTAGTAATATAGATTGCAGTTCCTATTTTTTTGGACTGCAGAAACAGTGAACGCAGTAATATTGATTGCAGTTCCTATTTTTTTGGTCTGCAGAAACAGTGAACGTAGTAATATTGATTGCAGTTCCTATTTTTTTGGACTGCTGAAACAGTGAACATAGTAATATAGATTGCAGTACTGCAAGAACAGTGAACGTAGGTAAATTTAGCAGTACTAATAATTCTGGACTGCAAGAACAGTGAACGTTGATTCTTCATGTGGCTGTTGTTCCTCTGCCCGTCACAGGTGTCCTCACCTCATCTTCACCCTCACTTGACTCCTTGGGATGTACAGCTCTCATAATGGAAGAAACAACTAACATTAAAATTGTTTACATTTTTGCCCATAACATCTTACTTTTACCATCATTTTAGTAGATTTCATAACACACAGTAATTTCAGATGTGAAATGTATATTTTGTTGACATGCGTGTATATGTGGGGTCATTTAGAGAAAAAAATTACACTTAATTATATAACAATATGTATAAAGTGCAAACTTTATTTCTTTGGCTTGATGGCAATTTTAGATATGCATCCATTTAACTGAGTTATTCTCCAGAAAATACATAGTAAACTTGACTACATGGCCAGATTATGCAATAGGGTGACTTGGTTGCAGTTGAAATTGCTAGACTTTGGTGGGTTGGTGTTGAAAAATTGATAATCTTATTTGCAAAAAGGTAAGTGGAAATTAATTTAGAAAACACAGGAATATATACATTGGTGGGAGTGTTAAGAGTTATTTAGTCATTACATTACAGTAATTTTAATATTATGATTAGAAATTTACCTGGAGGGTATTGTTGTGTGGTTGAGGGAGGGCTTTTGTCAGTATCTATCCGCCCCATACCCTGCACCAGTTGGTCCTCAATGCAGGTGATAAAGCAATTAAATGTCCAGATATTGATGAAGCATTGTTCATTTATTGCAATAGAGTGTACGATCAGCAAAAGTTATCACACTGAACACACACAGCAATACAAATAATTTATAACCCTCCATGTATCTCTACTTAATGGCCATAAAAGGAACAAAAAGTTCACTGTCCAATCTAACACAGTTGAAGGGGGGGTTGCAGTTATAAAAACAGATGTCTCTCCCTAAGAGAGTTATATTACAAACAGATAACTGAAAAAAAGGATCCTAAAACTGACGCAAATATTAATCCTTAAACTGCATTCTCACATGCCAAAGTAAAACAACCGTTTGACAATAAAATATAACAAATACTGTAATTATATCAATGAAATAACCACAGTTAATTTACTGTAGAAGCACTCTTCAGACAGTAAGTGTAAAAAAGCATATGTAACCTTTACATTCCTTTAGACCAATGTCTAGCTAGAGTTATACAACCTATTCATGAAGCTAAGAACAATGAAATATATTTTAATCCATTATACTTCTCTAAACTATTAATACATCCAGCTTTTATCATGCCAAAACTTAAACTTCATCAATCCTCTGTTTGTGAATCATATTCACACATGTTGACAAAGAAGCTCTAATTGTCGAGAGAATTTTACATTAAAGTTGTTGCACAAATATCCTTTTTTCCTTTATATAATTCAATGCAATAGACAATTTTCCTTGTGATTCTGATACAACATTTATCTGTAATGCTTTTGTTCCAATTTTACATAGTTTTCCTAATATATCGGGTACACATCTTAATAGTAGTTAAATCAATGCACATATTGTTAGAAATATAATAACATATTTCCCTAAAGTCCAAAATAAATGTTTCCACCATTTAGACAAAACTGAAAATATACCTGTAAACCAAGTAGAAGGATTCCACCAGGAGCTTTCCCACAAGTCATCATTTTCAGTATCTAGATCATTATTGTCTATTTTAAACTTATCCTTCAATTGGGCAATATTTAGTATATATTTATCTATCTACTCCTCAGCATTTTTTTATTGAATTAGCAATGTACGTGCAACAATGAATACCGTACACAGTTTCTAATGTATGACAATATCCAATACTTTGAGCAGTTAATTAATCTAATATTAATCTATTTTGAATCAATTCAGATTTAAAAGCTTGAAGTTTCTTTGAAACATACCTAAATGTATCATCATAAATATTTTATTTAATAAATCAGCTAACTGCTCTATTGCTTCAACATTATTTAAATATCCAATTCGTACATGACTAAAAAAAAATAAATGCCTACTGAGTGTTCTATTTAAAAAAAAGATGCTTTTGTTTAACATCTATAGTTTTTATAGATCTTTTCTTTCTTTGTCTTATATTTTGAGTGAAAATATAATTCAGATCTTTATGCTCTATTACAATTGTTCTAGGAATTAATTTACCAATATAACATATACCTTCAGGATTTGGAAGTAGCCATTTCAATCTTCCACATGAAGTACAAATTTCCTAGAAGTGTATACGGGATATCAGACATCCGGTTAAGTGCTGCCTTATATCCTAATTCACAAGTAGCCTGATTAACAAAATGTCTTGTCCACCTAGTTACATTTCAATAAAGTTTTACATTAATTAGTTCTTCAATTAAATTTAAGCTGCTGTACTGTATAATCTTCATACACTTCTTAATTGCTCCTAAATATATCCTTGATATACAATAATTCACTCCCTTTTGTCTTGTTGCTGTGTTAGCAGTTTTATTATAACATGCTATACTTTCGTGAATAGCATTATATTATTTTAATAACTTTATATATGGAGGCATAACAGTAGTATATTGGTATAAGACCAACATTATGATGCCTGCGGGATACTAGCGTACAAAGCCAGCAATCACTAGTATTAAGTTTATTTCCTATCAACTGGTGAAAAACATAGATAGGATGTTGGTAATTAAAGTGATTAGGATCATCCTCACACTATTTTACATGTTGCTTTTCTGAATGATGTTCACAATATTTACAAACACATGCTTGAATTGGGGGTAAATCTATACAATGTTTATTAGATGTTAGTCTAGTTGTTCTAATATCTTTCCTTTCCATGTTTGTCACATTATCTTTCTGTTGTCCATTTACAGGGCTGTAAAGATACATACAGAACAAATATAAATGTCAGCAATGTTAAAGCAAATAACAGTAAACATTATTTCATGTTTGATTGAGGAGTCATTAACTCCAAATACCAATTTCATTCTGACTCTTGTCTTTTCCTCTTCACAAGACTTCCTTTCCCTGACTTTATCAGAAAGATAGTGTCTTGCTTGTGTAAGGGCTGAGACATTATTATGGCCTTAGAAATATCCATTACTTGCAGCTTCAATGCGTTAGTGGAAATCTATTTACTTGATCAGGATCTGATGCGTTCCTTGACTTTTGCTGCAGTTGGTGTCATTAATAACACTATATATGAACCTTCCCACCGATCAGTCAGCGAACCAGATCTCAAGAAACTTCTTATCATCACCCAATTTCCTGGATGTAGGTTATCACAGGCTATGTCAAGTTGGATGTCTGCCTATCACAGCAGCTTGAATCTGTTTTAACTGTTTAGAAAATGCTAAAATGTAGTTAATACTCACATCATTCTCAAATCAATTTGGCTTTGACTGGTTTTGCAATTCAGAGTCAAATTAGGAATTTTCCCAAAAACGAATTTCATATGGTGATAAATTGAGAGGTCCTTGAGGAGTTTCTCTGATAGCATGTAAAACCAATGGCAGTGCCTCTGGCCATTACATTCCTGTTTCCTTTGTTAATTTAAACAGCTTATTCTTAATAATTCCATTGTATCTTTAAACGTTTCCACTAGATTGCGGGTGATATGGCATATGTAATTGCTGTTTTATACCCAAAAATTCACACATTTGTTTAAAAACAAGTCCAGTAAAATGAGTACCTCAATCAGAGGAAATTGCCTGTGGTATGTCAGATCTACATACAAATTCCTGTACTATCTTCTTAGCAGTAACAGTAGCTACCGCGTAACCTACAACCCACTGGAAAATTAACACATACTAATACATATTCTAACATCCTACACTTAGGAATTTGGATGAAATCAATTTGAATTACCTTCAAGGGGTCTTCAGTTGGTGGCAGTTGATTAGGTATTGTCTTTATTGCCTTCCCTGCATTTCTCTGTAAACAGATATTACATGAGGCACAGTACCTGGGAACTATGGCTGAAAATACAGGTGCATACTAATACATTTTGGCTATATTCTACATAGCAGTCTTACCTGCATGGATCAAGCCATGCCTCATTTGTGCCAATGCTGGCAAGAGTGCTTTGGGAACTACAGGCCTACCTCCCTTTCTAAATCTATCTTTAACAATTTGGCATCCTGCCACTTCCCATCTGGCATTTTCCTGTGGAGAACAACATTTTTGCATCTCAGTTTAATCAGGAATTATAACATTTAGTATTTCAATTCTTTCAATTACTTGTGCAGTATCTATTTGTGCAGCTTCCTTAGCAGCTAAGCCAGCTGTATGATTTACTTTTGTGACATCAGCATGTCCTGTCATATGTGCTTGGTACTTAATAACTGCTACCTGTTTTGGTAACTGAATAGCATGTAGTAAGTTATTGACAACTTTATGATGGGCAACTGGTGTACCATTGGCTTTGACAAAATTTCTTTGTCACCGTAGTTCAGCAAAATCATGCACGACTCCAAATCCATATCTACTATTTGGGCAAGTAATAACTGTTTTGTCTTCTGCCAATTTTCCTATGACAACTTCCATCTACATTGAAAACCATATTAGGATTTTGCAATGGTATCTTTGTTAAGTCTGGTCGTAATGCAGTAGTTTTCTACATATACATAATACAGTCAAGTGGATCATTAGCAGAAAGTATCCTCTTCATCTGATACACTTAATGTCAAACCATTACTACCTGTATCCAAATATACCTCCTCCACTCTTTGAATCTTACAGGGGTCAATATCAAAAGCAATTGGCAACAGAGTTGCAGGGTTTAAAACATTGCATCTGACAAGTGTGATATTTGGGACCATAAGTAGAACTAATTACCATTTTGTTAGTCTGAAATTAGTAACATTAGTAACATGTCTAGTCTGCTGGCAATTTAACAGTGCAGCTACTGCATGTGGAACCTGTACAGTAAGGGGATTCCCTAAAACTATGTCAGCAAACCTGTTTACCAACAAAGCAGTGCTGCTAAATTTTTTAAACAACCAGGAAGTTTCCTAGACACAAGATCAAGTTGTTTACTGTAGGATACAATGGGTCTGTGGGTGTTCCCACGGGGCTGTGATAAAACACCAGCAGCATAACCTAGATGTTCATGGCAAAACAAAGTAAATGATAACTCATAATTTGGTATACCTAATGCAGGTGCTATAAAAAGCTCATGTTTAAGCTGTTCAAAACAACTCTTGGTAATATCAGAATGAATAAGTGATTCTTTAACAGCACCAGTTGTAAGTTCATACAAAGTGGCAGTCGAGCTTGAATAGTTGGGTAATCAGTTCCTACAAAACCCAGCTACACCCAAGAATCCTCTGAGTTTTCTTTTGTTCATGGGCAAAGTTAAATCATGTATTGCTTGAATTCAATGTGGAGATCAGTGTCCTATGTATAGGACCTGTGGACTGTATAACTGCAGTTTGTTCTTTCACACTATATATGTAATATACTAAATGAATTAGTAACTCACCAGTGTCTGAAAGTGATGCCTCAAAAGAATTAGAGCACAACAGCAAATCATCCACATATTGGATGCGCTGTGCTTCCTTGTGAAAAACTAGAATTTTTTAAATCTGCTGCTATATCGGCTTTGCAAAATAGGGGCTGGGGCTGTTTACAAAGCCCTGGAGAGTCCTAGTCAAGGCATACTAGGCGACCCTCATAAGTGAAAGCAAACACATAATGACCATCCTCATATGTAGGAATAGAAAAATAAGCAGAACTTAAGTCAATGACTGAGGAAATCTGGGTTTCTGACAGTATCTGCATAAGAATTGTTACAGGGTTAGGAACAACTGGATGTAAGGGTTCAACTACTGCATTACTACCCCTAGCCCTGAGGTTATTGTATTAGGCTGAAACCACGCCCACCACTTTTTTAATTGAGTATATCGACGTATTACATGGACTTTAAGTTTTAATAGGAACCTCTTGTTGTAATAATGATTGTAATACAGAATAAATACCTTACACTGCTTCTGGTCAGAATGGATACTGAGGTAGTGAGGGAAGTCTTACATTTGTTTTGAGGTTAACTGATATTGGGCTAACCCTCATTTTCCCAAGTTCGTTTGCTTCAGTAGTCCACAATTGACTAGGTATAAGTTCTAGCATGTCACCTACCGTTTTGTATAGTCCTTGTTGGTAGCACCATAGGAGCTGAATTTGGTTTGTCTCATGATAAGGTGTATTATCATTCATGTCAATAGCTAGATACACTTCTTGTATATTTTTCTCTGAAATGTCTAGAGATACTCCATCAGGAGACCAGAATATAGAGCATCCTAGTTTATACATCCAATCTCTACCCAATAAATTAGAGGGAGCATTAGCTACCAATAAAAAAGAATGCTTATCTGTAATAGGACTAAACGCCGCGATTCCCGGTGAATCGCGGCGTTTGGCCCCGCCCCCCGCTGTCAAATGACGCATTTTGCGTCATCACGTCATGGGGGCAGGTCCAAAATGACGCCACTTGGAGCCCCGCCCCCCCGTTACGCCCACCTCCTCTGCAGGCTCCCGGATTTCACCAACAGAAAGTTGGTAAGTATGATCTACACCACACACACACCTCTGCACATCTACACCACACACATCTCTGCACATCTACACCACACACACCTCTGCACATCTACACCACACACACACACCTCTGCACATCTACACCACACACATCTCTGCACATCTACACCACACACACACCTCTGCACATCTACACCACACACACACACCTCTGCACATCTACACCACACACACCTCTGCACATCTACACCACACACACACACCTCTGCACATCTACACCACACACACCTCTGCACATCTACACCACACACACACACCTCTGCACATCTACACCACACACACACACCTCTGCACATCTACACCACACACATCTCTGCACATCTACACACACACACACACCTCTGCACATCTACACCACACACACCTCTGCACACCACACACACCTCTGCACATCTACACCACACACACACACCTCTGCACATCTACACCACATACACACCTCTGCACATCTACACCACACACACACCTCTGCACATCTACACCACACACACACACACACCTCTGCACATCTACACACACACACACACCTCTGCACATCTACACCACACACACCTCTGCACATCTACACCACACACACACACCTCTGCACATCTACACCACACACACACCTCTGCACATCTACACCACACACACACCTCTGCACATCTACACCACACACACACACCTCTGCACATCTACACCACACACACACCTCTGCACATCTACACCACACACATCTCTGCACATCTACACACACACACACACCTCTGCACATCTACACCACACACACCTCTGCACACCACACACACCTCTGCACATCTACACCACACACACCTCTGCACATCTACACCACACACACACCTCTGCACATCTACACACACACACACACCTCTGCACATCTACACCACACACACACCTCTGCACATCTACACCACACACACACCTCTGCACATCTACCCCACACACACCTCTGCACATCTACACACACACACACACCTCTGCACATCTACACACACACACACACCTCTGCACATCTACACCACACACACACCTCTGCACATCTACACACACACACACACCTCTGCACATCTACACCACACACACACCTCCGCACATCTACACCACACACACACCTCTGCATATCTACACCACACACACCTCTGCACATCTACACCACACACACACACACCTCTGCACATCTACACCACACACACACCTCTGCACATCTACACACACACACACACCTCTGCACATCTACACACACACACACACCTCTGCACATCTACACCACACACACCTCTGCACATCTACACCCCACACACACACCTCTGCACATCTACACCACACACACACACACCTCTGCACATGTACACCACACACACCTCTGCACATCTACACCCCACACACCTCTGCACATCTACACCACACACACCTCTGCACATCTACACCACACACACCTCTGCACATCTACACCACACACATCTCTGCACATCTACACCACACACACACATCTCTGCACATCTACACCACACACACACACCTCTGCACATCTACACCACACACACACACACACCTCTGCACATCTACACCACACACACACCTCTGCACATCTACACCCCACACACACCTCTGCACATCTACACCCCACACACCTCTGCACATCTACACCACACACACACACCTCTGCACATCTACACCACACACACACACACACCTCTGCACATCTACACCACACACACACCTCTGCACATCTACACCACACACACACACACACACACACATCTCTGCACATCTACACCACACACACACACACACACACACCTCTGCACATCTACACCACACACACACACACACACACACCTCTGCACATCTACACCACACACACACACACACACACACCTCTGCACATCTACACCACACACACACACACACACACACCTCTGCACATCTACACCACACACACACACACACACACACCTCTGCACATCTACACCACACACACACACACACACATCTCTGCACATCTACACCACACACACACACACACACACACCTCTGCACATCTACACCACACACACACACACACACACACCTCTGCACATCTACACCACACACATCACCCCACACACACACACACACACACCTCTGCACATCTACACCACACACATCACCCCACACACACCTCTGCACATCTACACCACACACATCACCACACACACAACTTCACAAATTTGGTAAAATGTTTCCAAATGACTATTCCTACTGACTAGATTTTGCTCATTTCTTCGACTTCTTTTGTTTGGTTTATTTGCGTTTTGTGTTTGGCAGTTACCATTTATAACGAGCTTGCTATTCTATATTGACTCGATTTTCTATCCATTCGTTTGGTCCAACATGATCTTACTCTTAATTTTTTCCATCATTTTGATGGGCTTTTAACTAGTATTAAATACATTAGCAACTCTTAATACTATAATACTTAATAAATATATACTTTAAAAAACATTTTTACAGTTTCTCTTACTTGCAAACACATGTTCTGGCATGTAAACGCATCCGTCATCACTATCAATCGGCACTTGTTCCTGCCCTGTAGCTGGAGCAAGTGATATGACTAAAAAACACGTACCAAATATATGCCCAGAGCTTGAATCGGCCACATGTACGCTCAGCCTCAGCACACCCTTGTGCAATGTACATTGCCTACGTTAGCTCACCCCTTTCTGACCCCTTCAAATAGTAGGCAGTTGGAAGTGTCATTTAAGTACAGGTATTAATTGCCTGCAGTTGTTGCCACTGATGTAAGTATTATTTTGGTGCATACAGAGATTTTACACAAGATACAGCATGTTGAAGAACTTATATTCTTTAATGAATCAGGCCCAAAGTATCTAGCCTGAAATACTGCAAATGTACTGCATGTGTGTTTTGTATTTCACATGGGCAGCACGGTGGCTCAGTGGTTAGCACTTCTGCCTTCCAGCACTGGAGTTATGAGTTCAATTCCCAACTATGGCCTTATCTGTGAGGAGTTTGTATGTTCTCCCCGTGTACGTGTGGGTTTCCTACAGGTGCTCCGGTTTCCTCCCACACTCCAAAAACATACTGGTAGGTTAATTGGCTGCTAACTAATTGACCTTAGTCTGTGTCTCTGTGTGTGTGTGTTAAAGAATTTAGATTGTAATCCCCAATGGGGCAGGGACTGATATGAGTGAGTTCAGCTCTGCGGAATTAGTGGCGCTATATAAATACATGATGATGATGCTGTTTTAAAGATCTGTGCTAATGTAAGCGATTCCATCAAGGAAAAATTAACCAGTCCTAACTAAAGTTCAATAGTTATTGACATGTATTACATTACAGTGCATCTATGAAAAGTGCAATAAATGTATCCTGAGTATGAAGCAGAAACTGATATTGTTTCTGTGTCATGGATTATGCTGTTATTCTCTATATCAGACTAAAGGGTATGGAAAGTGAAAGATGATACAGATTGTAGATTAAAGAAGTACATAGCAAAGTCCAAAGACTTAATTTAAATAGTAGTTTATTAACATATCTACAAGCCTGTCCCCTGGCATTTTTCAACAAATTACTTTATGGCAGAGACATGATAAGCACAGTTTATGAGAGTCTTTGTAAATTAAAGGGAACATCTTAGCAATGGATGACATCCGTATATATGTTTACATTTACTTAGGTGTAAACCACCAATGGCTGTACAGCTGTAGTTCCACAGCAGTGATTTGTAGTTATATAACTACTGAAAGGCATGGGTGGAGAGAGAACATAATATAAGTAAGAGAGAGCTGTATACAGATCATTTCTCTCAAATTTATTAAAAGTAAGAATTAAATCAATCAATTCGCTGCACAGACCTGTTAAGGAGTATCCTTATTAGTATATAGATATTAATAAATTAAGAGCTCATAAATAAGCTGTCCACAAAACAGCAAAAATATAACACATGAATAATAAATTAAACTCAAGAATTTGTAGTAAAGATTTCTTCTATTGTTCAAACCTTAATTCCTTCCACATTGCCAATGTATTGAACACCACACAGGCAGTTTATAAAATAAAACACATAGTTTGACTGACAATTCAAAGGTTTTTCAATGGGAAATTTCTCACCAAATACAAAAGAATAAAATCCCCCACTTCTGTGATCCTCATATTTGCAAGCAGTACATTTCTTTCTACCACAACTGTGAAAACCATTAGACATATCTACAAGCCAACTAGCACAAAAAAGTTTTGAAAGAGGTGTTTCCTCAATTAAGGTACTTCTAAAGAATCTTGGTGCCAAGAGGGAAGAGCTATGTGAACTGGTAAAACTTAATCCAAAATCATTCTCATTAAAATGTGACAAAAAAGATGAAATTGATGACCCATTACCATCCTAAACAAAAAACAAATAATCTATGTATCTACCATAGAGAACTAGGTTTGCCCCAAATGGAGAATACCAAATGAATCGCTCCTTGAACAATCCCATATAGAGGTTAGCAAAGCTTAAGGTGAACATAGCCCCCATGGCAGTCCCCGGTGTTTGTAAAAAAAAATTGTCAATAAAACAAAAATAATTGTGCTTCAAAATAAACTGAATAGATGATACAATGAAGTCACACAAATGATGGTACAGAGAGGTATCTCTCGTCAAAAAATATCTAACTGCTTCAATACCACTTTCATGAGCGATATTTGAGTATAGAGCTTCGACATTGCATGTCAAAAATTGATATGTTGATTTCCAATCAATTTTCTCTATTAATTTCAGAAAATCTGTGGTATCCTTAAAGTGCGACTTCAAAGAAAAAACAAATTATTGTAAATGTGAATCCACAAAAGACAACGTACTATTAAGTGACCCCACTCCCCGAAATGATAGGTATATCTGGAGGTGAAGAAAGTGACTTATGGATTTTTGGCAAGTGATAATATGTGGGTGCCACCGGATGTTGTGTAAGCAAAAACCAAAAGGTGTCTTTAGAATTCACACTTTCGGCAACGCTCATTGTAAGGACCTTTCAACTGTAGAGGATAGAAGTTCGACCTATTCTTAAAAACCTTTCTCTGGGTTAGATGGTTAACGCCAGACATACTAATAACTGATGATGTCTCATCTCGTAAACTTTTTTCCTTAAGGATTCATGATGCAGTAAAGCTGATTACTCATCAGCATCTAGAATGATAGGCATCCCTTCTTCTTTAGATCATTTTAAAACTTTATGAGGAAACTATCTGTTTCTACTAGGGGTGTGCACCGGCCACTTTTAGTGTTTTGGGTTTTGGGTTCTGATTAGCTTGAGGTTTTGGGTTCTGATTTGTTTTGCCAAAACACCCGACGAAAGGTTTTGGTTCTGATTTAGGGGTTTGGGTTCTGATTTATTTTTAAAAAAGCATAAAAAGTGCTTAAATCCAGTTTTTGGGGGTTTTTTTTTCACTCCTACTTTATTATTAACCTCAATAACATTCAATAACAATCATTTCCACTAATTTTCCAGTCTATTCTGAACACCTCACACCTCACAATATTGTTTTTAGTCAAAAAGGTTGCACCGAGGTAGCCGGATGTCTAACCTAAGCGACACAAGTGGGCGGCACAAACACGTGGCCCATCGTAGGTGGCTGTGTAGGCTTGAATGGGCTTTTGCTGCTCCTCCATCCTCTGCAGCATATAGAGGGTGGAGTTCAAGCGCGTCACTAGCTCTTGTTTTAGTTGATGGCAGGGCAGGTTCATGCTTTTTTGATGTAGCAGGAACAGTGAACGTACTTTAATATCTGATACTAATATTTCTGCACTGCTGGAACAGTGAACGTAGTTTAATATCTGATACTAATATTTCTGGACTGCCAAATGAAGTGGAATCTCGACGGGATTTTGTACCGGGGACTCAATACCTCCATCAACCGTCTAAATTCCACTGCACAGATGGCTGCTCCTCCATCCTCTGCAGCATATAGAGGGTGGAGTTCAAGCGCGTCACTACCTCTTGTTTTAGTTGATGGCAGGGCAGGTTCATGCTTTTTTGATGTAGCAGGAACAGTGAACGTACTTTAATATCTGATACTAATATTTCTGCACTGCAAGAACAGTGAACGTAGTATAATATCTGATACTAATATTTCTGCACTGCAAGAACAGTGAACGTACTTTAATATCTGATACTAATATTTCTGCACTGCAGGAACAGTGAACGTAGTTTAATATCTGATACTAATATTTCTGGACTGCCTAGTGAAGTGGAATGTCGACGGGATTTGGTACCGGGGACACAATCCCTCCATTAACTGTCTAAATTCCACTGCACAGATGGCGGACACCGGACGCACGTCTAACACCAACATAGCTGTTACGGCCGCAGTTATCCGCTTTGCCATAGGATGACTAGGGTGTTGCTGGTGTGGATACAACAGGACCAAGGGATTTAGGTGTCCCATCTAGGAGTGGCACTGCAGTGTCAGACAGGATGGCAGTTTGAAAAACTAGGCCCCAAAGAGCACATGCCAAAAAAAGAGTTGCAAGATGGAATTGTCCTTGGGCCCTCCCACCCACCCTGATGTTGTTGAAATAGGACATGCGCACTTTAACAAACCAATCATTTCAGCGACAGGGCTTACAAAACTGCGGCTGAAATGATTGGTTTATTTGGACCCCCACAAAACGAGCTGGCAAAGAAAAAAAAGAGGTGCAAGATGGAATTGTCCTTGGGCCCTCCCACCCACCCTTATGTTGTTGAAATAGGACATGCACACTTTAACAAACCAATCATTTCAGCGACAGGGGCTACCAAACTACTGTGGCTGAAATGATTGGTTTGTTTGGGCCCCCACACAAAAAAAGCTATTCATCTCTTCCTGTACAAACTAAACAGGCTCTACTGAGGCAAGATGTTGTCCTCATCCTCTGATTCCTCGCCCCCTTCAGTGTGTACTTCCTCATTCTCACACATTATCAATTCGTCCCCGCTGGACTCCACAACCACAGGTCCCTCTGTAGTCTCTGGAGGCCAGTGCTGCTCTTGATTTAAGAATTGATAATTCATTTTTATGAACATCATTTTTTCAACGTTCTGCGGGAGCAACCTCCTTCACCGCTCACTGACCAGGTTCCCCGCTGCACTAAAAACTCTTTCCGAGTACACACTGGAGGGGGGACAACTCAGGTAAAATAGAGCCAGTTTGTACAGGGGCTTCCAAACTGGCTTTTTTTCCTGCCAGTAACAATATGGACTGTCTGACATGTCTACTTGGATGGTGTCAGCAAAGTAATCCTCCACCATTTTTTCAACTGTGACAGCATCCAATGCAGCGACAGTAGGCAGGTCCTTCAGTCTGGACCAGATGTTGTCTGCATCCCCGCCAGCTGGTCGTTTTGGAAATCTCAGCTGTTTCCTCGCAGCCACAGGTGTGGAAGAAAATGAAGGAGGAGCTGTTGGCATGTCACGGTCCTCTTCAGAGGACAATCTCCTGACCAGCAGGTCTTTGCACCTCTGTAGACTTGTGTCCGCCGGAAACAGAGACACAACATACGCTTTAAACCGAGGATCGAGCACGGTGACCAGAATGTATTCCTCTGACTTTAAAAGAGTGACCACCCTCAGATCCTGGCAAAGCGTACGAAGGGCTTTATCCACAACAGCTACATGCTTTGTTGAATCGCAATGCTTTAACAGCTCCTCCCTCACTTTCTCCAGCTGCTTCTGTAACACCCTGTTTAGGGGAATCACCTGACTCAAGCTGGCAGTGTTTGGAACTGACTTCTCGTGTGGCAAGTTCAAACGGCTGCAGAACCTTGCACAACACGGAAATCAGTCTCCACTGCGCTTGACTCAGGTGCATCCCCACTCCTTTTCCTATGTCGTAGGTGGCTGTGTAGGCTTGAATGGCCTTTTGCTGCTCCTCCATCCTCTGCAGCATATAGAGGGTGGAGTTCAAGCGCGTCACAATCTCTTGTTTGAGGTGATGGCAAGGCAGGTTCAGACTTTTTTGATGTTGCTCGAGTCTGCGGTAGGCACTGGCAGAATGCCGAAAGTGTCCAGCAATTTTGCATGCCACCGCAAGCATCTCCTGCACACCCCTGTCACTCTTCAGGTAATGCTGCACCACCAAATTTATGGTGTGGGCAAAACATGGGAAGTGCTGGAAATTGCCCATATGTAATGTCCGCACAATGTTACTGGCGTTGTCTGACACCATAAATCCCCAGGAGAGTGTAAGTGGGGTAAGCCACTGCGAGATTATTTCCCTCAGTTTCTCTAAGAGGTTGTCAGCGTTGTGCCTCTTATTAAAACCTGTGATACACAACGTTGCCTGCCTTGGCACGAGCAGCCGTTGTGGAGATGCTGCTACTGATGCAGCTGCTGCTGTTGCTGCGGAAGGGGATGCATCTACCCAGTGTGCTGTTAAAGTCATATAGTCCTTCGTTTGCCCTGAACCCCTTGTCCACATGTCCATGGTTAAGTGGACAGTGGGTACAACTGCATTTTTCAGAGCACTGAGGACACTTGTTAGTACTTCTCTGTACATCTTTGGTATCGCCTGCCTAGTGAAGTGGAATCTCGGCGGGATTTGGTACTGGGGACCCAATACCTTCATCAAGCGTCTAAATCCCACTCCACTGATGGCGGACACCGGACGCACGTCTAACACCAACATGGCAGTTACAGCCGCAGTTATCCGCTTTGCAATAGGGTGACTACTGTCGTACTTTGTGCTCATGGGAAAAGACTGTTGGACGGTCAACTGTTTTGTGAAAGACGTAGCGTTCTTATGACTTCCCCTGTGGGAAGATGACCGACTACCAGCAGCAACAGCAGCAGTGGCAGTAGTAGGCGTACCACTGCAGGATTCCTCGGATGAATCCCGGATTGAAGAGGACTCAGTCATGCTGGTGACATGGCCTGCAGGACTATATCTGATGAAGATCGTGGAGGAAGTTGACGAGGAGGGTGTTGGTGGTGTGTATCCAACAGGACCAAGGGATTTAGGTGTCCCTGGACTGCTGACGGTCCTAGCCACAGTTCCTGAACTAAACACTGAATTATGAAGGTTCTTCAGGTGACGTATAAGGGAGGATGTCCCTAGGTGGCCAAGATCCTTACCCCTGCTTATTTGAGCTTTACATAAGCTACATATGGCCTTACATTTGTTGTCCGGATTTGGATAAAAATAACTCCATACCGAAGAGGTGGATTTTTTGGTCTTCTGACCAGGCATGACGATGGGCTTTTTCATCCCATGGACAACAACTGTTTCCCCCCCTGATGCCTCATTTAAGATAACCACATCAGCATCCTCCTCGTCAAGTTCCTCCTCAGCGCCAGCTACATCAATATCCTTCTCCCGGTGTACAACATTGACACCTTGATTATCCAAATCTGGATCTGCACTTCTACACTGTGGGTGATCCTTCCATCATATGCAGAGGGCGTGCTGCAAATGGTGGAAGGAGCCACCTCTTCCCGTACAGTGATGGGAAGGTCAGGCTTCGCAACCACCAACACCCTTGGACACGCCTTGGGGATTTGTGATGTCATCTGTTTAGAAGGCAGAGTTGTTTGCTGTGTTGTTGATGACAGCTTAACTCTCTTAATTTTTTTGGAGGGGGGGAGGAGGAGGGCTTAGATCCTTGAGTGAAGCTGAACCACTAGTCCTGAACACGGGCCAGGGCCTAAGCCGTTCCTTGCCACTCCGTGTCGTAAATGGCATATTGGCAAGTTTACGTTTCTCCTCAGATGTTTTCAATTTTCTTTTTTTTTGCTAATTTTAGTGAACTTTGGGTTTTTGGATTTTACATGCCCTCTTCTAGGAGATTGGGCATCGCCCTTGGCAGACGACGTTGCTGGCATTTCATCGTCTATGTCATGACTAGTGGCAGCAGCTTCAGCATTAGGAGGAAGTGGGTCTTGATCTTTCCCTACTTTATCCTCCAAATTTTTGTACTCCGTTATATGCAGCACAAGAGAGCGTACCCCTAAACCACACACACTTTGGAACTGCAGAAACAGTAAACGTAGTAATATAGATTGCAGTTCCTATTTTTTTGGACTGCAGAAACAGTGAACGTAGTAATATTGATTGCAGTTCCTATTTTTTTGGACTGCAGAAACAGTGAACGTAGTAATATTGATTGCAGTTCCTATTTTTTGGGACTGCAGAAACAGTGAACGTAGTAATATTGATTGCAGTTCCTATTTTTTTGGACTGCAGAAACAGTGAACGTAGTAATATAGATTGCAGTTCCTATTTTTTTGGACTGCTGAAACAGTGAACATAGTAATATAGATTGCAGTACTGCAAGAACAGTGAACGTAGGTAAATTTAGCAGTACTAATAGTTCTGGACTGCAAGAACAGTGAACGTTGATTCTTCATGTGGCTGTTGTTCCTCTGCCCGTCACAGGTGTCCTCACCTCATCTTCACTCTCACCTGACTCCTTGGGATGTACAGCTCTCATAATGGAAGAAATAACTAACATTAAAATTGTTTAAGTTTTTGCCCATAACATCTTACTTTTACCATCATTTAAGTAGATTTCATAACACACATTAGTAATTTCAGATGTGAAATGTATATTTTGTTGACATGCGTGTATATGTGGGGTCATTTAGAGAAAAAAATTACACTAAATTATATAACAATATGTATAAAGTGCAAACTTTATTTCTTTGGCTTGATGGCAATTTTAGATATGCATCCATTTAACTGAGTTATTCTCCAGAAAATACATAGTAAACTTGACTACATGGCCAGATTATGCAATAGGCTGACTTGGTTGCAGTTGAAATTGCTAGACTTTGGTAGGTTGGTGTTGAAAAATTGATAATCTTATTTGCAAAAAGGTAAGTGGAAATTAATTTAGAAAACACAGGAATATATACATTGGTGGGAGTGTTAAGAGTTATTTAGTCATTACATTACAGTAATTTTAATATTATGATTAGAAATTTACCTGGAAGGTATTGTTGTGTGGTTGTGGGAGGGCTCTTGTCAGTATCTATCCACCCCATACCCTGCACCAGTTGGACCTCAATGCAGGTGATAAAGCAATTAAATGTCCAGATATTGATGAAGTATTGTTCATTTATTGCAATAGAGTGTACGATCAGCAAAAGTTATCACACTGAACACACACAGCAATACAAATAATTTATAACCCTCCATGTATCTCTACTTAATGGCCATAAAAGGAACAAAAAGTTCACTGTCCAATCTAACACAGTTGAAGGGGGGGTTGCAGTTATAAAAACAGATGTCTCTCCCTAAGAGAGTTATATTACAAACAGATAACTGGAAAAAAGGATCCTAAAACTGACGCAAATATTAATCCTTAAACTGCATTCTCACATGCCAAAGTAAAACAACCGTTTGACAATAAAATATAACAAATACTGTAATTATATCAATGAAATAACCACAGTTAATTTACTGTAGAAGCACTCTTCAGACAGTAAGTGTAAAAAAGCATATGTAACCTTTACATTCCTTTAGACCAATGTCCAGCTAGAGTTATACAACCTATTCATGAAGCTAAGAACAATGAAATATATTTTAATCCATTATACTTCTCTAAACTATTAATACATCCAGCTTTTATCATGCCAAAACTTAAACTTCATCAATCCTCTGTTTGTGAATCATATTCACACATGTTGACAAAGAAGCTCTAATTCTCAAGAGAGAAATTTACATTAAAGTTGTAGCACAAATATCCTTTTTTCCTTTATATAATGCAATGCAATAGACAATTTTCCTTGTGATTCTGATACAACATTTATCTGTAATGCTTTTGTTCCAATTTTACATAGTTTTCCTAATATATCGGGTACACATCTTAATAGTAGTTAAATCAATGCACATATTGTTAGAAATATAATAACATATTTCCCTAAAGTCCAAAATAAATGTTTCCACCATTTAGACAAAACTGAAAATATACCTGTAAACCAAGTAGAAGGATTCCACCAGGAGCTTTCCCACAAGTCACCATTTTCAGTATCTAGATCATTATTGTATATTTTAAACTTATCCTTCAATTGGGCAATATTTAGTATATATTTATCTATCTACTCCTCAGGATTTTTTTGTTGAATTAGCAATGTACGTGCAACAATGAATACCATACACAGTTTCTAATGTATGACAATATCCAATACTTTTAGCAGTTAATTAATCTAATATTAATCTATTTTGAATCAATTCAGATTTAAAAGCTTGAAGTTTCTTTGAAACATACCTAAATGTATCATCATAAATATTTTATTTAATAAATCAGCTAACTGCTCTATTGCTTCAACATTATTTAAATATCCAATTCGTACATGACTAAAAAAAATTAAATGCCTACTGAGGGTTCTATTTAAAAAAAAGATGCTTTTGTTTAACATCTATAGTTTTTATAGATCTTTTCTTTCTTTGTCTTATATTTTGAGTGAAAATATAATTCAGATCTTTATGCTCTATTACAATTGTTCTAGGAATTAATTTACCAATGTAACATATACCTTCAGGATTTGGAAGTAGCCATTTCAATCTTCCACATGAAGTACAAATTTCCTAGAAGTGTATACGGGATATCAGACATCAGGTTAAGTGCTGCCTTATATCCTAATTCACAAGTAGCCTGATTAACAAAATGTCTTGTCCACCTAGTTACATTTCAATAAAGTTTTACATTAATTAGTTCTTCAATTAAATTTAAGCTGCTGTACTGTATAATCTTCATACACTTCTTAATTGCTCCTAAATATATCCTTGATATACAATAATTCACTCCCTTTTGTCTTGTTGCTGTGTTAGCAGTTTTATTATAACATGCTATACTTTCGTGAATAGCATTATATTATTTTAATAACTTTATATATGGAGGCATAACAGTAGTATATTGGTATAAGACCAACATTATGATGCCTGCGGGATACTAGCGTACAAAGCCAGCAATCACTAGTATTAAGTTTATTTCCTATCAACTGGTGAAAAACATAGATAGGATGTTGGTAATTAAAGTGATTAGGATCATCCTCACACTATTTTACATGTTGCTTTTCTGAATGATGTTCACAATATTTACAAACACATGCTTGAATTGGGGGTAAATCTATACAATGTTTATTCGATGTTAGTCTAGTTGTTCTAATATCTTTCCTTTCCATGTTTGTCACATTATCTTTCTGTTGTCCATTTACAGGGCTGTAAACATACATACAGAACAAATATAAAAGTCAGCAATGTTAAAGCAAATAACAGTAAACATTATTTCATGTTTGATTGAGGAGTCATTAACTCCAAATACCAATTTCATTCTGACTCTTGTCTTTTCCTCTTCACAAGACTTCCTTTCCCTGACTTTATCAGAAAGATAGTGTCTTGCTTGTGTAAGGGCTGAGACATTATTATGGCCTTAGAAATATCCATTACTTGCAGCTTCAATGCGTTAGTGGAAATCTATTTACTTGATCAGGATCTGATGCGTTCCTTGACTTTTGCTGCAGTTGGTGTCATTAATAACACTATATATGAACCTTCCCACCGATCAGTCAGCGAACCAGATCTCAAGAAACTTCTTATCATCACCCAATTTCCTGGATGTAGGTTATCACAGGGTATGTCAAGTTGGATGTCTGCCTATCACAGCAGCTTGAATCTGTTTTAACTGTTTAGAAAATGCTAAAATGTAGTTAATACTCACATCATTCTCAAATCAAGTTGGCTTTGACTGGTTTTGCAATTCAGAGTCAAATTAGGAATTTTCCCAAAAACGAATTTCATATGGTGATAAATTGAGAGGTCCTTGAGGAGTTTCTCTGATAGCATGTAAAACCAATGGCAGTGCCTCTGGCCATTACATTCCTGTTTCCTTTGTTAATTTAAACAGCTTATTCTTAATAATTCCATTGTATCTTTAAACGTTTCCACTAGATTGCGGGTGATATGGCATATGTAATTGCTGTTTTATACCCAAAAATTCACACATTTGTTTAAAAACAAGTCCAGTAAAATGAGTACCTCAATCAGAGGAAATTGCCTGTGGTATGTCAGATCTACATACAAATTCCTGTACTATCTTCTTAGCAGTAACAGTAGCTACCGCGTAACCTACAACCCACTGGAAAATTAACACATACTAATACATATTCTAACATCCTACACTTAGGAATTTGGATGAAATCAATTTGAATTACCTTCAAGGGGTCTTCAGTTGGTGGCAGTTGATTAGGTATTGTCTTTATTGCCTTCCCTGCATTTCTCTGTAAACAGATATTACATGAGGCACAGTACCTGGGAACTATGGCTGAAAATACAGGTGCATACTAATACATTTTGACTATATTCTACATAGCAGTCTTACCTGCATGGATCAAGCCATGCCTCATTTGTGCCAATGCTGGCAAGAGTGCTTTGGGAACTACAGGCCTACCTCCCTTTCTAAATCTATCTTTAACAATTTGGCATCCTGCCACTTCCCATCTGGCATTTTCCTGTGGAGAACAACATTTTTGCATCTCAGTTTAATCAGGAATTATAACATTTAGTATTTCAATTCTTTCAATTACTTGTGCAGTATCTATTTGTGCAGCTTCCTTAGCAGCTAAGCCAGCTGTATGATTTACTTTTGTGACATCAGCATGTCCTGTCATATGTGCTTGGCACTTAATAACTGCTACCTGTTTTGGTAACTGAATAGCATGTAGTAAGTTATTGACAACTTTATGATGGGCAACTGGTGTACCATTGGCTTTGACAAAATTTCTTTGTCACCGTAGTTCAGCAAAATCATGCATGACTCCAAATCCATATCTACTATTTGGGCAAGTAATAACTGTTTTGTCTTCTGCCAATTTTCCTATGACAACTTCCATCTACATTGAAAACCATATTAGGATTTTGCAATGGTATCTTTGTTAAGTCTGGTCGTAATGCAGTAGTTTTCTACATATACATAATACAGTCAAGTGGATCATTAGCAGAAAGTATCCTCTTCATCTGATACACTTAATGTCAAACCATTACTACCTGTATCCAAATATACCTCCTCCACTCTTTGAATCTTACAGGGGTCAATATCAAAAGCAATTGGCAACAGAGTTGCAGGGTTTAAAACATTGCATCTGACAAGTGTGATATTTGGGACCATAAGTAGAACTAATTACCATTTTGTTAGTCTGAAATTAGTAACATTAGTAACATGTCTAGTCTGCTGGCAATTTAACAGTGCAGCTACTGCATGTGGAACCTGTACAGTAAGGGGATTCCCTAAAACTATGTCAGCAAACCTGTTTACCAACAAAGCAGTGCTGCTAAATTTTTTAAACAACCAGGAAGTTTCCTAGACACAAGATCAAGTTGTTTACTGTAGGATGCAATGGGTCTGTGGGTGTTCCCACGGGGCTGTGATAAAACACCAGCAGCATAACCTAGATGTTCATGGCAAAACAAAATAAATGATAACTCATAATTTGGTATACCTAATGCAGGTGCTATAAAAAGCTCATGTTTAGGCTGTTCAAAACAACTCTTGGTAATATCAGAATGAATAAGTGATTCTTTAACAGCATCCGTTGTAAGTTCATACAAAGTGGCAGTCGAGCTTGAATAGTTGGGTAATCAGTTCCTACAAAACCCAGCTACACCCAAGAATCCTCTGAGTTTTCTTTTGTTCATGGGCAAAGTTAAATCATGTATTGCTTGAATTCAATGTGGAGATCAGTGTCCTATGTATAGGACCTGTGGACTGTATAACTGCAGTTTGTTCTTTCACACTATATATGTAATATACTAAATGAATTAGTAACTCACCAGTGTCTGAAAGTGATGCCTCAAAAGAATTAGAGCACAACAGCAAATCATCCACATATTGGATGCGCTGTGCTTCCTTGTGAAAAACTAGAATTTTTTAAATCTGCTGCTATATCGGCTTTGCAAAATAGGGGCTGGGGCTGTTTACAAAGCCCTGGAGAGTCCTAGTCAAGGCATACTAGGCGACCCTCATAAGTGAAAGCAAACACATAATGACCATCCTCATATGTAGGAATAGAAAAATAAGCAGAACTTAAGTCAATGACTGAGGAAATCTGGGTTTCTGACAGTATCTGCATAAGAATTGTTACAGGGTTAGGAACAACTGGATGTAAGGGTTCAACTACTGCATTACTACCCCTAGCCCTTAGGTTATTGTATTAGGCTGAAACCACGCCCACCACTTTTTTAATTGAGTATATCGACGTATTACATGGACTTTAAGTTTTAATAGGAACCTCTTGTTGTAATAATGATTGTAATACAGAATAAATACCTTACACTGCTTCTGGTCAGAATGGATACTGAGGTAGTGAGGGAAGTCTTACATTTGTTTTGAGGTTAACTGATATTGGGCTAACCCTCATTTTCCCAAGTTCGTTTGCTTCAGTAGTCCACAATTGACTAGGTATAAGTTCTAGCATGTCACCTACCGTTTTGTATAGTCCTTGTTGGTAGCACCATAGGAGCTGAATTTGGTTTGTCTCATGATAAGGTGTATTATCATTCATGTCAATAGCTAGATACACTTCTTGTATATTTTTCTCTGAAATGTCTAGAGATACTCCATCAGGAGACCAGAATATAGAGCATCCTAGTTTATACATCCAATCTCTACCCAATAAATTAGAGGGAGCATTAGCTACCAATAAAAAAGAATGCTTATCTGTAATAGGACTAAAATAACTGAAACTTGTTGTATTTCTTTTAAGGAAATCATTTGTCCAGCTACTCCTACTACATTAACAATTTTGGTAGTAGTTGGTAATATACCTTAATTTTTTAATACTGATCTTGGCTTCACCCTATCCCTCTGGGTTCCTACAGTATTTTGCAAAATGTCCTTTCTCCTGACAGATATAACAAATCACTTGTGATCTCTTACTCCAATCAGGATTTACATATCCCTTTGTCTATGTTCTAACCCCCTGTATGGTTGCTTTTTCAGCTTCCATTTGTATCATGAGATTTGTTTCTGTTTGATCCTTCTTATCTACCATGTTATCTTCATGATGTTCTGCTAATATAGCCAAGGCATCAATGTCCTTTGAAGCCCACAAGGGCTTCGAAGGATCTGAATCTGAATCCTAGGGCTAGATTTACTAAGCTGCGGGTTTGAAAAAGTGGGGATGTTGCCTATAGCAACCAATCAGATTCTAGCTTTCATTTATTTAGTACCTTCTACAAAATTACAGCTAGAATCTGATTGGTTGCTATAGGCAACATCCCCACTTTTTCAAACCCACAGCTTAGTAAATCTAGCCCCTAGTCTCTAAACTTTGTCTTAATCCTCCTAAAAAAGCACTGGGTACAATACTTTTAAAATCATCCTTAATAAACACATCAGAAATACCTGAATAATTTACAACTTCTTTTCTAAATCTAGCACTATATTCCCTAACTCCTTCAGTAGCGCTCTGTTCGATCATAAAAACATTTTGACCTATCTACCTTAAGTGACAACATTACTTTAAACTTTATAATTACAAGTTTCCATTGTGCATCAATTGCACCCCTCTCATCATTCGTAGAGGATTGAAAATCAGCCTCAATCCACTTACACTTAGTATTTAAGATTTTAAGTTCATATGAAGTTAATAGAGCAAAAAATAATTGAAGGATATATGAAAATGTGGGAATATGTGTTTTATATAATCTTTGTAATTTAATCATTACCTTTGCAGTGTTTAGTGCTATAATCTTTACATTCAGTAACAATTAAATTCAATTCTGTCCTTGTCCATGGGACATTGTGCTATCTACTGTGCACCTTGGTCTGTAGTTATAATTGTTAAGGGGTTGAAGAAAACATTAGGGTATTTCTCATGTCATTTTGAAGCACTTGTGATAATACTTGCTGATATATTTCCATAATCTTTACCCATACGGGGTTTTTTATGTCTATAATAGAATCCCCTACAGCTACTCTTAGTATCTCCCCAGAATCCTCATCAGATACTTGGGATTCATCAGAACTTACAGGACTTTTTGTTTCTTCCACAATTCTATCTCCCAGTGGAATATTTATTTAATGATCCACCTTGAAAATGAACTGCGGATATAAACTTCTATGTGCACCTATTACAATTGGAAATAAATCAGATATCTGGTCTTCTTACTCTCCGGGTGTACTAGGAATTTTTACTGTCATATACTGATCCACGTACGGTGGTGAGATTGTAGCTTCTTTTAACCATAACTTCAATTCTTGTACTTCCTTATCTTTAGAGACACCTTTTCCTATTTCCCCTAAAACATTTAAATTCAATTCTCCTTTTGCTGTTAATTCAGGACACCTAGTTAACCATTTATGCACACATTGAACTGATTTCTTTCCATATTTATGGAATATAATTCCTGCCGGACTCCCAGGGGAGATTTCCAACCATTTAGGTTTCCCCTGCGTGGATACATTCTGTCGCACGGTGCAGCTTAATCTTTTCCTTTATATTCCGACTTATTCAGTAACTGCACGATGGTAAAAGGGCAACAACCACTATTAGAATGTATTGCACCCCTTTATGGGCTACTTCCCTGGGCTTCAACACTTGGGCAACCACAGTACCTCATCAGGTATTCCTGGGGTTTCACACAAAGGTTTCAAACACTTCTATTTAAGGCCTTTTAGTGTACTTTTTGGTTATGTGCTTTGACTGTACATTCATGTGTCTTGGGACAATCTGTTCCTCCTTCAAGCGTTGACCGAAGTAATATTTGAATTTAGAATATGACCAGAATCCGGTTCTGTGAAGTCAGATTCAGTCACTCACTCATATTCAAACATTCATACTATGATTAAGAAGGTTTAATAGTCCCTTTGATAAATAGGCGGCAAATGGAAACTTTAACTGGTACCAATTTATATATATATATGTATATAGACAATTTAAATACAGTTGTAAATTCACACTTACGCAGATAACACTATAAATACCTTTCAGTAAAATCAGAGGTCAGGAGACAGAAGTACATAAACAGAACCTTTGTGGCCACTCTTGACTGTGTACATCACATCTCCTTCCTCCGACTGGTTTTGGCTGATAGAATTTGTAGGTGTTATCTTGGTGGGACCTCCAAATATGTAGAAGCAATCTTCAGACAGTTAGTGTAAAAAATCTTATGTCTTTTATTCATGTATATGCATATACAGGGAATCTTAGTCCAAAATTGGACAAGATTGAAGTCTGTTTAAAAGTTGCAAGTATTTATACCTTAAGATCCATCCCTCTTATATATGTCACTAATCATACAATGTTTCTTTGAAGAGATAATGTATACCATATGACATGAAATCAAACATAAATACTTTTGTCAGTTATTACAACCAGTTAAACATCCTATATCTTAAGGTCAAAAAGCAGATGTAACCTTTACATTTCTATAGACCAATGTCCAGCTAGAGACATCTGGCATCAGTTTAAATTCCTGAGTTACACAAGCTATTGATGAAGCTAAAATCACTACAATATATTTTAACCCATTGTACTTCACTAAACAGTTAATTAATCCATCCAGCTTTTATTATGCCAAAATTAAAATTAAAATTATCTTTACTTAACTAAATATATCCACCATGATCTCTCTTGACATATGTGTTTTTATAGGGACCAAATTCTGATTCGATTTTCTTTATGTATCTAATTTTAGCTGATTTATATATATATATTGCTATTCATTTTTTTCAATAAAACATTTGCAAATTACAGTAATTGGGCAAAAACTGTTGAGAAAAAGGAAAATTTAATTCTTTAACATGCAACATGCAATTACAATTCAGTTGAATCATAAAAGATTGCACATTATAAAAGGATATCTATAATTAATGACACACATTAGTATTTATGCCCCATGGAAAAGATTACTCAGAAAAACATACAATTGTTTTACAAAACAGAGAAAGAAGAAAGTCACTTACAGATAGGAGATGATTAGAACACCTATTATTTGGGATATTTTGTGGGAGAGTATTTTCTGCACAGGCTTCGGTCTTGAATTAAACAATCATTCCATTATGTACTTAGATGTAGTGCTGCTGCCATCTACCATTATAAATAATAATTACATATATATAGTGATCTGGTAATGTTGTCATTTACTGTATGATTTCCATATCTGTGTAAGTGGTCTGTGCAGAAATAGCTGTGAAATATCTCCAGTGGACCATGAAGAAGCTGGATCCCTAGTGTCTCTTCTGCTAGCTACTAGTGTTCTGATCACTGGGGCTTGGTACTGGGATTTCCTGCATTGGACTCTGAAGCCTTATCTATGTGCTAACCTGTGCTCGAAGTTAAGTAAAATGTATCTGTTTTTTTCAACTATGTCTTTTGTGTCTTTATTTATTCCTTCTTTGCATCAATATTCTGTGATTGCAAAGCCATAACCTAACTCCCAGCAAAAACAGGAGCTATACAACGTGAGAAGAGCAAAAAAAATACACTAGTATAAGCATCAAGAAAATAAAATATGGTGTCTGTGCATTAATTGCCTACACCATAACATGGCTTTCAAATTCCCTTCCTCTCTCGATTAACTCTTCCTGGACTGAGCTGAGGGTGGCGGAGATTGTCTGTCTGTGTATATGATGTAAGATACACAAGCAATTAAGAAATTATTATTTATGCTTTTATTTTTTTCCAGTTGAAGTTTTTGCTTAAAAAAAACTTAAAACATGGTTTACATATGCAAACAAAATAAATAATATAACATATATTTATAATCTGCACACAAGTATATTTTTGGGTGTTCAGTGGTTTCATGTATCCACATGAGGTGTGAACACATGTAATATGTATCAGGAACACATGACTTTTGATCATAGGACCCTGGCAGCATCTGGTCAACCAGGCAACACTTTCCCAATCATACATGTATATATCTCCACACTATAAGAAAATGGGTTATAACTAGAGAATGAAGTCTAACTGATTTCTTGTTGATTCAGGTCGTCTTATTCTGCTATAATAACATAAGCCCAGCTATATGGTTTTGCGAATAAATGAGTCATATTTGAGCAGGACACCAGTTTAGCAGTACATGAATATAGAGTGAACACAATGGACAATCCAGCAGCATATGATTTGCAAGCCAGTGGGAAGGAAATGTACTGTAAAACTTGGTGCAGTGTTGTGTGTAACCTACTGCTGTTCCATTTACCGCACCTGGTTCTACAGCCAGTGGAAGTTACGCTGAGGGAAGCTCTGCTGAAGAAAGGCTTTGAGGAGTGAGTATAAGCTCTATAGTATAGCCTCATGTTATATCTGTACAGTTCTCTATACCATAGTGCATAGTGGTAACCATAGGGAAAAATTGAGAATGTCATATTCAAAGGAAAATGAAGCTTAATTTCCGGTGGGTTGGGGAAATATGATTGAAATTAGCTTTCATCTAGGGACAAGGCAGTAATAATACTTATATTATATATAACAGTATGTGATAGCAATACTACATCTATGCTTATATTTTAAGAGCAATACAAAAATAAAGTGTGCTCCAAATAAGGTTATTATGTATCTAGAAAACAATTTCTCACCAAACAAAGCACAAATACCAGATAACTTATCTTGTCCTTCCTTGGTATGCAAGGACTTATAGAAAGAGTTTCCTCAATTAAACTTCTAGCACTAAACAATGCTTAAAAAAAAACTGAATATAATGTGTAATAAGGACATAATACATTATTAAATTATAGTATAATACAAAATAATGTATATATATATATATATATATATATATATATATATATATAGCATTTATATATATATATATATATATATATATATATATATATAGCATTCATTATAATTATGTAATTATGCTTACACCTACATGTGCATCGTCAGATAGAGTTTGTCGCACTAGTTAAAATCATGGACTGTTAACTCTTGTATTTATAATATTATATCATGTTCTCAAACAATCTAAAAATATGTACTTTATTTTCTTTTTAGATAGAGGTGCAACCAACCAGCTTTACATAATATCACCATCAAAGAAAATGCATAAGAAATGCTGGATATCTCGGTGCACAACACCGCTCCAAGTTATTTATCCAGTGTCCTATCATCCTCATCATCAGTTATTTATATAGCGCCTCTAATTCTGCAGCGCTGTACAGAGAACTCATTCACATCAGTCCCTGCCCCATTGGAGTTTACAGTCTAAATTTCCTAACAAACACATACACACAGACAACCAGAGAGAGAGAGTCTACAGTATAAATTCCCTGACATACACATACACACACACACAGACAGACAGAGAGAGAGTTTAACAGCAGCAAAATATATATGTGTAACAAGTGAGAATAAACGTGATTTAAAATACTGAATGTGACTTTCGATCTATTTATTGTTGCAGATTAATTAATTCCAGCTATAGTTATGCAGTTATGAAAAACATATTTGACCATTGTTAGAAACTGAGAAGGCAGTATCAGTTTACTGATATAGCAGGCTGGATATCCGATATTTCCAATCCTGGGTTGTCAATTTAATAATGTTCTATGATTCACCCAGTAATTAGATTAAGGTCCAGTCTATTAAATCACTCTTAGTACTGCAAATTCAAATCTCTTATCTAGCCACTGACATATACTATTTGATTACAATCTGTGCATATAAATCTCTCATAGAAGGTGACGGGGATGATTTGCTATCTACCTCTCTGGTTTCTGACTTTGGATTTGAGCAGTGTAAGTCCTATCTAGAGATATTGAAGTTTTTAGCAATTCATCAGATATATTCTAAGATCAGTCACAAACATCAACGCCGACGCGCATTTCGCTGTTTGAGCTTTTTGCCTGGAAAAAGCCCAAACAGTGTAAGTATTCTATTGAGCTTTCCACAGACTTTTATATTGCATATCACTAATTGTTTCTCCAGTGTTGTGTGCTAGTTCTTTATGTTTTAGACATTTAAATAGAAGTTGACAGTCTTCTAACAAAGCTGCAGGAGACAATTAGGAATATTTATGGATTTTTTTTCTTTTGTTATCCAGCATCTTACGGATATCATTGTATTTTTAATGATTCCACAATATTCTGTAAATTTTGGATGAATCTGGACAGATTTGGAAATCAATTTTAAAACAGGTCGAAAATCGATTTTCCCCTTTCTTCTTATGACACAAAAGGGCAGATTAAATTAACAAAAAATCCACGGGGTGTGCCTCCGGAACAGCCGCGAGACACCGCGTGTGGATTTTATTTTTACAGAAGTAAGGCTGTTTTTTTCTCGCACCCCATAGAGGTGCTGTGTGGTGGTTATTTATTATAAATTATATATATTATTGATGTAACGGGGTGCAAATAATGTGCTAGTTAGGAGAAATCGGCCCACTTTGTAAATGTGAATGCTATGTAGATTTATTGTTGGAGCTGGCTAGGGTGCATATTATTTGCTTACCTTTCCAGAAGATGAATAGTAACTATGCATTTTAGAAACAGGGCCCAACATTCCAGAATCCAGCCAAGCAGCAGCTGAACTTAAGACACCTGCAGGTAGTGTAACTGCAAGAGCAGGTAGGAAAGGATCTGTTTTGAATGTGGTGGGACTGTCTTGCATACTACGGCTAATAAATGTCATACTACCAAAATCCCACAGACCCCCGGCCATTTGCTTAAATTTTCCATACCACTACTTTTAAATTTCCAATTCAAGCACTGGAGGTGATCATATGACACTCACATCCAATCATGTGTCACAATGCTTTGGAAGAATCGCCTAAAAAGAAGGAATGACGACAGATTCAAAAAGTATAGTGAAAAATTATTTTATTTCAGTTAAAGGTAAAAGTATGTGGATCAGTGTAAAGAAGCATATGGATCAGTGCAAATCCAAATATATTCATCAAAGAGAGAATGCACTAAATGTCCATTATACCATCATCAGTATCATCATCATCATCACCATGTATTTATATAGCACCACTGATTCCGCAGCGCTGTACAGAGTACTCATTCACATCAGACCCTGCCCCATTGGAGCTTACAGTCTAAATTCTCTAACATACACACACAGACAAAGTGTGTATGTTAGAGACTAGGGTCAATTTTGATAGCAGCCAATTAACCTACTAGTATGTTTTTGGAATGTGGGGGGAAACCGGAGCACCCGGAGGAAACCCACGCAAACATGGGGAGAACATACAAACTCTACATAGATAAGGCCATGGTTGGGAATTGAACTCATAAACCCAGTGCTGTGAGGCAGAAGTGCTAACCACTTAGCCACCATGCTACACCATGGCACTTGTTACTTCAAAGTCTACTGGAGAGCTGTCAAAGAAATCTATGCATAGCCCATCCTTATATACTGATCATCATACACCATTAGAAAAGCAAATAATAGAGAAGTTAGCAGCATTACTGTACCTAAGTGTCACAATCAGAGGGGACCGCAGCAGTGGCATGTCCGTCCTCACTCTGGACATGCCGCACCTCACCTGTCTCGGCAAGCATTTCTCATAGCGTCCCCTTCTGTATAAATATTCATTCTTCACCCAGCTGTCTCAACATCTACCAAGATGTACTAGCATTCTGGGTTGCCTGGCAACCCATGCCACAGACCTACGGACACAGTCCTGAACTTCTGCTAATGTCGTCAAGATGCATTTGACAGGTATTATAAAAGGGACCCCTCTTCATGACAAAGGTTGCTAGGAACTTGTGTTTAACTCTTCCTTGCTCCATGAACTTGTGACATTATTTCTGGCTGATCCTCTGTGTACTGACCCGGCTCTGAACCTCTGGACTTTCTGACTGAACTGCTCCCTTGGTACCTTGCTTGTATAACCTGATTATCCATATACTGACCTGACTCAACTATTGGATTCCAATTTAACCATTGTATACCTTGCTTACCTTCTGCCACCTAGTGTAGTGGCCCAGCCTTTCCTTGGGATTCAGTGACTTTATTAACTCTGGAACTTGTTATATTTATATTCCTGTCTTTTTGTGTACCGACCTGGCTTGATTAAGGATGATAGCTCGGGATACCCTGTATGCCATATCTAAGATATCATTGGAGCGCCCCAAGACCATTGTGACCACTGACTCCAGGTCATTCAGCTCACAGCTGTGGGGATGCAACTATCAGAGACTCAGGTTGATTTTCTTGTAACCGTGACACTAAGCATAAAATATGTAATGCTTACATATTACAGTGTATGGTACACAGTATGGTAGTAACACTACATCTATGCATTTATTGTAGCAGTTATAAAAAAAATACAGTGTGTTCCGTTTAAGGCCAATACCCATCTAGAACATATTGTCACCAAAGAAAGCACAAACACCAGGTAAAGATGGTACAATTAACCTACTAAAACTAGAAACTGTTCAATAATAACAGAACATACTGTGTAATAAGAACATATTTTATTACATTATAACATACTACACTATAATGTGTGTGTGTGTGTGTGTGTGTGTGTGTGTGTATATATATATATATATATATATATAAGCGATGAAGAGTACATAAATAATCTAGTATTTATGTTTCATTTTACAATTGAATTAGAAAGTGACTGTGCACATAAAAATCCTCCCCCCACCTGGGACTATGACTTTTGAATACCAGAGAAACAGGTTTTGGAGTAGTTGGTCAAATTAACATATGAATGCTGTAGCACGGTTACTGTGGAAGGTAGTCTCCGCCCGCAAGTGGGGGCTTACACTTTACACAGAGGAAGAGTCTTTTTGTGAGCTGTTCCCAGACTGATGAAACAGGCAGCCATAGCTCCTAGCTAGACATGCGGGCAAGTAAGTTACCTGAAGGCCTTGGGCCCTGACTAGTAGGATAGATGTTAGAATGAAGTGTTTGAATGGAATGAATGAATGAAAGGTGAGTGTGAGCTAGAAACATAAATGTTATAAATGTTGTAATGGGTTGAGGAATGGAAGATGGTCGAATCCGGACGCATATGTGGTAGAGTACATGAGAATGAATGATCATTTGTCGCAAGTGATATGAAAGTCTGAATACAGATGATAAATGTGAACGGAATTGCCTGAGTTTAGTGCAAGAGTTATTTGGAGCTTGTGTTGGTTTTAATAGTGAAGACTTTGGTTTGGTATGGATAGTGTTACATAAATGCATGCCTTGTAATAATGTTGCAATGTTGTGTAGATATAACATAGGTTTGGTGTTAGTCTGATTTGTATGTGATTGTGTAGTCTGATAAGACAGCATTGGCATTAAATTAGGCCATTGCGAACACATGTATTAAGATAGCTGCCACTGTGTTTGACTCCTGTAGTGCTGTACAATTCTTGGAATTCCTGTTGTGTTTGAGATAGATTGTTGGATTAAATGGAAGCATTTGTGTTATACATAGTCCTGTGTGGTTCTGTGTTGGTTTAATGTTGTAATGGAGTTTTGTATGGAAATAATTTTGCTTTATGCAGTTTAGTGTAAATGCATAGAAAGTGATTGGATTATTCAGGAAGTGGTCAGATTGTTAAATATAACGTTTTGCTAGACTGTTGGTTTAAAGGGAAAGTAGAGGAAATGGATCTAGTATGTAGTTGAAATACCATGTGTTAAAATGTTTTTTGGACTTTGAATGAGATATGTGAGATGAATGGAGTGTGTCTGTGTGCTCCGCCCCTCCTCCCCCTGCAACATGCACAATGCATTCACACAAGTGGCAAAATAGGTATAGCTTAAAACACACACACACACACACACTTTTAGAACAATAGTTAGTCAAAGCACACACACAATGACATATATATTTGTATTACAGGCAAAAAGTGTAATATATGGCACCAAAATCTATACTTTGCGTAAAATATTGTTACACTATATACTGTTTTATAATATAATACAACACACTTTAAATGAAGTTATATCTTGCTGTGGTTATTCTTGACGATATGAGCATAAGCTATTATATGAATATTGATCCTGTGGATTTAAGGGAAAATAAGAATTATATTTCTTAGGTTAATTTAAAAGTACCTTTGCGAGGAGTTGGTTGATGGTAATAGTCATATATAACGGTATTAAATGGTCTTCCATACATTTTCCAGAATATTTAGGAGATTAAAACCCCATAATCAATTCAAGAAATCCTTTTACAATATATATGTGTGTGTGTGTGTGTGTGTGTGTGTACAGCATTCATTATTATTATGCCTGCACCTATCAGTTATTTAATTAATGCTGGGTTAATTAGAAGTCTTAGTCCCAAGTTTGGAGAAGACAAAAATTACCTGGCACCAGCATGCAATAACACACAGGGACTGTCAGTGCATGCTGACACTTTTAGTGCTACAAGTGCTTGAAGTATATTTTGATGCTTTAACCCTGGTACCCAACTAACAGGGGAACCAGGAGGAGCCCAGAGCTTGTCAGCATTGGGCTGGTACTCTGTAGGTGAGGGGGCCCCTAGAGGACTGAGCCCAACACTGAGCAGACTGGGCTGTTTAAGGGTTTGCAAACCGCCACACATCAAATGATTTTCCATCCTCCAAACAACAGGATGATAAATCCTGCGGTTTGGATCTGAAATCCCCGTACTAAGTGACTGCTTAGTAAATCTAACCCTTAATATTAAAAGCTTCCCTTAGACTTGCTAAAGCTTGTTCTTTTGTCTTTTGCTTCCAGCCTTCTGGTAATACAGCTGGTTTTGTATTATATTCATTAGCAAATTGCTCATTAAACTGCACAAAAATGTATTTCCAGTAATCAGAGGACTTGATGCTGATGTCAGGTCGGATGTCCCAATCTGGGTAATATGTGCGATACTCTTTGTATGGGTGCCAGTTTCCTTTTGTGTCTTGTGAATTTTTAAATTTAGCACTTGATACAACAGCAGTAGAACATATTTCAGTGACCAATGTATTATTTTCATACCAACTTCCCATTCCCAATCCCTCTGGCCTGTGGATAATGGCAGAATGATAAATATGATTTCTCCCTTCATTGTCACATTGAACATTACAGAATGGACACTGCTCTCTACATCCCAACATCTTCTTCAGCAGTTCATCCTGAGGCTTCAATGTGACCTTGGAGAGTACAGACTCAATGCCTAATGACCCCAGTTCTGATAGGATTTGTTTTTGTATGCTGGGGAGATAGTAGAGAATGACCTCAGAGAACTGCCCAACATTTGCTGTATTATGAAAAGTGATCACTTTCAACTCATTCTGTGAAATTACTAATTCTTTCTTGAATAGTTCACAAAACTGCTTTAAAAAAGCTGAAATGCTGGAAATTTTTAAAGATGGTTCCTCTTTAAGGACGTGTTCGATTTTTCCAGTGATCGCAAACAAAATCTTTTCCTGTAAAGTATTTAGAGCTGGAGAACTCTGGCATTCTCTTATAACGTACTCTAATATCCAGTTTTTCAAAAAACTCTCATTTGTATTAATGTATTTGAAATAATTTTGGAATTTGTTTTCCTTTAGTAGCTCCTCCAGCACAGTTATCTGGAAATTACTTCTGTTGCTAAATGTGGTTTTATCCTTTATTATCTTATCAATGATTTCCTTCCCAAGATGTCTCAGAATATACTCAGATAATGCTGGTTTCAGGCACAGCTCACAGAATGCTTTGGCTCTGTTCTGACAATCATCTTTCTCTTCAAATATACTCTTAAATGTAGATAAATATTTAGGTTTTAACTTTTCTAGGCAGATTTTTGCGTCATTTTCTTGGATAAACGTATCATGCATCTTCTGAAATTTCCAAGATGCTCTTCCAAAGATGAGGAGCTTGAGGTCCAGCTCAAACTGTGATGTGAAATGAAACTTCTTACGGTTTCCTTCCTCCAGTTTATCATTGATCATGTGCAGTAATTCCTGGCAGTAAGTGTCATTATAATCTTCAGGGGATTTTACTGTCTCTGTGACATATGTATCACACTTATCTATCAAACATGCAGCAAGATCTGCTACCTTATCATAGTTTTCTTGGCTCTGTTTTGAAGTACAATCATAACCATCAATGTACATTTTATCCATATTAAATGCTCTGTGTCTATAATCATCTAAACTCATCACATTAGATAGGTTTTCATTTATACCACCACCTTTTCCACTCATTTGATGTTTCAGCAGATAAAGCATTGTCTGACCGATGTTACGTTTTGTTAATCCCCCCATTGGTAAATCAGATAGTGTTTTCTTCCACATATCTTCAAATTCTTGTTTCACTTCCATTTCATCCAGATTACAGTTCCTCACTCTGCAGTGTTTTAGGAGATCAGTAATTTTTTCTTCAATCAGCTTCTGAGATGTGTCCTGAATATTCTGTATCTTGACCTTTCCTTTCTGGATAGAAACAGCTTCATTGAGCTTACTGAGTGCATTACTGTTTTGCTCTTTTATTAAGAAGTTTATACTCATGCGGAAATCTTCTCTGTATCGTTCTATAAGATGGACATTATCAGATTTATTCTCATAGTATTTTTCCAGTTGTTTCAACAATTTTGTTTTTTCTTCAAGTAGCAGCTGTTGGAGAACATCCTTATACTGTGCACAGGTTTCTGTATTAAGACTATTAGCAGATTGATTTCTAATACTAGTCTCTGTGCTGATCACCCAGCTGTGGACATTTTTGGTGAACTCCCATTCCCACCGAGAGTATTGTGCAGCCAGTTTATTATAAGCTTCAGCTACCAGACTGTTCCTAAAACTGAAGATAAAATTTTCGTGTTTAACTGCATTCCACAAACTTCTTATCCATATAATAAATTGAGGAATGTGACATTGTCTGTACTCAGAGTTCTGTGATTTTAGGAATCCAAGTAAATACTTTTTTAGTTCATAAACATTTTCACTATAACCAAAATTTACGGAAGCCATTGGTGGGACCCCCTGCCACAGTCCAGGAATGTACCAGTTGTGTTTCTCTAGATCATAGTCCATCACATCACTGAAAGCTGTAATTCCACTTTTCTTCTCCATCCCTGCAGCAATTTTTGTAATTTCATTCAATTGTTCCAGAAGTTTATTCTTGTCTCTCATGTTATTTTGATGAGCGGACACATCGTTCACGTTCTGATGTACAAACTGACAGTTGGGCTTCTTCCCAATTTCTTTCATCCGAAGAAATGCATGGACTACTATCTGTATAATATCTTTCATCTCTGCTATGTTTTCCATGGCCATATTGACTATGGTCATATCACTCAGACCAACCACTAATGTCGCCAATTCATTGTCATGTTCATAACTGTCCTCCAGAGAAGCCAACTCAGGAGCTTTCAGCCCTTCAGTGTCAATCACCAGAATAAAGTCACAGCCCAGCTCCTCCTGGAAGGTCTCTTTCACTTTAATAATGGTCATGAAGGCTCCTCGTGTGCATCGTCCACTGGCCACAGGGAACTGTAAACCAAACATGGTGTTCAGAAGGGTGGATTTCCCCGAACTCTGCACTCCCAGCACAGTTATTACTCTCATCCTGCAGTGTCCTCCTGTCTTGTTGTCCAGCTCAGTCAGGACATCAGTTATCCACTGCAGGGGGATGTTAGAGGCGTCTCCATCAATCAGCTCCAATGGGAACCCATCCAGCAGGAGATCAGCAGCTATTCCTGGAAGTTTAGCAAATTGTTTTTCTGTTGTAGAAATTAATTTCTCATTAACCACTGCACATTCAGCCTCATAAACCTGCCCCAGCTCACGAAGGAAATGTTCAATTCCTAAAGAGCTGTCAGAGATCTTCTGATCTAGTTGCTTTAGTTCTTCTGGATTTTTTGATTTATTGTAACATTTTTCCTTGTATTCTGACTGCAATGTAGAAATATTATTTCTTGCAATTGAATCCAACTCAAACTTCATCCATTTCAGAAAATGATGGTTTTCTAGCTGAGACAATTGGGTGATTGCATTAATAAACAATGATATACCCTTAGAACGTCCATGTTTGCATTGTTCCTGGTGTAGTAACTTTTGTTGCTGTATGAGCTCACTATGATAATCTTGTGCTTTTTTCTCCCCTTGTTTTGTCATTCTGCAAAGTTCTTTCTCTATTTTTGACAATTGTTTCCACAGATCTCCCTGTAATGTCAGGGTTTCTTTCTTATACTCTTCCACATCCTGTATTACAGAGGTAATGTTCCTGGCATGTTTCTTTGCATTCTGACATGTAGACGTGTTCTCATCTACACAGATATAACGTTCATGGATTTCATCCATAATACTAACCAAACTTCTTTTTTGACAATTCTTTAAAATACACTGACTCGTGTTTTGTATTTTTCTTACCAATTCTGCATCATTATCTGTGATGCCCTTTGGAATAATATTTGTTCTATTCATGTTTAGCTCTGACATTAGATTATTTATGTGCTGCGCAGTCTCTGTGGTTACTTGTTTCCCGGGACTTGGAGTAACAATGAAATAATACTGTGTGTCGGTGTTACTGCAGGTTGATAACATTCTGAATTCTCTCTCACAAATACTCTCAATAAATATAAACACAGCTGATGAGATTTGTGTCAGAAACGTGAACTGTTCCCAACTGGACTCCAGGTCTCCACGTAGATTGGTCACTGCGATGGGCTCTGGGAAAACATCAGACTGACCACAAGGAAAATACCAGGAAATCTCCACAAGTCCATCAGATATTTTCCTCTCAGTATTTCCTCCCTCCATATTGTCATGTATGAAGAAATCGTGATGTTGTTGAGCTGGATTAAGGACTTGATTAAGGATTTTAGATTTTGATAGTTTGTTTTTTCCTAATCTTACAAAGGAAAAGACCGGCATAGGAATGTTCACAACATTTTCTTCTTTGAACCCTTTACTGTCGGCTAATGATTGAGGTCTCCATCTCTTCACAATGTCCCTCATTGCCCACAGCATGAAGGTGCATTCTGTGCTATCACCAGCAGGGAGCAGCAGAGGGACAGCAAACTGGCACATGGACATTTTTGAAACAATCTCTTGTTGTAGAAAACTTTCTGAACAATGCAGGACAGCGCACACAACATCCAGAGGGTGAATCCTGTGAGTTGAATTGTTCACAGTATCAGTCACTAATAAATCAAAGACATTTTTATTTTCATTTGGATCCAAGTTAGGAGAACGTTTTTCAAACTGAGTGTTTAGTGCCGTTCTGTTCAGAGCCATGAGCTTCCTTAGAAAGTGCCATGGAATATCTGTTATATCCTGAGGCTGAACATTATCCAGATTCTCTGACCCGATCTCTAGAACATCCCTTAGGGTCAGTTTTGACACAGTTGGTTGCTGTAAATTTACATTCTCCAGAAGTCTGTGAAATGTCTGTATTTTGTCTGTGAATAGAAAATAACTCCATGTTACCATATTAATATTGTGATCAAACAAACTTTAAAATGTTGACATGTACATAATTAAGTAGTATTTCATTATTCTATTTCCATATATGTACCTGAGTATTTTCAACCACTGTACAGTGTAAAATAGCTCTAGAAACAATTCACTTATATATAGTCATTTATATAGAGACAGCTTAAACCCTTTTATAAAGGGAGTTCTTTAACAGGAAATCTTTCTCCCAAATTGTATGTACCTGCTGTCTGGTACTGACAAGGATCAGGGGACTCTGCAAAGCCCTTACTGTGCCAATCATCTTTTGAGACAGGTGTAAACATAATGTTTAATGGAAAATACCACACGAAATACATTGCTTATATATCATGGTTTTATAACTATGATTTGCGTTATATACATATATATATATATATATATATATATATATATATATATATATATATATATATATGCGAGCAACTACAGACCAGTGAGCCTTACATAAGTAGTAGGGAAATTAATTGAAACACTCTAAAAAAGCGTTGTAGAATATTTAAAATCCAGTAATTAACAGGATCACAAACAGCATGGATTTACTGGGGGGAGATCATGTTTAACACATTATTGACTTTTTTGACTGGGTGACTAAATTAATAGATCAAGGGGGGGAGGCGTAGATGTAATTTATGTAGATTGTAGTTAGGCTTTTGATACTGTCCCACATCGCAGATTTTAAATAAACATGAAAGCTGGGATTGTATTCTAAGATGGTTGAATGGAGAAGATTTTGGTTGCAGGATAGAAAACAGAGAGTTATAGTAAATGGAGTGCATTTACAGGTGAGGTTACCAGTGGAGTACCTCAAGGATCTGTACTTGGACCAGTGCTTTTTAATATCTGTACTGGTGACATAGCAAATGGTATTGAAGGGAAAGTATGCCTTTTTGCAGATAACACAAAGGAAAAGGGTAGACACACCAGGAGGGGTAAAACAAATGATCAATGATCTAGTTAGACTAGAGGAATGGACAAGACAGTGGCAACTACAGTTTAATGGCAAAAAATGCAAAATCGTGTACTTGGGTCTCATAAACCCAAAGGATAAGTATAATATTAATGGCCCTATAATGGAAACTATTGAGGAGGAAAGGGATCTATGAGTCACTATTTCAAGTGACTTAAAACCAGGTAAGCAATGTAACAAAGCAATGAGGAAGGCAAGTCAGATGCTTGGTTGTATAGAGAGAGGAATCAGTAGCAGAAAGAAGTAATAATACCACTGTATGGGTCATTGGTACGGCCTCATCTAGATACTGTGTTCAGATCTGGAGGCCATATCTCCAGAAGGATATAAATACATTACAGACTGTACAAAGATGGGCAACTAAAATGGTGCATGGCCTACAGCACAGAACTTACCTGGAGAGACTAAAAGATCTTAATATGTATAGTTTGGAGCAAAGAAGTGAAAGGGGGACATTATAGAAACTTTCAAAAATATCAGGGGTTATAACAAGGTACAAGAGGGAAACATTCTACAAAGGAAGAGAAGTATTAGAACACGAGGACATGTACTGACACTGGGGGGAAGAGAAGTATTAGAACACGAGGACATGTACTGACACTGGGGGGAAGAGAAGTATTAGAACACGAGGACATGTACTGACACTGGGGGGGGAAGAGAAGTATTAGAACACGAGGACATGTACTGACACTGGGGGGAAGAGAAGTATTAGAACACGAGGACATGTACTGACACTGGGGGGAAGAGAAGTATTAGAACACGAGGACATGTACTGACACTGGGGGGAAGAGAAGTATTAGAACATGAGGACATGCACTGACACTGGGGGGAAGAGAAGTATTAGAACACGAGGACATAGACTGACACTGGTGGGAAGAGAAGTATTAGAACATGAGGACATGTACTGACACTGGGGGGAAGAGAAGTATTAGAACACGAGGACATAGACTGACACTGGTGGGAAGAGAAGTATTAGAACATGAGGACATGTACTGACACTGGGGGGAAGAGAAGTATTAGAACACGAGGACATGTACTGACACTGGGGGGAAGAGAAGTATTAGAACACGAGGACATAGACTGACACTGGTGGGAAGAGAAGTATTAGAACATGAGGACATGTACTGACACTGAGGGGAAGAGAAGTATTAGAACACAAGGACATGTACTGACACTGGGGGGAAGAGAAGTATTAGAACACGAGGACATGCACTGACACTGGGGGGAAGAGAAGTATTAGAACACGAGGACATGTACTGACACTGGGGGGAAGAGAAGTATTAGAACACGAGGACATAGACTGACACTGGTGGGAAGAGAAGTATTAGAACATGAGGACATGCACTGACACTGGGGGGAAGAGAAGTATTAGAACATGAGGACATGCACTGACACTGGGGGGAAGAGAAGTATTAGAACACGAGGACATGTACTGACACTGGGGGGAAGAGAAGTATTAGAACACGAGGACATGTACTGACACTGGGGGGAAGAGAAGTATTAGAACACGAGGACATGTACTGACACTGGGGGGAAGAGAAGTATTAGAACACGAGGACATAGACTGACACTGGTGGGAAGAGAAGTATTAGAACATGAGGACATGCACTGACACTGGGAGGAAGAGAAGTATTAGAACACGAGGACATGTACTGACACTGGGGGAAGAGAAGTATTAGAACATGAGGACATGCACTGACACTGGGGGGAAGAGAAGTATTAGAACACGAGGACATGTACTGACACTGGAGGGAAGAGAAGTATTAGAACACGAGGACATGTACTGACACTGGGGGGAAGAGAAGTATTAGAACACGAGGACATGTACTGACACTGGGGGGAAGAGAAGTATTAGAACACGAGGACATAGACTGACACTGGTGGGAAGAGAAGTATTAGAACATGAGGACATGCACTGACACTGGGAGGAAGAGAAGTATTAGAACACGAGGACATGTACTGACACTGGGGGAAGAGAAGTATTAGAACATGAGGACATGCACTGACACTGGGGGGAAGAGAAGTATTAGAACACGAGGACATGTACTGACACTGGAGGGAAGAGAAGTATTAGAACACGAGGACATGTACTGACACTGGGGGGAAGAGAAGTATTAGAACACGAGGACATGTACTGACACTGGAGGGAAGAGAAGTATTAGAACACGAGGACATGTACTGACACTGGAGGGAAGAGAAGTATTAGAACACGAGGACATGTACTGACACTGGAGGGAAGAGAAGTATTAGAACACGAGGACATGTACTGACACTGGGGGGAAGAGAAGTATTAGAACACGAGGACATGCACTGACACTGGGGGGAAGAGAAGTATTAGAACACGAGGACATGTACTGACACTGGGGGGAAGAGAAGTATTAGAACACGAGGACATGCACTGACACTGGAGGGAAGAGAAGTATTAGAACACGAGGACATGTACTGACACTGGGGGGAAGTAGGTTCAGCGGAAATCTGAGGAAAAAGTACTTACAGAAAGGGTAATGGATAAACGGAATAGCCTCCCATCAGAGGAGGTTGAGACCAACACTGTAGAGCAATTGAAACATGCTTGGCATATACATAAGAATATCCTTACAAAAAATAAAGGATCAAATAGGGTGTGAGGTTACCATAGGTTAAAAATTGGGCAGACTAGATGGGCCAAGCGGTTCTTATCTGTCGTCAAATTCTATGTTTCTATGTTTTGGCATTGACAGACCTACACTCTGAGGGAGAAGGTGGTGAATGAGAAGTTAAGGAAGATACATGACTGTGTTGGGCACTCTTTTGCAATGGGCATTCTAGCATGTGTGCCAGCAGTAACATGACCCCTACTAGCAATAAGTGGGCATGGTCTGAGCCTTTTCTTACCAATGTGGGTGGTGTATGTAATGTTAGCTATTTTATTTTATTGGGACAAATCACCACATGCATCAATACCTTTTCCCTTAATCTGTACATCAAGAGCTATTGTTTTCTCTGAGACTGACAAACAGTGCTTGGATTTTGAGCACGATTTGTTACACTTTCTTCCCACATGACCTTTTTTAATATTTGAGGTCAAAAAAAGTCCTGCTACTGCCATTGCTGGTACTGGTATGCTCCAGATCTGAAGACTGATCCATGGTTGACAAGAGGAGTAAAACTATTTGAAGTTGTAGCTACTTATGCTGACACCACACCAGGTGAACACCCAATGAGATAGTGAGTTCGGGAAAGGAGGAAATGATACCTTACAATTTTTCTGACATTGCTCACAATATAATTCAAATTTAGACTGAGGTTCTTAAAAATAAATGTTTGTTTTCTTTTTGGTGGGTGTGCTGCTCAGTGTCAAACAGCACCCTTTTTTATTGTCTGCTTGGAACCACTCATCTATATTTTACTCAATAACCAGTGAACATGTTTATGAAACGTGGAATGTCTGTGATTACAAATGATTGAGATGGGAGAAGTTACTCACTTTCCGGTAAGTTTTGGGACACATCAGCCAATGTCGGAAACCTGGGAATCATGTTTTGTAGATGGTGGAGGAATCTCTCACAGGCCGGTTCTCCCTTCTGTAGTATAATATTTATCAGCTTGTCAGCTCTCTGTCCTGGGCTCACAGTCTCATCCAGATCTTTATACTCCTGGAAAGTTATGAGATGGAGAAAGTCCAGTTCATCACACAAACCATCCACATTTTCCTCAAACACTTCCATTAATTTCCATCTCAGTTGTTTAATAGTCCGTGAATCATCTCTGATAAAAGCCATTGTTTTCTGAGTTTCACAGTCTGAAAATAAGTATAAACACAGTGATTAGTCTGATTAAATAGAATGATTTATTTCTGTTGATTAAAACATATAAATACATAAATATATAAGTTCCAAACAGAGCTCCACCATCAATTGCAGCTAAACAATAATCTAAATATACTATACACAACTATACACTGGTTGAAAAATGTGACAATGTGAAAAAATATAGTAAAGGTATAATCAAGCAGGTATAATCTTCGAAGAATTCCAACGATGAAGAACGTCAGAGTATGAAAAAAAAAAATTTTTTTACAATAGAGCAACATGTTTACAGATAAATGATACTATTAAAATAAAAATGCTCACTATTTGGATAATTATCACTGGGAAAATAACAGCAGAAGGAAATTTAGTAATAACGGGCCCCCCCAAAAAGATTTTAGAACTCATAAAATATATGAAGATGAAGTTCAATTTTCCACATACAATAGGTATGATCCCTTAAGAGATCTGAATAGTTACTTGTTAGAATCTTACAAACAAAATTGAAGCAATACCAACAATACCTTACAAGGAAGTGTTACAATCAAATAATAAAAAAACATAAAAAAATCAAAAAAACATAATAAAATAGGTAAATGAAGTAGGAATAGCAATAATAATATCAAATGAAAAAGGAAAAAATAAGAAGTAAAAAGGTACTAAAGGACAAATCAGAAAGTATCATTACTAATCAAAATGTTAAAGCTTTAAACACTAACATTTTTAATTTGAGTTCTAGATCTTTTACTGATATTGAATTGTCTCATCTTTCTAAAATTGTCTCCCTCATCAATTTCAGATTATTTTGATGTCTTCATTGACATTCCAAAATATGTGAGAAAAATTACTTTAAAAAAATTATTTCATATGATAAATGAAGATAGTACAGAAATTAATAAAGAAAATACACCTAATATAGTTGAAACCAAATTTAAGGGAAACTCTACTTTCTTCCCAGCACATATTAAAGGTCCATTCATTGACACCTTCAATAAACTAGTGACAGATGATGTTAAACAAATCATAAAAGCCAATTAAAGAGAAAAATCTTAATCTTACTTTTAAAGAAAAAATTGCAAAAAAGCACTAAAAAAATATGAATATAATTATTAGATAAGCAGATAAAGGGGGTGATGTAAAAAAATGGCATCAGAGAGGTTGAAAGACAACTTAGTACAATACCACATACCTTAAACTGAAAAATGAACCCACTTTAGCATAAAAAATTATTTTGCTAAATTTATTTCCAAACATGAAGTTAATGGAACTTTGAGCCACTTGTGGTAGTGATCCCTTCTTATTTAAAGAATACTAGTGCCATTTAAAGAATACTTGCCAAATTTAATAACATGTTATGTCAAGATGACATGTACGTTGTTACAGTGAAGGTTACATCTTTATTCACTACCATTGAACATAAAAAGGTTTGGGGGCAATTGATTTTTTTCTAAATCAAACTGACCTGAATAATAATTTAACATTTTTTCTTATGGATGGGACTGAGTTTATTTCATCCAATAATTATTTTTTTTCCAGTGGGGTATTATTATGTCCAGAAGACGGGCACTGCCATGGGTACCAGGTTTGCCCTAAGCTATGCCAATTTATTTATGGCCTACTGGGAGCACCAATATCTTGATGTTCCCAGTAAACTCAGGGCAGACCTGGTATCCTGGCGTATATATATATATATATATATATATATATATATATATATGTTTATATATATATATATCTTACTATATAAATGCCTAGAGGCGTGTGTGGGTAAAAAAAAACAAGCTGCAGCGCCACCTGCTGGGCAGAGTTGTACATTGACCTATATATTTCATGAAGGAGAAGTGACAGTTGGGAGTGGTTGGTGGTTGCCGGGGGTGACAGTGGGGAGTTTTTAACACCTTAAGTAGCTTGATTTGACTAGAATGCATGAGTATCATGCACGGGTTACCTGACCTACTAAATTCTTAGTGTGTGTGGAATTTTTTTTTAAAAAGGGCTGAAATTTGGTATACTGACATTATTGACGAGTTGAGGGGTCAAACTCATTTTCGTGAGGTAATTTTACCTCATGAACACACATGTGTACAGTGGCGGATCCAGGGGGGTGCGATCGGGGCAATCGCCCCCCCCCCTAGCAGGGGTTTGCTGCCGACGGCTGCACAGTATGTGCAGGTCCGTTTGGCAGTGACAGTGTGCTGCTGTGTTTTAAACACAATCAGAGCAGCGGGGCAGCACACTGTCCCTGCCGAGCGGACCTGCACATACTGTGCAGCCCCCGGCAGCCTCAGAAGTCGGAAAGGGGGCGGGGCCTAAATCGCCTCGCCCTAACATCCCCCCGGGGAACAAACATTTTCTAGATCCGCCCCTGCATGTGTAGCGGCGTGTGTTAGTGTGTGTGTGTGTGTGTGTGTGTGTGTGTGTGTCTGTGGAAAAAACTATTTTCTCAGAAAGGGCTCATCCGAATGACCTGAAATTTGGTATACTGACATTATTTGACAAAAAAATTAGAATAGTTAAGTCAGTTAACTTCCATCATAGCCCCTTCCCCCCGTGGGAGGGGTAGTAAAGGCTAAATTTATGAGTTGAGGGCTCAAAATCATTTTCGTGAGGTAATTTTACCTCATGAACACACATGTGTAGTATATTACTGTGCTACCCGCCTTCCTAACAACTTGGCAAACACCTACTATTACCACTCACGCCTTCCTAACAAGTCGCCAAAAATTACAACTCACGCTCTACTGACAAGTCAGCAAAAAAATAATACTGACGCAGAGGAGGAGGCCTGGGCTAGGCCCAAATGCATGACAAGAACACCTTAAGTAGCTTGATTTGACTAGAATGCATGAGTATCATGCACGGGTTAACTTGTATATATATATATATATATATATATATATATATATTTTTATATATATATATATATATATATATATTTATATATATATATATATATATATATATATATATATATATATATATATAATGTTGCTTTCTTTATGTAGAGGGAAAAAGGATTCTCTTGAAGAGGTTTGTTCTTACCTCAATGAGAATGGACTGGAATTTCAAATTGACTTTTGACATCAGTCAGACATCAGTTCATTTGTTAGATTTGTAAATTTATATTAATAAGGGAGCCATTCAAACTAAGGGGTAAAAAAAAACACAGACTCCAATACATATATTTTGATAAGTAGTTAAAACCATGAAAATTGAAAAAGACTCATATAGCTCTTCCTTATATATATTACTAACAGATTCAATGAAACCTGGATTTGTGTCCCACTGATACTTTCACAAATAAAGAAGAACATTCTTCTTCATGACTGTAAAAGTATTTCACTCAAATATCTGTGATTACAGTGATTGTGATGAGGGAAGTTACTCACTTTCCGGTAAGTGTTGGGACACATCAGACAATGCTGGAAACCTGGGAATCATGTTCTCTAGATGGTCAAGAAATTTCTCACTGGCCAGTTCTCCCTTCTGAAGTATAATATTTATCAGCTTGTCAGTTCCCTCTCCTGGACCCACATCCTCATAAAGATTGTTATACTCCTGGGAAGTTATGAGGTGGAGAGAGTCCAGCTCATCACACAAACCGTCCACATTTTCCTCATACACTTCCGATAATTTCCATCTCAGTTGTTTAATAGTCCTCAAAGCTTCTTTGACAGGAGCCCTTGTTTTCTGAGTATCACAGCCTGAAAATAAGTATAAACACTGTGATTAGTCTGTTTACATAGAATGATTTACTTGTGTTGGTTATTGAATAAAACCAAGTTATAAAGGGCAGTTATGCATTGTCATTAGTAGTGTGTACATTTTATTGTGATTAATTTTTTTTCATATTTATCTTGATATTTGACAGAAAATTGTGCTTATCAAAGTAATTATAAAACTTTACATTTCAAGATCTTTTTGAGTCATTAAAGACTAATTTTCCCTTATTAATATTATTAATAGATCCAAAGCAACTTGGAGCTATTAGTAACAATAGCACAAAATTCACATTAATTGGCCCTGGATTTTATTTTAAATGATTTCTGTCTCACAGATTGTGACAGAACGGATCTCCTATGTCAACCTGTCATTTTGCTGGGCACTGGATGGGCCTGCCTTGCCATCCCCTTCCTTTATCTCAAATGCACCTCCTATAACCGCTAAAGGGGGCGCTCTGCTGCCACTACTAGGCTACTTCACCTGCTCCTGGAACCATTTTTGTCTGTGTACACACTTGCTGCTAGGGCACGCCCTTGATGGGCTCTTGTGCTGGTACCCCTGACCTATTCCTTCAGTTCAGGGTTGTTATTGATGGTTCCTCCTGGCCTCTCACAATGGCCAGAGCTGCAGGTAGCGGTGTTACTAGATGCTGGGTCCCAAACCTCAGAACAGCCAGATAACGGATTAGATTTGGTCTAAGGAATTACAGCAGGTAAGTAGGCATCAAAGCAGGATCTGGAAGCAGTGATGTTTATTGCTCAGAAAGGGTCCTTACACCATTACACGCTAGATAGAGGTAATAGTGATCATCCAGAATTACAGTTGGTAAATAACAGTTTAAATACAAAATACAGCTATTTTTATACAGTCTCTGACACACATGATTGAAGAGGGTAATCCAGCCCCCTGCCCATACAAGGCACCACAAAGTCTGAGATATCACAGTCAATAGCTACCATCTGGAAGCAAACTATATTCTTTAAACTTGGATTTAATGAACATATTATGTAATGTGAAATGTCTGTGATTACAGTGATTGTGATGAGAGAAGTTACTCACTTTCTGGTAAATGTTGGGACACATCAGACAATGCTGGAAACCTGGGACTCATGTTCTCTAGATGGTCCAGGAATCTCTCACAGGCCAGTTCTCCCTTCTGCAGTATAATATTTATCAGTTTGTCAGCTCTCTGTCCTGGGCTCACAGCCTCATAAAGATCTATATACTCCTGGGATGTTATGAGGTTAAGAGATTTCAGTCCTTCACACAAACCATCCACATTCTCCTCAAACACCTCTGTTAATTTCCATCTCAGTCGTTTAATAGTCTTTAATGCTTCTCTGATAGGAGCCATTGTTTTCTGGGTTTCAGAGTCTGAAAATAAGTATAAACACAGTGATTATCTGTTTTACAGGATGATTTACCTGGCATAAAATCATGTAATAAAGGGGTTATTAGTAGTGTGATCAGTTTATTGTGATTTATTTTTTCATATTAATCTTGATAGCTGAGACATCACATTCTGGGCCTGATTCATCAAAGAACTCAGAGCGAGCGTAATGTGCACTTTTTAAAACGCACTTACATCGGGTATACGCACGTCCATATTCAGCAAGGAGCAGATCTGAAGAAACATCTTTTGCTAAATACGTTTTCAAACATAGATAGGCAATACCTTCCTTGATGAATGTGGTTCTAAGTCAATTACGTGATATCAAAACTGGCGCACGTAGCATATCGGTATTAATTGGCCCTCTAATTCACTGGCAGCCGTATGTTTGTGTACAACATGCACTTGTTTTGCCGATTGACAGGGAATCTTCCCTTTACAAGGCAGCGCCGCTTTAAATTTAAGCGCTGAAGACGCCGAACTCGCGGGTGTTGAAGAACCCGGAGCTTCATACATTTACCCCCAGGACTGGTGACAGAACCTGGTTGCTCATTCTGATCATATGTGGACTGCTTTGAATCCATTCTGAGCGCAAAGCACTTGTAGTGGTAAAAATTATTTGGTAAGATACTGCTGACAAATATGACTTTTGATAGCCAGAAATATTTATGCACAATTATGGGGGACACCCCAAAAGCACTGGGGAGTGCTAAAAATTATTTGGTAGATACTGATGACAAATATGACTTTTGACAGCCAGAAATATTTATGCACAATTAGGGGGGACACCCCAAAAGCACTGGGGAGTGCTAAAAATTAGTTGGTAGATACTGCTGACAGATAGTAATTTTGACAGCCAGAAATATTTATGCACAATTAGGGAGGACACCCCAAAAGCACTGGGGAGTGCCAAATATTAAAAAAAAAAATAAAACTCTATCCTCCTCTCTTCTCTAGCGATTTTTATTACAGCAATTGGAATCAGAATATTGTATTCTCTGTCCCTGCTCTAATCAGCCTGTGTGACGTAACCCTGCTCTCTCCCTCTGTCAAATGGCGATGGATTGCTGTGGAGGCGTGTGTTTATAATCTTGAAGTATCGCGAGAACCGAGCCACGAGATCCAACGACGTCACATTGACGTTCGGCCTCGATTTGGATTCGGAGCGGAGGGGAGAGTACCGAGGTCCTCAGCTCGGTACTCGGATACCCAAAGTTCGGGTGGGTTCGGTTCTCGGGGAACCGGACCCGCCTATCTCTAGTTATTACAAGCCATATTGCTTTGCAACAGTAATCTTATCTGGAAAAATACAAACAAATTGTATCAATTGTGAACTTATGCCTAGAAATTTCAGCCCTTATTTTCGAGAGAAGCTATTGTAGAAGGACTATGCTACATCTGTGGCCGAAGGTTCGTGTAACGCTTTGGTCCCGCAAATAGTACCTGTCGCGTTACCCGCATTTCATTCATCTGGAAACTGCCATGTTCCAGCATCAGACAAACTTCATTCATTCATTCAGCTACATTCAGCTCTGCACAGGTGCAAGTCTATTGCACTTCTGGACCTCCCTCCTCTTATCATTGGCTGAGCATTCCAGGAGCACTATTTAAACCTCCTGGATTCACCTGTCTGATGCCTGTTCTTCAAGCTCACTTCCTGTAGCCTGTGGTTCTGGTTCCTGTTCTCTTTGTGGTTCTCTGCTATTACATCCTGATCTCTGTTCGTGGCCTATGCTGAACCATCGCTGCTCCAGTACCCCTCTTACCATCTCCAGTGTACTTCATTGTGACAGCTCCGGTTCTCTCATCGCTACCACTCAGAGCCGCTACTACACCTGTGACTCATCAACAGTTACAACGAGTTACCTTCACCACGTCAGTTTACTCTCAGTCTCTCGCTGTACTGAACTATTGCTGCTCCAGTACTATTATACCATCTCTGATGTACTTCATCGTGACAGCTCCAGTTCTCTAACCGCTATCACTTTGAGCCACAACTGCCTTGGTGACTCATCGGCTGTTCTCCTTAAAGCTACCTCTGCTTTCCTGTGTGTGCTCAGCATAACTCCAGTGCTGTATTCCCGCTGTTCCATTGTCTCTACCCGCTTCATCTGGCTCCTCCACACCGTTCTGTTGTTCACCCACTCACAGGGCCGCGACCTGCAGGTTTGGTGCCGCAAAGACCATACCTCCTTACGGAGGTTCCTGGTGAAAACCACCTGCCTGTTAGACTCCGCGCCTGTGGGTGGGCCAAGCCATGTTCAGCAGAGCCTAGGGATCTATTTTCTATGAGCCAACTGTGATAGTTCACTGTAGACACAGCTTTACAGTCCTAATGGCATTGTTTTTTCCTCATTGGAAATGTACTGTGGGACCAAAACAATGGTCCATTGCACTAGTAAGTATCCACAGCTCCGCACAAGAGAACGTTGCTGCTCTCATGTTTGCCAGTGATGTGACTTTTCAACATTCTCATCACTGATTGGTTTTCAAGCCATGTATGGGCATGGGCACATCAGTCACGGATCCCTTCTATACCCCATATCTAAAATGGCTGGCTGTCAATCAATCTCAATAATTATCCATATCCAGGCAATTAGGGTTTTGACAATATCTAGCTGTTCACACACAGGTAATCACAGGAGAACGCACCTGCATAACCTATATAACAGCAGGAGAGGCAACCATTCTGCCCTGACATTTGTGATTTTGCAACTCAGTAGAGTTCAGAGGAGCAACATTTCTAGAAAATATTTGTTTGATTTGTGATATAATTACATACCTTTGACTGCCGTCTGCCCTCCCAGGGAATCTATTGGTGAGTATAAGACATATGTGAGACAGTGTATAGGTCCTGTAATGTTTTTTACTAATGACTGCCACTGTTTAGAGTCATGTCTCAGCCGCAGCAACCAGGCCCAACCAAGGCTCTTTCTCCTCCACTACGAGCAGTGTCGGAGGCTAGCTGCCTAAAATTTCTCAAGAAGAGAGCTTGAAGTGCTAGCACAGCTGGTGGTGGAGATGCTGCACACTACCAACCAGCAGCTCTACGCCCCAGCAAAATCGTATATCTGGGAGCAGATCACTGCGCAGGCCAATGCAGGTCAATGCAGGTGAAATAACGGTCAGCATTTTTTTTTATTCAACTTTTAGCACTTGCCAGTTTGAATGTAAATAAAGCTACTAAATCCTTGGCACTTATACTGCAACCTAGCCAGCTTATTGTAGAATCTGCCCATGGTCTTCAAAATTACTGGGTATTTTCACAGAATATCACTTAGAGATTTCAAAAAGCTGCCTAAGTAAAATTCCACTCAAGACACAGATACGACCATTGATAAAATTATATAGAATAATAATTTTGAACATTTTGTATAAAAGATAACACCACATGTACACACCGGCTTTCATTTAACAAAAAAATGTAATGAAATCTACTAATATGATGCAAAAATGTGGATGTTGTTGAGTCAAACATAGATGTTTATGTGTTTTTTTTCATCCACTATTTTAACTGAAGATGCAGATACAGTGGAAGTAGAGAAGGACCTGGTGGAGTTCACCTGTGATGTAGAAGAGACACAGTTGGATAAGGAAGCCGGGGGCAGCCTTCCAACACCCGTGATTTCTATAAATGATTTCTATAAAATGTTCTGGTCCAATCAATACTTAGAAAACACCAGGGGTAAATGTATCAAGCTGAGAGTTTTCCGGCGGGTTTGAAAAGTGGAGATGTTGCCTATAGCAACCAATCAGATTCTGGCTATCAGTTTGTAGAATGCACAAAATAAATGATAGCTGGAATCTGATTGGCTTTTCAAACCCACCGGAAAACTCTCAGCTTGATACATTTACAGACCTCAAATCGGCACAACCCTAACCCATATCCTTCACATTTTATAACACATTGATACAACCCTGACCCGTTTCACTGAGCTCTTTGCACAATACGTCACCATCAACACTCCTGCCCCAATGCCACATGTTTCCCCTCCTGCTACCACTCCTGCCCCAATGCCACATGTTTCCCCTCCTGCTACAACTCCTGCCCCAATGCCACATGTTTCCCCTCCTGCTACAACTCCTTCCCCTATGACACGGGTTTCCTCTCCTATCGCCACATTTCCTCACTCCTGTACCTCTGACAAAATTTCTCTCCCCAGGCCCCTTTGCTCCAAGTTTTCCATTGTTATCCTCCCCAAATTTACCCTCCCCAAGAGTAACCTCACTATCCTCCCCAAGTTTACCCCATAGCCCCACTGCCATCTCCAGCCGCACTGCCCATAGTTGCCCCACTTCCTCTTCAGCCCCACTGCCCTCTGATCTCCCTCCACCCTCTGCTGCCCCTCCACCCTATGCTGCCATACTGCTCTCTGTTGCCCCTCCACCCTCTGTTTCCCCTCCACCTTCTGTTGCCCCTCCAACCTCTGCTGCCCCACTGCCCTATGCTGCCCTAACACTTTTGCAATCTACATCACGTGTAACCAGAAGTCAAGGCAAGAGAATCACAGCTACAAATGTTGGCCGAGGGGGCAAGCGTGGACATAAAAACAATCTCCTTTGTTATTTATATTTGCAGGTTTGGTTTGTTTTGTCAATTTTTGCTGTTTGTTTTTCTCCATAATACACAAATTTGTTTAAAAAATTATTTCCCTGATTTTTTGTCCATTTTCTTTAAGCATTACATTTGAATTTCGTACAAAGGCTTACTTACAAATAATGATGTGATAGAATAGAGTACCTAATAGCAACCAGGGCCGCCGAGAGGGGGGGGAGCGGATACATTTTACGCGGGCCGGGCCCTCGCTGCTAATTTAATTTTTTTATTTTTTTTTATCTTCTCCTTCCTCTCTTCTCCATTCACACTGACTGCCGGGTGTGACGTCATCAAGTCACGCCCGTCAGTCCGTGAGGAGCGCCGCAGCCAGCATGAAGAAAGAAGACAGAAGAGAAGACAGAAGAGAAGAGAAGAAAAGAAAGGAAAGAAGTTGACAGAAGGTAAGTAAAGAAACGGAGAGGCAAGGGGAGGAAAACAGAGAGGGACAGTACTATAAAGAAAGGGGAGGTAAAGAGGAAAGAGGAGTAAAAAAAAGCAGAGAGCCACAGAGGAATAAAAAAAAAAGTGGGAAAGAGGCACAGAGGAGGAAAAAAAGTGGGAGAGAGAAACAGAGGAGGAAAAAAAAGTGGGAGAGAGGAACAGAGGAGGAAAAAAAGGAGAGAGGCACAGAGGAGGAAAAAAAAGTGGGAGAGAGGAACAGAGGAGGAAAAAAAGTGGGAGAGAGGAACAGAGGAGGATAAAAAAAAGTGGGAGAGAGGAACAGAGGAGGAAAAAAAAGTGGGAGAGAGGAACAGAGGAGGAAAAAAAAGTGGGAGAGAGGAACAGAGGAGGATAAAAAAAAGTGGGAGAGAGGAACAGAGGAGGAAAAAAAAGTGGGAGAGAGGAACAGAGGAGGGAAAAAAAAGGGGGAGAGAGGAACAGAGGAGGAAAAAAAAAGTGGGAGAGAGGAACAGAGGAGGATAAAAAGGAGAGAGGAACAGAGGAGGAAAAAAAGGAGAGAGGCACATAGGAGGAAAAAAAAATGGGAGAGAGAAACAGGAGGAAAAAAAAGTGGGAGAGAGGAACAGAGGAGGAAAAAAAAGTGGGAGAGAGGAACAGAGGAGGAAAAAAAGTGGGAGAGAGGAACAGAGGAGGAAAAAAAAGTGGGAGAGAGGAACAGAGGAGGAAAAAAAGGAGAGAGGCACAGAGGAATAAAAAAAAGTGGGAGAGAGGGAAAAAGAAGGAGGGAAGGCAGCATGGAGGGCGCAGTGTGAGCATAAGGGGGCACAGTGTAGTTGTGAAGAAGGGGCACAGTATTGTGTGTGTGATGGCACAGGGGGCTTGTTGCAATGTAGTGAGTGTGAGGTAGGTGGTGGCTAATTAATGGGTGCTATTTTGTTTGTAGGGTGATGGTGGGGACTATTAATTTAAGATGGGGTGGTTTGGGGGCTATTGAAAGTTGGGGTGAGTTTAGGGAGAATGAGGTCTATTTATTAAATGTGACTATGAATTATTTAATGGCAGTGATGGTTGCGGGAAATAGCTATTGCTGGGGCTGTTTGCAGGAAGGGAAATAGGTTTATTTATTAAATATGAATAGTATTATTTTAATGTTGGGGCTGGAGGAAGGCCTAATTATTAATCGTGGGTGCTATTGATTTAACCCCGGGGCTGGCTGTAATTTTCTAAATGTAGCCATTTTTTTTTCAAAATAGGTCCTTCAACATTCCTGGATCCGGACAAGCCACAACTAAAGAAACCAGCAGCCACAGGTGGAGAAAGTGAGAAGAACAGGTAGGAGAGAGCAGCACAGTGTGTGAAATGTTGTGATTCTAGTAGGGACAATACCAATTTTTGGTGAATGTTGTGCCCAATGTAAGGTGTAGGCCAAGACTGAACTGTTTGTGTACACATTGCATTCTTTCTATACTACACTGTGGTGCTAGATGTCCTGAAAGTCAGGAGTGCTTGAACATATGTGACGCTCCGGCGAATTCAGAGCCTAGTGATTTTGATGTTAGCCACGCCCCAATGGCGCATTTGCCACAACACAAATGCATGACCACACCTCCGAAAAATTTTGCGCCGCCGTTAGGCTAGCCACGCCCCAACAGCACATTGCCACGCCCCTGAATGTATGACCACACCCCTAATTTTTGGGGGCTTACGCGACTATGAGGGGGGGCCCCATGAATTTGGTGTACTCGGGCCCTGAATTCCTCTTGGCAGCCCTGATAGCCACTCATCACCATGTGACCTTGCACCTCCTTGTCTTTGTTGCAATCTGCACCACATGTCTTGCAAAGTTTGTACTCTGTTTGTATATTATACAGTATAGACATACTTACAACTATCATAGATCTATTAATGCTCATCCCCAAGTTTCTGTAAATAGTCCAAAAATATATATAAGTAAGCATTACACTACATAAGCATACTTAGTAGACAACATAGACAACATTTGTGCACATGTATGCAAGCGTGTAGGAACTATACAACATTTTAAAACAGTCAAGCGTCGGTAATGTTCACATTAATTTGTTAAAAATGTTAAAAATGTATGAAAATAATTTGGAAAGCAGAGACATTTCAACATTCGCACAAGTATGCAGTGCTTGTAAAATATAAGTGAATGCACCTACCTTTTTGGTATATAGCAATCCTATAATCCTCAGCAAGCAATCCGTTTGATGAAATTGCACCATAGTCATCTCCCTCTGGCAGTTGTTATGTTTTTGCTGCTCTGCTGTCTCAGAATCCATTTCAGATTCATGTATGTCACAGTGGTGTATCTGTGTGCTGGAGGTTGCTAAGTGACCATACTCGCCTTGCTTTCTGAGCTGCTTCAGGGGATTTCACATTGCAGCTGATTTATCAGCTCTTGTGAGACTCATGACTGCTCGCTACCTAGCAGCAGATCAGCCACACTCTCTGCTCACATTTCACATGGTTTCTACCCGGCAGCTGATCAGCCACAGTCCCTGCTCACATGATTTCTACTCAGCAGCTGATTGGCCAGGACCTACATAAATACACTCATTGCTATTATTACCTGCTGCTATTAGGCTTACCTAGGCTATTTCCTGTATCTTTGTTCTATATAGATTGGTATATCTTCTTCTGCTGGATTTAGTGTGTTTGACCTTGGCTAAGTTTATTGGACCTGTTGGGTCTCTGCCTGCCCTTGAACCTCTGCCTGTCTACTTACCTTGCGTACCTCTCCTACCCTCTGTCCTGGGCTGCCTATTGACTATTTAGAGTGTAAATGTTTCCACTTCTAAGACAACAGTTGTAAAGAGGTCAAAGTACGTCTATCATTAGGAATGAATGCAATGGTGCATTCCGAGGATTAGGCAAAACTATAGTTACTTCAGAGACACTTACGTTATATCTATTCTGTGAAGGATATGAGAGAAATGGTCAAACATAAGAAAAAATGTAATAAGATACAAGAGAACAGCAATATAGAGAGGAAGACTGGTATTAGAACAGAAGGACATGCACTAATACTCGATGGAAGCAGGTTTAGGGGATATGAGAAGAATTACTTTACTAAAAGCGTAACAGATAAGTAGTACAGCCTCCCTTCAAAGGTGGTAAAGGCTCATATATTACTTTAAGCATGCCTTACATAATTTATGTTGTTAAACGTGAGGATAACAATGTTTAGATTTTGTTTATTGTCTTTTATTTTTCTCAACCTGTTTCCTGTAGGACTCACGAGATCGGCTTTCTGAAGTGAAGTCATTAAAGTTTTTTTTTACCAAATGCAGACAATGCACATACACCGTTCTATTCATTTTGCACAAATATGCCAAATTGTCCACCTCTTCTATAACAAGGTGCAGACCTACAAACCAACATTCTAATCACATTTCAGCCTGTAGTGAGGTGAGTGCAAGTGATTGAAGCACATATGTGAGTGTAGGGACTAGCAAAAAATAAGGACATTGAATGTTAGTTTGCCAGCTTAAATGGTTTGATCCAAAAATGAACCAATACCTCATATTTCAATTGTGCTAAACACATTGAGCATATAAAATAATAAGATTACTAGTAGAAAAAATGTTAAAAATTGCATCTTAATTGAAGAATATAGGTTAAATGACAGGTTTTTGAAATCCCGACCGGCACCATGAGATATTATCTGTTTAATTGCTTTGGCTGCAAATCAGAAACAGTTTGAATAAGAAATACACTGTACAAACCTGATCTTCTGTGGTTATTCTGTTGTTCATGTGTGTAACATGGAGCAGATCTGTGTGGGTGACTCCTCTGTATACAATGTCCATCTCCTCAGGCTGAACCCTGGTTTTATCAGCAATAACACACCCAGAGTAATCGGACTTTGGCTGAAAAATGAAATGAATTCCGAGAAGTGAGAACTGTTTCACTTTCAGTCTCTGTCCTTGGTCACAGCATAACATTGTGACTTATAATGTACACCTTTATTCCTTTGCCACTCCAAAATGATTTGAAGGGGCAAATACATGATTTTTAAAGAGCGAAGAGATGGTATATTACCAACTGCTTCAATCCTGTGAAGTTTGATTTTAATATTGACACCATGTGACTCATTTCTGTATACTTAGGGGCGCAGTTCCATATTTCTGTATCATTTCCACACAGGAAGAGCGTATCACTGTAACTCTCCAATTTAAAAAAAACACATTGTAGTGCAACAATGCAACCTTTGTTAATGGCGGCTTATTTGTCATAATAATGCATCAATATAAAATATGTTGCCCATATTTTACTATATAAAAGCATTTTACGCCTTTAATTTATGTCATTTATGCAATTTATGTAACGCATTTCACCAAAGGAAAAATCAGTTTCTTATAACCGTATATAACTCCTTTCTTTCTATAGAGAAGAGTTTCAGAATTTTCGGAATCAGGGTCTGAATCAGGGTGTTCTTTAGTGAAAGCAGCCCAGGCATCCTTTTGTGTTTCATATATATGCAAAAACAGTGGTAAGGAGGGGTCTCTGTCCGGAGGAATCTTAAGTAATTTTCTGTGTTCTTCTGAGAACCATTTCTCTGCTTCCTTTCTCTCCCCTTCTATTCCTCCCCTTTCTATCTCTCCACTCCACACACATGGGGCTGCCTCCAAGGGACTCTGTCTCACACAGAATTCTAGAGTAGTAAGTGTTTTGGGGTAGGGACTTCTTATAATATGGGCACTGGTGGTGGAATTACTGTTATGTGGTGGTTGTAATATAATGTGGGGGGCACTTTATTAAATGTGGGGCTAATAAGGCAAAGGGTGGTAGGTGAGGGCTCTTAAAAAATTATATGGGCATATTACTGCAATGCGGGGTCTATATTAAATGGGAGGGCTAATAATTAAATGTTGGGGTTCATAGGGAGACATTTAAATACTACCAGCTTCATATTGGTGCTGATTGGTGGGAACTAGGCCTGTTTATTAAATATGAATGTGATTCATTTAATGTATGAGCTTGTGTGTATTTTATTTTAAATGTGAGTGCTATTGATTTAATGTTGGGACTGATTAGGGTGAAGCCTACACTATTCACTTATTTCTTTGCTTTCCAGGATGTGAATAATATCTCTCTCTTTTCCAAGCAGGGCACCAATAATCCAGGACCAATACAAGAACCAGGTGAGCTTAAGACACCAGCACTGTGTAGTGAAACCAGCAACAACAGGTATGAGAGTGCAGAACAATCTTCCAACTATCATGATTTTGGTAGGATAATCCCAATTTTGCTGTCTGACAACTGTTCTGATTCTGTTGGACTATATCTAGCTTTCAGAAATGTATTACAACTGCAGGGACAATATGTCGCTCTCATGAATGAGGAGATGAGTGCACAGTGGTGCACGCATTATTTCCTGTTTGTTTAAAGGGTATGAGGAGAGGTTGGGAGTTCCCCAAGCACAGAGATAACAATTTAATTTCATGTCAGCTATGGCCATATTCACTGCATGCCAATTTGACCCTGCCTATCAGTAATTTTACCATGTCAGCCTAAAAGGCAGCAAAAAATAAATTGCATTACCCCGGTACTCATATAATCTTACTATGTCAAAAATGATGTAATGTCTTCTTCAGATGATGTGTTTGTGTGTCAATCCTGGACTGATGGGAACCAGAGTATTTAAATGTCAACTTTGATGCCCAGTAAAAACAGTTGACTCCCTCCTGATGTACAGTCATGGCCAAAAATTTTGAGAATGACACAAGTATTGGTTTTCACAAAGTTGGTTGCTTCAGTGTTTTTAGACCTTTTTGTCAGATGTCGCTATGGTATACTGAAGTAAAATTACAAGCATTTCATAAGTGTCAAAGGCTTTTATTGACAAATACATTAAGTTTATGCAAAGAGCCAATATTTGCAGTGTTGAGCCTTCTTTTTGAAGACCTCTGTCAATTCGCCCTGGCATGCTGTCAATCAACTTCTGGGCCACATACTGACTAATGGCCGCCCATTCTTGCCTAACCAATGCTTGGAATTTTTCAGAATTTGTGGCACTACAGCAGGTCCTAGTGATAGTGACAGCTTAGTGTGTAGAACAACAGTAATTAACCATCGGAGATGCCCAACAGGGATGAAAAAATAAAAAACATACACATAGAAAATATGGCAGAATAACACTAATAAACACCTGGGTTGCACATATAGTTCATCACTTTATTTAAAACTCATTACATGAATAGATAGACAAAAAAACAATACCAATACAATCAATCATGTAATATTGTTCCCAGTTGAAAAACGGGAACAAGGTGAACCACAAGCACAGACAGCAGGGCCCTCTTCTCAACAGATTGTACCCACAGAACCAGTCTCTCTGTCCTATGATGAGCGCAGGGCCGCGGGGCTAAGGATCCAGTTGGCGGCCTTAGAGGGCAATGCAACTGAGGCTGAGCAGGCACAGGTCATCGAGGCATGGCGCCAAGAGGGAAGAGTGCCATGTGGAGGAACTTGCAACCCATCTAAGTGATATCCCTGCAGTGGTAAGGACTTAGAGACTCAGGGGCATCAATCACTGTATTGAGTCCCCATATTATTGATTCTGCTGAAGTATTGCAGGGTCGCACTGCCAAAGTTACTATGACAGATGGATTGGAGAAGGAAATGCCTGTAGCAAAGTTGTATCTGGACTGGGGAGATGGCCAGGAGTTGCGATATGTTGCCGTTATGGATGGCCTCCGCACCGATGACTACGTCCCCTGGCAATGCAGAGGATGTTGCTCTTGCACCTAGCAGTATGCCAGCTCTGGCGGTGAGTATAGCTGAACACAGTGACCTCTCTTTCACTGACCAAACTTTGACTGACCTTAGCAACCCCAACATAGATCCCTCTGTAGAGTGCCCTGACTTAGACGATAGTAAGGACCACAGGAAAGAGTTCAGGGCAGCTCAGCTCTCTGATCCACTACTGGAAGTCATGAGGCGCCAAGCTGGCAGCAGCCTTCCAGGGATGGTGGTGGGGAGTGTGACCTGAAGGGTTGATGTACCGGGTAGCTAGGAAGGTAGATGGGGATAGACCAGTCCGGGAACTGGCGATATGATGGAGCTTTCGAGTGCAACTGATGTCAGTTGCCCACAAAATCCCTATGGCTGAACACCAGAGAAGAGACCGAACACTGAAGCACCTGACATAACTTTTTCTGGCCGGAATATCGGATGACGTCTAGGCATACTGTAAGTCCTGTGATGTGTGTCAGCGTCTCGAGCGGCCCAGTGCTTGTGCTCCCCTCAGGATATATTCAATATAAAAGTATTTCCTACTTTTGGAGAAGACAAATATAACCTGGATTACCTGTACGCTGAGTCAGTGTAAAAAATACAAAACTTGTCTACAGGTCGTTCATCTGCAGCTGAGTTTCATTGTGGAAAATGATGTCTGTATTATTTAGAAACATAGAAACATAGAATTTGACAGCAGGGAAGAACTGCTTGGCCCATCTAGTCTGTCTAGTCTGTCCAATTTTTCATTTATGGTAAACTCAACCTTTATTTGATAATTTTTTCTTTGCAAAGATACCCTTATGTCTATCTCAAACATGTTTAAATTGCTCTACTGTATTAGCCTCTACCACCTCTAATGGGAGGCTAATCCACTTATCCACTACCCTTTCTGTGAAGTAGTTTTTCCTCACATTTCCTCTGAACCTACTTCCCCCCAGTGTCAGTTCATGTCCTCGTGTTCTAATATTTCTCTTCCTTTGAAGAACGTTTCCCTCCTGCACCTTGTTATAACCCTTGATATATGTGAAAGTTTCTATCATGTCCCCCCCTTTCCTTCTCTGCTCCAAACTATACATATTAAGATCTTTTAGTCTTCCCGGGTAAGTTTTGTGCTGTAGACCATGCACCATTTTAGTTGTCATTCTTTGTCTCTAATGTATTTATATCCTTCTGGAGATACGCCCTCCAGAACTGAGCACAGTATTCTAGATGAGGCCGTACAAATGATTTACACAGTGTCATTATTACTTCTTTCTACAAGCCTTTGGGTTTTTGAGACCCAAGTGCATGATTTTGAATTTTTGGGCATTAAACTTTAGTTGCCACACTCTTGACCATTCCTCTAGTCTACCTAGATCATTGATCATTTGTGTGTCTACCCTGTTCCATATATTTGTGTCATCCACAAAAGGGCATACTTTACCATTTGCAATGTCACCAATAAAGATATTAAGAAGCACTGGTCCAAGTACAGATTCTTGGGATACTCCACTGGTAACCTGTCCCTCCTGTGCACTCCATTTACTATAACTCTCTGTGTTCTATCCTGTAAACAAAATTGAATCCATTTAACCATCTTAGAATCCAATCCCAAGCTTTTGAGTTTATTTTACAGTCTGCGATGTGGGACAGTGTTAAAAGTCTTACTAAAATCTAGATATCCTACATCTACGGCCCCTCCTTGATCTTTTACTTTAGTCATCCAGTCAAAAAAGTCAATAAGATTTGTTTGACATGATCTCCCCCAGTAAGTCCATGCTGTTTGGGATCCTGTAAGTTACTGGATTTGAGATATTCTACAACTCTTTTTTTTAAGAGTGTTTCCATCACTTTCCCTCTTACTGGTGTAAGGCTCACTGGTCTGTAGTTGCTGCCTCTTCCTTGCTTCCACTTTTGTGCAATGGGACTACATTCGCTCTTTTCCAGTTCTCAATTACTCCTGTATCTAGTGACTGGTTGAATAAGTCTGTTAATGGTGTTACCAGCACCCCTTTAAGCTCTTTTAGTATCCTTGGATGAATCCCATCTGGCCCCATTGATTTATGCACTTTCAGTTTTGAGAGCTCTGTTAGGACCTTCTCCTCTGTAAATGTACTTGTATCTACCTCAGTTTTATGAGTACACTTGCAACTTAACTGTGGCCTCTTCCCTGCTCTTTCTGTAATGAACACTGAACAAAAATAATTATTAAGATGATCCTACCTACAGAGGGACCCTGGAGGAGTCAGTTTATGCTCAAAGACAAGGATCCCAGGAAGCCATCTGACACTAGGAGAGAGAGCTTTAATAATTAGCTTTATAATTACTAGATTTGGATGGATGACTTATAAATGAAAAACACACCAAACTTATTTTTGGGTGCGGTTCAGGGGTGTATATCCAGGCACAGAAGCCCAAACAGCTGCTGTTGAGTCCATTCAATCAAGCAAAGTAGGGGACCCAAATGTACTTACAGCCAGGACCCTTACCCATTAGTCTCAGAGCAAGTTTCCAAAATAGTTATATTGTCCATCATGATGGCGGAACAGTTTTCATATGTTTTAAATTAAGCCTTGGTAAACCCAGATAGCCAATAACCTGGCAGCCAATCAGGAGCGGTCTGCCTATCTGATAGGCTATCTGTGATTGAACAATGCATGAGACTGCTTCATTTTTTCACTGTCCTCCTATTAGCTAGTCTGTCTCACTGGCGCTTAATTAATTTTGCTTCAAGTTCTCCTCCGTGGGAATAATCCATTTGTTACATAGAGGATTTGTCCTTCCCCTATTGGATTACAACATTCTCATTAGATTACACTGGACCAAGAAAGAAAGAAGACATGTAAGTAAATATTTACTAAGCTGCCAAGATTTAATTATTAGTTAAGGGGACAATGTTGTATTACTTTTAACATGGTATGAATTCTTACAGGGGCAATATTTCATTAATTACAATGGGGCACCATTTATAGTTGCACCCATATGTATGTTATGCCTATAGTTCTACAAGCACCAGCATGCAATACCACACATGGACTGTCAGTGTATGCTGGGACTTTTAGTGACACAAGTTCCTGTACTTGATTCTGTGGGTTTTTTTACGCTGGTAACCAACAGCCATGGGTACCAGTAGGAGCCCAGTACTAGACTGCATTGGGCTGGTACTCTCTCTGTTTGGGCCCTGGTCATTTTTTTGTACCACCCCTAGAGAACTGAGCCAGATGCGGAGTAAACTGGGCTGTTAGGGATATAATAGATAAAACCAGATGTTTCACATCTGATTTTACCATGTGGTTTAGCCTAAACCACAGGCGGATTAAGGATGTGCGAACTGCCACATATTGGAAGTTTTTTCACCCTCCAAACTACAGGATGATGAATCCTTCTGTTTGGATCTGAAAACTGCATGCGATGTGCTGAGATTTGCAAACTAATACTGAACCACTGTTTGGTAAATCTATCCTTTAATATTAAAAGCTTCCCTTAGACTTGCTAAAGCTTCTTCTTTTGTCTTTTGCTTCCAGTCTTCTGGTAATACAGCTGGTTTTGCTTTATATTCATCAGCAAATTGCTCATTAAACTGCACAAAAATGTATTTCCAGTAATCAGAGGACTTGATGCTGATGTCAGGTCGGATGTCCCAATCTGGGTAATATGTGCGATACTCTTTGTATGGGTGCCAGTTTCTCTTTGTCTCTAAATTTCTAAATGTAGCACTTGATACAACAGCAGTAGAACATATTTCTGTGACCAATTTATTATTTTCATACCAACTTCCCATTCCCAATCCCTCTGGTCTGTGGATAACTGCAAAATGATTCCTATGATTTCTCCCTTCATTGTCACATTGAACATTACAGAATGGACACTGCTCCCTACATCCCATCACCTTCTTCAACAGTTCATCCTGAGGCTTCAATGTGACCTTGGAGAGTACAGACTCAATGCCTAATGACCCCAGTTCTGATAGGACTTGTTTTCCTATGTTGCGAAGATAGTAGAGAATGACCTCAGAGAACTGCCCAACATTTGCTGTATTATGAAAAGTGATCACTTTCAACTCATTCTGTGAAATTACTAATTCTTTCTTGAATAGTTCACAAAACTGCTTTAAAAAAGCTGAAATGCTGGAAATTTTTAAAGATGGTTCCTCTTTAAGGACGTGTTCGATTTTTCCAGTGATCGCAAACAAAATCTTTTCCTGTAAAGTATTTAGAGCTGGAGAACTCTGGCATTCTCTTATAACGTACTCTGATATCCAGGTTTTCAAAAAACTCTCATGTGAATCAATGTAGTTGAAATAATTTTGGAATTTGTTTTCCTTTAGTAGATCCTCCAGCACAGTTATCTGGAAATTACTTCTGTTGCTAAATGTGGTTTTATCAGTATCCTTTATTATCTCATCAATGATTTCCTTGCCGAGATGTCTCAGAATATACTCAGATAATGCTGGTTTCAGGCACAGCTCACAGAATGTTTTAGCTCTGCTCTGACAATCATCTTTCTCTTCAAATATACTCTCAAATGTAGATAAATATTTAGGTTTTAACTTTTCTAGGCAGATTTTTGGGTCATTTTCTTGGCTAAACGTATCATGCATCTTCTGAAATTTCCAAGATGCTCTTCCAAAGATGAGGAGCTTGAGGTCCAGCTCAAACTGTGATGTGAAATGAAACTTCTTACGGTTTCCTTCCTCCAGTTTATCATTGATCATGTGCAGTAATTCCTGACAGTAAGTGTCATTATAATCTTCAGGGGATTTTACTGTCTCTGTGACATATGTATCACACTTATCTATCAAACATGCAGCAAGATCTGCTACCTTATCATAGTTTTCTTGGCTCTGTTTTGAAGTACAATCATAACCATCAATGTACATTTTATCCATATTAAATGCTCTGTGTCTATAATCATCTAAACTCATCACATTAGATAGGTTTTCATTTATACCACTACCTTTTCCACTCATTTGATGTTTCAGCAGATAAAGCATTGTCTGACCGATGTTACGTTTTGTTAATCCCTCCATTGATAAATCAGATAGTGTTTTCTTCCACATATCTTCAAATTCTTGTTTCACTTTCATTTTGTCCAGATTACAATTCCTCTCTCTGCAGTGTTTTAGGAGATCAGTAATTTTCTCTTCAATCAGCTTCTGAGATGTGTCCTGAATATTCTGTATCTGGACCCTTCCTTTCTGGATAGAAACAGCTTCATTGAGCTTGCTGAGTGCATTACTGTTTTGTTCTTTTTTTAAGAAGTTTATACTCATGCGGAAATCTTCTCTGTATCGTTCTATAAGATGGACATTATCAGATTTATTCTCATAGTATGTTTCCAGTTGTTTCAACATTTTTGTTTCTTCTTCAAGTAGCAGCTGTTGGAGAACATTATTATACTGTGCACAGGTTTCTGTACTAAGACTATTAGCAGATTGATTTCTAATACTAGTCTCTGTGCTCATCACCCAGCTGTGGACATTTTTGGTGAACTCCCATTCCCACAGAGAGTATTGTGTAGCCAGTTTATTATAAGCTTCAGCAACCAGACTGTTCCTAAAGCTGAAGATAAACTTCTCGTGTTTAACTGCTTTCCACAAACTCTTTATCCATATAATAAACTGAGGAATGTGACATTGTCTGTACTCAGAGTTCTGTGATTTTAAGAATTCTAATATATTTTTTTCTAGTTTGTGAACATTTTCACTGTAACCAAAATTTACAGGAGCCATTGGTGGGACCCCCTGCCACAGTCCAGGAATGTACCAGTTGTGTCTCTCTAGATCATAGTCCATCACATCGCTGAAAGCTGTAATTCCACTTTTCTTCTCCATTTCTGCAGCAACTTTTGTCATTTTATTCAATTGTTCCAGAAGTTTCTTCCGGTCTCTCATGTTCTTTTGATGAGCGGACACATCGCTCACGTTCTGATGTACAAACTGACAGTTGGGTTTCTTCCCAATTCCTTTCATCCTAAGAAATGCATGGACCACGATCTGTAAAATATCTGTCATCTCAGATGTATGTTCCATGGCCATATTCACTATGGTGATATCACTCAAACCAACCACTAAAGTTGCCAATTCATTGTCATGTTCATAACTGTCCCCCAGAGAAGCCAACTCAGGAGCTTTCAACCCTTCAGTGTCAATCACCAGAATAAAGTCACAGCCCAGCTCCTCCTGGAAGGTCTCTTTCACTTTAATAAGAGTCATGAAGGCTCCTCGTGTACATCGTCCACTGGCCACAGGGAACTGTAAACCAAACATGGTGTTCAGAAGGGTGGATTTCCCCGAACTCTGCACTCCCAGTACAGTTATTACTCTCATCCTGCAGTGTCCTCCTGTCTTGTTGTCCAGCTCAGTCAGGACATTAGTTATCCACTGCAGGGGGATGTTGGAGGCGTCTCCATCAATCAGCTCCAATGGGAACCCATCCAGCAGGAGATCAGCAGCTATTCCTGGAAGATTAGAAAATTGCTTTTGTACTTCAACAATTAATTTGTCCTTAACCACTGCACATTCAGCCTCATAAACCTGCCCCAGCTCACGTAGGAAATGTTCAATTCCTAAAGAGCTGTCAGAGATTTTCCGATCCAGTTGTTTTAGTTCTTCTGGATTACTTGATTTACTGTTGTATTTTTCCTTGTATTCAGACAGCAATACACAAATATTTTTTCTTGCAATTGAATCCAGCTCAAACTTCATCCATTTCAAAAAATAATGTTTTTCTAGCTGAGACAATTGGGTGATTGCATTAATAAACAGTAATATGCCATTAGACAGGCTGTGTTTGTATTGTTCCTGGTGTAGGGAATTTAGATGCTGTATGAGCTCACTTTGATAATTTTGTGCATTTTTCCCTCCTTGTTTTGTCATTCTGCAAAGTTCTTTCTCTATTTTTGTTATTTGTGTCCACAGATCTCCCTGTAATGTCAGAGATTCTTTCTTATACTCTTCCACATTGTGTATTACAGAGGTGATGTTCCTGGCATGTTCCTTTGCATTCTGACATGTAGATGTGTTCTCATCTACACAGATGTAATCTCCTTGGATTCCATCTATAATACTAACCAAACTCCTTTTTTGACAATTCTTTAAAAGACGCTCAATGTTGTTTTGTATTTTTCTCACTAATGCTGCATCATTATCTGTGCTGCCCTTTAGAATAATATTTGTATTATCAATTTTTAGCTCTGACATTAGATTGTTTATGTGCTTCTTAGTCTCTGTGGTTACTTGTTTCCCAGGACTTGGAGTAACAATGAAATAATACTGTGTGTCGCTGTTACTGCAGGTTGATAACATTCTGAATTCTCTCTCACAAATACTCTCAATAAATATAAACACAGCTGATGAGACTCGTGTCAGAAACATGAACTGTTCCCAGCTGGACTCCAGGTCTCCACGTAGATTGGTCACTGCGATGGGCTCTGGGAAAACATCAGACTGACCACAAGGAAAATACCAGGAAATCTCCACAAGTCCATCAGATATTTTCCTCTCAGTATTTCCTCCCTCCATATTGTCATGTATGAAGAAATCATGATGATGTTGAGCTGGATTAAGAAGTTGATTAAGGATTTTAGATTTGGATAATTTGTTTTTTCCTAATCTTACAAAGGAGAAGATCGGCATGGGAATGGTCACAACATTTTCTTCATTGAACCCTTTACTGTCGGCTAATGATTGAGGTCTCCATCTCTTCACAATATCCCTCATTGCCCACAGCATGAAGGTGCATTCTGTGCCATCACCAGGAGGGAGCAGCAGAGGGACAGCAAACTGGCACATGGACATTTTTGATACAATCTCTTGCTGTAGAAAACTGTCTGAACAATGCAGGACAGCGCACACAACATCCAGAGGGTGAATATTGGGATTATAATCATTCTCAGTATCAGTCACTGATAAATCAAACCCATTTTTATTTTCATTTGGATCCAAGTTAGAATGTTTTTCAAACTGAGTGTTTAGTGCAGTTCTGTTCAGGGCCATGAGCTTCCTTAGAAAGTGCCATGGAATATCTGTTATATCCTGAGGCTGAACATCATCCAGATTCTCTGACCCGATCTCTAGAACATCCCTTAGGGTCAGGTTTGATACAGTTGGTTGCTGTAACTTTACATTCTCCAGAAGTCTATGAAATGTCTGCACTTTGTCTGTGAAAAGAAAATAACTCCATGTTATAGTACATTAACATTATCATGTGTAAGCACACTTTCAAATAATAAATGCATATAATTAGGTTATAATACTATAATTGTAAATGTAGATGAGTAATTAGCATATTTGTAATTACATGCATAAAGGTACCTCTCTTTTTTCAACTATAGTATAAATAATTGCTAAAAAATTAATTATGTATAGTCATTTAAAGCTTAAATATTTTATATAGGAGGTTCTGGGTAGACTATGACAGGTAAAATCTCCACCTGAACTTGTACTTACCTGGGTTCCATGATTGACTCTGCTAGCTCCTGCCTCTGCCAACTCTATTTATTTTACCTTTTTTCAGAAAGGCAGAAATGTTGTAGCCAGACAACACCCTGCGTGTCGGAGAGAGGAGATAATCTAGGACAGGTGCTGGGAGAACATGGCAGGACTCCCGAACCTCATCAACACACAGATCCCGAGTAAGTACAATATTAGAGGAAGTTTAATTCTTTAAACTTAAACACTATCCCTAAAGCAGGGGTAGCCTAATGGGCAGGGGGGGATCTGCCTCCTAGGCTGGTTCCAAAGTGGGCTACATTGGGCTGGATCACTAGGCCACCTGCATTTTTTCTCCTTTAAAATGTTCCTAATAGGCTGCTAAGTCGAGTCTTGCCCCCCAGCCTAAAATTTGAAAGCCAGCCCCTGCCCTAAAGACTTAAGAATCAATCATATTATTATAAACTTTATTATAGGGCAGCACGGTGGCTCAGTGGTTAGTATTTCTGCCTCACAGCACTGGGGTCATGAGTTCGATCCCCGACCATGGCCTTATCTGTGTGGAGTTTGTATGTTCTCCCTGTGTTTGCGTGGGTTTCCTCCGGGTGCTCCAGTTTCCTCCCACACTCCAAAAACATACTGGTAGGTTAATTGGCTGCTATCAAAAATTGAACCTAGGCTCTCCCTCTCTGTCTGTCTGTCTGTCTGTCTGTCTGTCTGTCTGTGTGAGTGTATGTCTATATTAGGGAATTTAGACTTTAAGCTCCAATGGGGCAGGGACTGATGTGAGTGAGTTCTCTGTACAGCGCTGCAGAATTAGTGGCGCTATATAAATAAATGATGATGATGATGATGATGATGATGATAAACTTATAATCTTTATACATTTCAGAATGTGTTTGTGCACCGGTAGGGGCTTCCTCATTGAGTTTAGTGAGAATGAGAGCAGATAAAAAACATAGAGATATTTTAAAGATCGGGCTGATTTTTGCACCCAAAATAGAGAGGGGTTTGATTGATCAGAGTGATTGTAAAATTGGCGTCTTCTGTAAGATTGACATCAACATTAGGATGCATGTGCATCTGATAAACATACTGCTCACACATTCCATCTGTTAGGGGTAACATAGTGTCCCCAGTATGTGTGCACATCCTTTCAGTGGTATTGGGGGCTGGCAAGATGGATATGCATGTGTATTCAGTGTGTATCATGTGAAAATGAATGTACCTGCATCTCTTGTGGAGAGGAGTCATAGGACATACGCATGTGCATCCCTTGAGTGCTGTGGTCTGTGAGAGGAACACATCTATGGGGTTGTAGATGCACACTTGTGCATTGTGGCATAGTGGAGTAATTATAATAGCACATAGTATCATATATAATATTATAATAGCACACTCTCATCATCTCCTGCCTTGATTATTACATACTCCTCCTCTTTAGCCCGCTTGTCCTGAATGCGGCGTAATGACTTCTCCCTCTCCCACCGTTCTTCTTCTGCTGTTCACCTCTGCAAAACTCTCCACTGGCTCCCCATTCCCTCCAGTATACAATTCAAACTGTTTATTGCCCTCTACAACACCTTCCCCTTCTACTTCTCCGACCTTGTTAAGAAATACTCCCCTACTCACCGACTTCATACTACTAATGACATTCGTCTCTGTAATATTCACGTTGAACTGTATTAAATATGTATTGTGTGTAAGAAATATACATCTTGTTTCTGACTGTAAAGTCATATCGTGTGAGCAAAAGATATTGCCGTATGCTTGCACTGTGACTATGAATAGTATAGTAACAGGTGCGTACAATGCTGATAGAGTGACTTTTTAATTATCTTATGTGCAAAATAATAAACTAATTTGCACCCCTTGCATTGTAACATTGTTTTGTCCAGGAGAAAACTTTCTCTTTTTTTGCCTTCCTTTCCTTAATGAATCAGGCCCTCTGTGTCCAGAAATGGGTTAAAACCTGAAACCTGAATCTAAATGAATGTATCTCTTTGATTGTTTCTCTTCTGTTCTCCCCATGAAGTAATTATGGATTAGAGAGCTCCAGACACATGGCTACTGACAAGTGCCCAGTACCAATTTATTACACAGGTCATAGAAGCTGAGGCCTTTGAAATCTCTCATTAAGGTTGTGATATCTCAGGACACCTCAAAGAGGGGGCTAGAATAAGTGTGAGCAAAAGTACATAAGGACACAGGAAATTGTCATATCATATATTCTAAAATATTATACTTACAGGAGTCATGTTTGGTATGCAAATGAAGATAAACATATGGCTTATGTTGTGTGGAGGTAAATCAACGTTATAGGACATTCTGGTGAGAAGTTAGGCCTTTATAGCTAAAAACTGATATGAAAGGTGTTTCCTAATTTGTATTTACACAGACTTTCTATTTCTGATATCATAATGGAAGGGGGGCTGTGGGTACCTGCACAATGTTTAAAATGTCCTGTAAATCTAAGAAATAAACTTTTAGGGGAGTCAATTTGATATTGAGTAATGTTCCTTTATTTCTAGCCCTCCTAGCAAGGCAGAAATGGATCATTCGTAAGTTATTATTTATTTTGTTTTACTCTTTTTATTTTACAAGAAACTATTTTTTAATATCTGTGTGTGTCATTTTGCTAATTGTTTTTAACTTAAGCAATAAGGATTTATTGTCCATTATACTTAATAATTTCAGATCTCTGTGTTCTCACGAATTCACATGTCAGACTTAACTTGGTTATAAATCGCTACATAATAAAATAGAGGAGATTATTTGGTTTATGAGAACTCTGATGAAAGTAAATTTTGATTGTTTAATTTAAATGGAGAACCGAAGACTTCCTGACTAACAGTGTCAGCTCTTCACAAAACACCTTGCTGGTGGCATAACTGGTAAGGCAAAGGTAGTGTGTGGGATAGAAGAGAAAGTTTAAATCATTTTAAACAGACCAGGTGGTTGTTTTTTATTAACCCTTTGTCTCACACAAGTCATGCAAGCTCAGGTGAGTGCTGGATAGTGGCAATGTTTATCTAATGTGAAATGTCTGTGATTACAAATGATTGTGATGAGAGAAGTTACTCACTTTCCGGTAAGTGTTGGGACACATCAGACAATGCTGGATACCTGGGAATCATGTTCTCTAGATGGTCCAGGAATTTCTCACAGGCCGGTTCTCCCTTCTGCAGTATAATATTTATCAGCCAGTCAGTTCCCTCTCCTGGACTCACAGCCTGATACAGATCTATAATCTCCTGGGAAGTTATGAGGTGGAGAGAGTCCAGCTCATCACACAAACCATCCACATCCTCCTCAATCACTTCCATTAACTTCCATCTCAGGTGTTTAATAGTCCTCAAAGCTTCTCTGATAGATGCCATTGTTTTCTGTGTTTCACGGTCTGAAAATAAGTATAAAAACAGTGATTAGTCTGTTTACATAACATGATTTACCAGATATTTTTGCTGATCACTGTCTGTGAATAATCATATATATGTAGAGGAAAGTAGTTATATTTCAAGTAAGTTGGGCTAGCCATAGACACAGTCAAGTGATCCCCCTAATTAGACTGTTTGAAAAGTAGCTAGAGAAATTGAAGGAGGAAATGAAACAAAGCAATTCCGCTAACTATGTTGGACTTGTAGATTAAGTTCTTTATTTGCTTCACCAGGATCCACGAGTTATCAACATCTTGAAATCGGATCACTACATTTTGGCAACTGTGCTTGATCCTAGGTTTAAGAGCTATGTCTTCACTTTCTTTCCAACTGACCCAGATCTCAAGAGATGCAATGAGCTCCTGGTCAACAAGCTGACAGATCAAGTGGTACATGAGACAACAATGTATCCTCCTTCAGTTTCTCTGGCAACTGTTTCTAGGAAAAAACTTAGCTTTCCCAAGACACCCAGTGGTGATGCAGATGAGTCAGCACAACATTTTGACATTTGGTCTGTTCTAAAAGAATTGCCCAAAAATCGCGACAGCTCTGCCATAAAATGAACTACAAATTCCATGAGGAAGGCCATTACCGACAATTACATCAAAGTACACAGACTTCTGTGATGGTGAATTCCAGCGGGGATGAATTAGTATTGTTTGAGAATGATGTACACACTGATGAGGGTGAATATTATGACAGTGTAGATTGCAGGTGCTGAGATCTAACTGAGAGAATGGAGCAAGCTGATGCTGGTATGCTTAGTAATATTTTGGGTAGAATGTCATGCCTGCAATTTTATGTTTTTCTACAGTAAACTTTCACCTTTATTAGAGAGGTGTTTTTTTCTTTAAAAAGGTACAAGCTTTTTATTTACATTTTTGTTTCCCTGACTTAAAAAAAATATGCACTTGAACATAGGCTTTAGCACATGAGGTAGAGGGATTAGTATTATCATGTCTGAGACTGGAGAGTAACAAGAACACTGCCACCCCTCCTGATTCTTTATGAGCTTTGGCACAGTAGAATGTCACCGGAGACTTTTAAGAACACTGACAGCCCTATTATTACAATTTCTGTTTCAGCACTAAACACAGCCACCTCTCCTATTTCTGGGTGAGCTATGGCAAAGTACAATGAGCTATGGCAAAGTACAATGTGACTGCAGATTTTGAAGAATGCTGCCAACCCTATTATTTCTATTTCAGCAATGACAATTAGCAATTGAGCAATTGACCTCTCCTGTTTGTGTGTGAGGTATATAACACAGTACAATGTGACTGCAGATTTTGAACAACACTGCCAGCCCTATTATTTCTATTTCAGCAATGACAATTAGCATTGGAGCAATGGACCTCTCCTATTTGTGTGTGAGGTATATAACACAGTACAATGTGACTGCAGATTTTGAACAACACTGCCAGCCCTATTATTTCTATTTCAGCAATGACAATTAGCAATATAGCAATGGACCCCTCCTGTCTCTGTGTGAGCTATAACTCAGTAGAATGTCACTAGAGACTTTTAAGAAAACGCCCCCCCCCCCCCCACTAGAGACTGCCAAGAACTGTGCTACCCCTTCTGTGTCTCTCTGTGAAATGGCGCTGAATTGCCGAGTTGAAATGGCGCTGGATGCCGGTTCTTATAGAATCCAAAACTCGCAAGATCCGATGACGCAACAATGATGTTTTGTCTCATTTCCGAGGGTGCGCAAAAGTACCTAGCCGGCTCAGCTTGGTACTCGGATCTGCGAAGTTCAGGTGGTCTCGGTTCTCGGAGAACCGAGCCTGAGCATCTCTAATGTGTACCCAGCTTGAGTCTTTTACAAGCATTAAAATGTGCAAAGACAAAATACATACTAGAGTGGGGTGTGAAGAGAAACTCATAGAAATCTTACACAAATACAGATTTTAAAAAGTAGTGCCTCTTTATAAATAAGTAAACAATAAAGTAAATATAGTACAATATTAATATAATTTTGATACACACTTAAAAAACAACACATATAATCTTATTATTAATTATAAACAATATAAACAAATGGATTTTTTGCTAATAAAGTATTTTTAATCGTACATTGATTTTATTCTCTCTCTGACACATGTATACTGAGAAATTAGAATATAGAAGTCATTAAATAATGTGTATTGTGCCTTTAAGATTGCTTAAAAAATAATGTATAAGTCTCAAGAAAAATAATGAGTACGTGACAATGTTCCAGGAGATGTGTGGAACATGTTTAAACAGTAGAAAAGAGAAGTGCTGGTAAGAAACAGTTTAATTTAGATAGCATTGTAACTCGTAGTGTTTTGAAATTTACTTTGCAATGCTAAAATCATTACAGATTTATAGCCCAAATTATTTTAGACATATGAAGCTAGGTGTTATATCTTTTTGCATGCTAGAAAAAGTTTCTGAGTGCTATAAGAATGTGTAATCTTGATTGTAATAAACAGAACAGTTTCAATACACACGAGAAATATTGTTGTGTTCTCTCTGTTCTCTGATTGGTCGATCAATGCATGCATGCAAAAAGAATTCCTTTGATTGTGTATAGCTCGGTTTTAATTCACGGAGAGCATACGTTGGATTTGACAATACCATTATCTATCAGACCTGCTTTCTTATTAGAGTTTCTGGACTGATATATACCAGATTATGTTTTATTGTCCCCCATAGACATCAATGTATTGTTGGTCCCCTGAAATTACATGTAACTTCATTGTTTATTGAAATCACCATTTTTTAGACTAATTTAATTATTTAGCAGTTGAAGCAATTCTTGACCGATGTTAGATGTGTTAGGTGTAAGATATGTTCTGAATATTCTGTATATTGATCTTGTCTTTGTGATATACACAGCTTTGTAGAACTTGCTTAGCATATTCCTTTCTAGTTGTTTCTTTTGGAACTGTACAGTCACGTACACGTCTTCTCTGTATCGTTCTATAAGATGGACATTTTCAGATTTATTCTCAAAGTATGTTGCATCATTATTTCTTCTTTCAATAGGAGGGAATTCTTATACTGTGCAGAGGTTTCTGTATCATGACTATTAGCAGATTGATTTCTAATACTAGTCTCTGTGCTGATCACCCAGCTGTGGACTTTTTTAGTGAAATCCCATTCTCACCGAGAGTATTGTGCAGACAGTTTATTATAAGCTTCAGCTACCAGACTGTTCCTAAAACTGAAGATAAAATTGTTGTGTTTAACTGTATTCCACAAACTCTTTATCCATATAATCAACTGAGGAATGTACCATTGTCTGTACTCAGAGTTCTTTGATTTTAAGAATTCAAATAAATACTATTTTTGCTCTTAAACTTTTCACTGTAACCAAAATTTACTGGAGCCATCGGTGGGACCCCCTGCCACAGTCCGGGAAAGTACAAGTCCATCATATCACTGAAACATGAAATCCATCCATACTCCATTTTTGCAGCAATTTTTTGTCATTTAATTTCATTGTTCCAGAAGTTTCTTCCGGTCTCTCATGTTCTTTTGATGAGCGGACACATCGCTCACGTACTGACAGTTGGGTTTCTTCCCAATTTCTTTCATCCTAAGAAATGCATGGACCACGATCTGTAAAATATCTTTCATCTCAGATGTATGTTCCATGGCCATATTGACTATGGTGATATCACTCAAACCAACCACTAAAGTTGCCAATTCATTGTCATGTTCATAACTGTCCTCCAGAGAAGCCAACTCAGGAGCTTGTATTTAACCAGACATCAGAGTGTTATATATTAATAAGTGCAGAATAAATAGTTTTGAACATAAAATCATGAGTGACTGATTTGTGATTATTTGCTGTGTATTTGTGAACTAGCTAGAAGGAAAAATATGTATTAGTTTATGTATGGAATTAACCCTTAAGGTATGAGGATAGTGGAAGCAAAGCGATAAATAAGTGAAAGCTGAAACTGCTAATTAGTAAAAGAAATGCAGGAATAATATAAATGGATTATCTAGTGGGAAGAAATGTTCCATGTGAATGATGCAAGTATCATATTTCAGTGTGTTGTTGTAAGGTTCTGCTAATTTTAGCTGGTTCATTCCAGTTACAGAAGAGAAGCCCAAGTCCTTCTTGGTACAAAATAATTTTCGCCAGCGGCCAGGAGAAGGAGATGGTGGGAAAGAGGACCAGGGGAGAATTATGTGAGTGAGAGGGTAGTTCACACCTGCCTACTCCTGTCCAGGAGAGTCCCAAACTTTGGAGAGTCCTCAAGGACTTCTGGAAGAGAAGGCAACCACTCAGATTCTGGGTGTAGGCGGGGCTTAATGACACAATTTGCATAATCAGGCCTGCTGTGCAATGCCACTAATTGCGGCAATACCCAGCAAGAGGCTGGAAAATTTTGATCCCTCGCCCACTTCTGCACTTGCCACCTCCTGGCCTCCTCTCCAGGATCTCCCAGATAAGAGGTTCTAAAAGTTGGAAAGTATGGGGTAGTTTCAGTTAGTGTAGGGTGGGCAGTGATAAGAGTTCAGGGAGCAGAGTATTTGAAGCTACAGGTAGGGGAAGTAATGAAAGGAAGAGCACAGCTGAAATGTTAGAAACAAAGGAGGAAACGGTAAATAGGAGATGGTTTCATCAATGTCTTACCACCACTTACAAAGCTCTCTCCCAGTCTACTGCCCCCTACATCTCCGACCTCCTCACCATCCACACTCCTGTCCGCTCCCTGCGCTCTGCTACTGACCGCCGCCTCTCCTCCACTCTCATTACCACTTCCCACTCCAGAATCCAAGACTTCTCCCGAGCTGCCCCCCTACACTGGAATGACCTCCCTCGCTCCATCCGTCTATCACCCAATCTGAGCTCCTTCAAACGAGCACTTAAAACTCACCAGTTCCTTAAAGCCTACCAATCATCCACCTAACCCCTCACCTACTCTGCTCTCTCTTCCCTCTCTCCCCTGGTATCACCGCTCCCTCTCGTGTCTGTTTCGTCTACCCTCCCTTAGGATGTAAGCTCGTTTGAGCAGGGCACTTCTTCCCTCGTGTCTCCACACCTGTTCTTCTGCTCCGTCCTTACTCCATTTGTCTGTCCCGGAGTTTCTGAAGCATTGGTACTTTGTGTTTACTGTTCTGTACTGTTTAACCCTGTATGGTTTACTGTTTGTACTATGTACGGCGCTGCGGACACCTTGTGGCGCCTAACAAATAAATGATAATAATAATGTCTGCATGGAGGGGTGGTGAGTGAGAAGAAGACGTTATTAGAGGGATAAGTAGGTAAGTAGTAAGTGAGGTTTGATAAAGCAGTTATTATAAACATGACTTGCAAATATTTCAATAGGGAGTGTCCAGGCAGTATACAAAGCACGTGCAGAGTAACAGAAACTCACAGGAGAGTATTGGATGTTGTCCTAATGTAACAATCCATACAGGTAGAATGTTCACCTCCTCATCACAGATAGCTGGTACAGAGATAGTATTGAAAATTTATCGTGGGTGAAAGATGGGATGAAGATATTACTGGTAATCATTTCTCCTATCTTGCCTGGGATAGAGATAAATAAGATAACTATGATGATCTTCTGTGTAACTCTTACTCTGTAATATAAATCTGCATACACACTTGTAACAAGCAAACATTATAACAAATACATATGTAAACACAAATTATACAACCTAACACTAACTATAGAACCTAATATTACAGCTTATACAGACTCAATACATAGTCCCTTATCTCTCTTTAACTTCATGGAATCTTATATTCATCCTTTATTTAAATTGCAGTGAACTTATTCTTCCTTCATTGAAAAACTTTTAGTATATTTCTCAAGTTGTATTTATTTAATTTTTTATTAATTATCTTGCTTCCCTTTTTTTAATATATGATCGCCACACAGTTTTTCAGACTACAACAAAAAAAGAATTGCTAAAAGGTCACTAATGCCACCACAATACCCGCTAACGAACTTGGTGCTTTGAAAAAGGGGTGCAGCAGTTTACAAATATTCCATGTTGGCATTGCCTTGGGTAAAATAAGACATTTCCCACAATGTTTTGCTCAGGCATCATCATCATCATCAGCTATAGTATATCAAGCATTGCCATGGTGACATTCAGTCTAGCTGGACGATCACATATGAGCTGATGCTGTGACAATCTGTCCCATTCTGTAACATGCTAAGAGCATTTCTTGTGCAATATTATAGGTTAAATCAGGTACAGACCTTCCTTGGCATTTCTTTTATGCTTTTAATGTATTGGTATCCGCACAAGAATCAGGGGCTGCTGGGCTGGGGGGAAGGGGGCATCTGCCACCCAGGCCAGTCCCATAAGGATCATTAGACTTCCTGCATTGTTTTCCTTTAAAATGTTCATAATAGACTGCTGACCCTAGGCACATGAGCCCCCACCCCCCTGCTTAAATTTGCCAGTCAGCCCGTGATAAAAAATGTCTACACAATGAGGTTAGCCACAGAGGCAAAACATGGAATCTGTGGTATTCACCTTGATCTTAAGGCAGCAATGATATTGAAGTCCTTGTCATATGTGACATTAAAATGCTTAACGGCTGATAACCTTTCCTTACATTATACTCTTATCGTTTTAACCATAACCATAATAAAGACACGACAACTTAAGTATGGGGAAAGTAACACTGGATTTATTGCCAGGTATGGTGGTGGAGAAATAGCAGTCCGAGTCGACATCCGCCAGGCCAACCAGGATGCCCCAAGCCTTCCAGGGGACATCCGCAAACGGGGGACAACCACACACCCCAAGGTGCACATATCTACCTAAACGGGGCTACCACCCCGGGCACTACAGAACCCTCCCCTTTTCTAGGCTAACGGAAGCAACCACAAGTCAACCCGGTCGGGAAGTACTTGTACCGAGACTAATAGCCTATTCCATTTGAAAACAGGTGGGTTAAGCATGCCCGATACCATCATGTGCCCTTACCACTGGCCGTCGACTGTACTGCGATTTCCGGCCACTGCTCCTCCAAGATAACCACCACCGCCAAACTGTACCGGTACAGGATCACTGCAGATGACCATCTTTATTGTTCCATAGGGATGGAGGGTGGGCAACGTCCATCAGCCTTGAGAGAAAGATTCTTCTCCGCCCATTCCAGATATAACTTCCATAACTCCTCCCCATGACTCATCCGGACGTCATGAGCAGACCACACAAATTAACCCCCAGAGTACCAATACAGTTCAATACAGCCTTAGCTTTTATTATCCTTCGAGCTTAGATACAGCCCTCTGTTCTTATTCCCATCTTTAGTTGCCTGGAGGCTACAGCTTAATACAACTTAACAAGTAATTTCTGAAAATATGTGTAATTTTGTGAGGCCATATCACCAGAACCTGCAAACAGAGACTGCTTTGTGAAGCAGTCAATTAACCCTTCCTGCTCCAGGACGATATCGCCCAGGCAACAGCCTTCATGAGCCCATACTGACACTGTGTTGTCAAATTATATTGTACAATATATTTCAGAATTTAATTCCTCAGAATGCCCTCAGAAAATGTATCCACATGAGAAGTCAGACTCACTGTTCTATAATTTGCTTTGCTAATTTTGTTCTCCTTTTAAAGATTATTATCACATCTGCTTTCCACCAATCCTGTGGCACTGAACCATATATACATAAAAAATAGTGGCTAATTACCAAACTTAGCTCCTTTAGCACACATGGGTGGGTGACATCGGTGGATAGGTGCTTTATCTATATTAAACTTGATTAGGCATAAACCGCCCCCCCTGCTATGTTGGACAAATAACATTTAATGGTCTGCTTATAATATTGCTATTACACAACATATTTCCTGGTATTTTTTCCTCCTTTGTAAATACAAATGAAAAAACATATTTTCAGAAATTACCTTTTTCTTTATCTATTATGTTTCCTTGACAAAGCAATAGGTGAAACATACGTCAGGAAATGACGTCATTCGTCATGGAACCAGACAGTGGCATTTAGCATTTGTGTATGTATGCCTGAGAACTAGTTCTAGCTTAATGAATATTGCACTTTATGTGGTCTCATGTATGAATGCTAACTGATCAAGAGAAATGCTTCTCTCGGTTTAGGGAATATATGCGCATGAATATGAATCTGTCAGCAGCTCAGCTCCAGCTAATGACTATTGTGCACTATGCAGTCTTATGCAGGAATACTAACTGACTAAAAGACATGCTTTATTTGGATTAGGGGAGAGAGTGTGCACAATTACAAATCCGTCAGCAGCGCAGCTACATGTGAAGTTAGCCTAATTAACCCTTCAAAGAGTGAATTAATCTATAAGAGAGACTGGATATATGTGACCTTCCCTGATTTCTACACAGGGACGATCTAAGTATATTTATGGGGTGGTTTCCAATAATAAGAGCACTGTGATGTGGCTGATTATTTCACTCCTTGATCAGCATTGAGCACTTATAAATGTATATGTAACAAGTGATATCAATATATATTATAATCACTTTAAACTATTATTAAATAGGTTGAATATATTTATGAGGATGTCCACCTCTTCAATTAGCTATTTGTAAACCACTCTCGAATATATTTAATATACAAACATAAATATTCAGCTGTTCTGAACTATCTTTGAGATACCCAGCAATGATTGAATAGCTGGTGTTATACTGTGCTCTCAAACATCGAATGGGATTATTATACCAAATACAGTATAGCAACTAATAATCAGTTTTTGAACATTATCCTATTTTGGACAAATGCCCATATTACCACTGAAGGGCTCCTCAAGTATTTTTAATACACACTACACATACAAAACACCATTTTTTAAATCAATATTTCACCTTGTTTTCTGAAAATATTACTGTCTTCTTTTAATTAAACTGATAAAATATAACTTTTTGTCAATATAATTTATCTAGAGACTGGAGTGTCTCAGTTGTTTTACTTTTTCTCTCTATCTTTTTGTTAAAATGTTTAACTTAAGAGGGAGCACCCCATCTGTACTGTATCAAGGTATCTAACTAATAAATTACAGGCGTTAGTCCTTTTTGTGTGCGGTCACAATCTTTTTTTCTTTGAGTTTCCTACATTATCATTTAATGGCCCAATATTATCAGTTTAATTTTTCTTGCTGTTTATGTACCTGAAAGCCATTGTGGAACTAAACTTGCTTTATTTTACTATGTCTTTTTCAGCTACAGTTATAAATGTATTAACACTATTTCTTCACAGGTAGGAAGCTATTGACAGCGGCTCCTCCATGTCAGTGGCCGGTGCTCAATGTGGGAGCATCTCAGGGACATTAAAAACACTGAGTGACATTATGTCCCTGATTGAGTGTTTTAGGTTCCCCATAAACCTTACACCTTTGGTGACTGACTACGTTTGTCCAATGGTAGCGCCAATCCTTCATACAGCACCATATAATATTATCTCACTCAGATGTTCCTTGAATTCTGTCTGTGAATATCAGCCTTTTACTTACCCCATACTCGTTTGTCTTCTAAGGTGAGAGCGGTGCTAGAAACTGGCTGTAACTGAAATCACAGAGCCTAAACGAGTCTAAACAAAGGGTGGGGCACATCATACAAAATCCGGAGAAAGAAAAAGTAAAACATCCAGTGACTTTCACATTCATGTCTCCTGAGAGATTTTTAATAATATAAATGTGTTTTCCACAATGCACACTCACTGCTGGCACTGGACCAATCAGGAAGAGAAGCAGCTCTGCTCATTGGATATTAGGACCATGGGTGAAAGGCCAAGAGAAGGTTGTGCTGTTGAGAGAACTTAGGAATTTAGAGAAAGATCCTTACAATCATGTCCGACAGAGACTCGAGAGAGTCTTTGATTGTATTATCATTCCATTAATTTACTAACTACAATTCTTGTTGTTCAGGGTTTAACTTGGAACTTCTGCAGCTGTTTGCGGGGTCTTCAGAGGCCACACAAACAAAAGCGTCATCGTATTTCTTTTGTGATGTCATGCTTTCATTCTAGTTCTCTGGCACCTGTGCATGGTGGCGACAGAAACATTTTCTCAGGTGAGAAGAGCTGGCTGGAAATGGGTTGACCGTTCCATGCTGTATGCAGGATAGTCACAGTAATGAGGTTTATTCTGCCACCACATGCATACCCAAGATGTTATTTTGTTTTGTGGTATGATATATTCTAATGATCTTCAAGGGGTGAAGCATTTGGTGATTACATTCCCAGCTTATTAGGATTCTATTTGTAGGTCTAACCAACCTAGAGTCTTTATCTGAGGACAACTAATGGAGAGTCCATTGTCGATGGCTGGCCCTCTGCTCTGAGCCGTGTTGCTGACATCATCAAACGTGAACAGAGTAGTCAGAAAACCTATTCACGCTACTCAGTTCAAATCCAATGATACAATGACGGGGGCAGCCGCAGACAGATGACACTCTATACAGGTAAGTGCCATATACTGTCTACTAGAAAATACTATGCAGTATATAGAAAAAACTTTTAGGGATTATACTTTCAAGACCCTTAACTCTATTGAACACTTAAACCCAACTACATGTTATTTCTTGTGTAGCCTTGATGAAAGAATGAGTTTCCATTCTGAAAACGTCGGCTTTCTCAATATGACTTATACTATACTATTACACTTGATGGCAGTATTGTACTTTATCTTCTTTTAAAAATACAGGGTGCCGCCCTTCATTTCTATAGTACATACCGTGCTTCTCTGAGACGGTACCTAGGTATTAGCTATGTAGCACAGAGTGAGTGCAAGTACTATATATATATATATATATATATATATACATATATTGAAGAAGGAAAACAGAGCTACTCTGGGTCAATTGTTAAGTTCCCGATGGTTGATGAAGTCCACAGGAACACACGGCAGGCCAGAGTAAAAGGAATAAATTCAGTATATTAACACAGCCTAAAATGTTCACTGCTTCTAGCTCTTTCCACGACTTTTAACGAAGATCAGTCACTTCCTATTCTCATCCCCCTCACCTCCCCCCACCACATGGATATACACGATGAATAATACACTTCAGTCCAGAGACATTCAAGGCATAGTATGAGCTAAAGCTGTAGATAATGATAGAGAGATATATGGGAACGCTATATTGATATGGAATTGTAATGGATTTTCGAATATTGTAGATTCTGAGAGAATGATTAATACTGATAGATGTGTAAGATTTTTTTCCTAAAGTTTATATGATGAATGCATTATCGGGAGCAGTGTGATGTGATTACTGGGAGCTGTGACGTTGTTTGATTGATATGAAAGCAAAGTATTAAAGAAAGGTCTTGTTATATTGTAATGCTAGGATAGTGTTGCTATTGAGTAAATGGAGACTGTGTTATACATAAGTTTATATGGAGGTGTTGATACTCATGAGGTTATATGGAGTTTGGTGGTGTTTTTAAGCTAGGTTGCTGTGTGTGCAGAGAAAAAGAAAAGTTACAGTGTGTGCAGGAAAAAAAGAGAAGCTACAGTGTGTGCAGAGGAAGAGAGAAGTTACAATGTGTGCAGAGGAACAGAGAAGTTACAGTGTGAGCAGAGGAACAGAGAAGTTACAGTGTGTGCAGAGGAAGAGAAGAGTTACAGTGTGTACAGAAGAAGAGATAAGTCACAGTGTGTGCAGATGAAGAGAGAAGTTACAGTGTGTGCAGAGGAAGAGAAGAGTTACAGTGTGTGCAGAGGAACAGAGAAGTTACAGTGTGTGCAGAGGAACAGAGAAGTTACAGTGTGTGCAGAGGAACAGAGAAGTTACAGTGTGTGCAGAGGAACAGAGAAGTTACAGTGTGTGCAGAGGAACAGAGAAGTTACAGTGTGTGCAGAGCAAGAGAGAAGTTACAGTGTGTGCAGAGGAAGAGAGAAGTTACAATGTGTGCAGAGGAACAGAGAAGTTACAGTGTGTGCAGAGGAACAGAGAAGTTACAGTGTGAGCAGAGGAACAGAGAAGTTACAATGTGTGCAGAGGAACAGAGAAGTTACAGTGTGAGCAGAGGAAGAGAGAAGTTACAGTGTGTGCAGAGGAAGAGAAGAGTTACAGTGTGTACAGAAGAAGAGATAAGTTACAGTGTGTGCAGATGAAGAGAGAAGTTACAGTGTGTGCAGAGGAAGAGAAGAGTTACAGTGTGTGCAGAGCAAGAGAGAAGTTACAGTGTGTGCAGAGGAAGAGAAGAGTTACAGTGTGTGCAGAGCAAGAGAGAAGTTACAGTGTGTGCAGAGGAACAGAGAAGTTACAGTGTGTGCAGAGGAACAGAGAAGTTACAGTGTGTGCAGAGGAACAGAGAAGTTACAGTGTGTGCAGAGCAAGAGAGAAGTTACAGTGTGTGCAGAGGAAGAGAAGAGTTACAGTGTGTGCAGAGGAACAGAGAAGTTACAGTGTGTGCAGAGGAACAGAGAAGTTACAGTGTGTGCAGAGGAACAGAGAAGTTACAGTGTGTGCAGAGGAACAGAGAAGTTACAGTGTGTGCAGAGGAACAGAGAAGTTACAGTGTGTGCAGAGGAACAGAGAAGTTACAGTGTGTGCAGAGGAAGAGAGAAGTTACAGTGTGTGCAGGGGAACAGAGAAGTTACAGTGTGTGCAGAGCAAGAGAGAAGTTACAGTGTGTGCAGAGGAAGAGAAAGTTTACAGTGTGTGCAGAGCAAGAGAGAAGTTACAGTGTGTGCAGAGGAACAGAGAAGTTACAGTGTGTGCAGAGGAACAGAGAAGTTACAGTGTGTGCAGAGGAAGGGAAAATTTACAGTGTGTGCAGAGCAAGAGAGAAGTTACAGTGTGTGCAGAGGAACAGAGAAGTTACAGTGTGTGCAGAGCAAGAGAGAAGTTACAGTGTGTGCAGAGGAACAGAGAAGTTACAGTGTGTGCAGAGGAAGAGATAAGTTACAGTGTGTGCAGAGGAAGAGAAGAATTACAGTGTGTGCAGAGAAAGAGAGAAGATGCAGTGTGTGCAGAGGAACAGAGAAGTTACAGTGTGTGCAGAGGAAGAGAGAAGTTACAGTGTGTGCAGAGGAAGAGAGAAGTTACAGTGTGTGCAGAGGAAGAGAAGAGTTACAGTGTGTGCAGAGAAAGAGAGAAGATGCAGTGTGTGCAGAGGAGAGAAGATGCAGTTTGCAGATGAAGAGAGAAGTTACAGTGTGTGCAGAGGAAGAGTGACATTACATTGCGTGCAAAGGAAGATAAAAGTTACAGTATGTGCAGATGAAGAGAGAAGCTACAGAGTGTGCAGAGGAAGAGAGATTTCTGGAATAATGGGATACACACTATAAATGTGGAGAAAGGTGGACAAACAACTCTTTTATTAAAGAGAAAATTAAAAAATATTATACATCTATAATTGTATGTATTGCCGAGAAAATAATGGCCAATATTTGAGGTAAGGTGAAGAAAGCTTTCCTGTTGATCCAAAGACTGATGTTTGTCCCAAAGAAGGTTCAAGACTTGGTTCCACATCCTGTGAGGTTTGTGGGTCATAGATGATAATCATAGTCCTCTGCTACTAAGGTAATTTCCTTGAAACCAGAGACTTATCTGTGGAACACAAACAAAGATGATTAGAGAATGAGGGTCTTTCATTGATGCCTTTTGGTGATATAGTGATCACTATAGTGCTATACCTAGAGGGCAGCAAGCACACAAAATGCCATCGGGGGGGGGGGGGGGGGGGGCTCGGCTCAGCAGCCTAGTAGGAACATTTTAATGGAAAAAAAATGCAGGTGGCCCAGTGACCCAGCCCAAGGTAGTTCACTATGGGTCCAACCCAAGAGGCCAATGCCCCCTGCCCCCCAGTCCAGACTGCCCCTTGTGAGAGCTTCATGGAAACTGGTTGGGGCTTAATAACGGATAATTAGTACACTTACCTGGTCCTATTTCAGCATATAATTGGTGTATCCAGCAGTGAAGAAGTTGTCACGACTTAGTTGAAAAAATGAAGCAACAGATAGCTCTGTCCCCACTGTTGGTATATGGAAAAATGTATAAAAATATATTGTATTTTCAGCTATACCTGTCATTACCAACCTTAGACCGAGAATCTGTTCTTACTTCAACACTCTTCTACATATAAGTACCAACATAAAGGTAAAACTACATTACATGAGGGGTACATTACATTCATTAATTAATGTTGTACATTACTAGAACTGGGCAGGGAATGATAGAATATTATGACATTAGCTAAGGGTGGAATTACCTGATTTACCAGCCGGGCAGCAGCTGGTGGACAAAAGAGCAAATTCCGGTCCGTAACTAATCACTCCCTCTTCATGACACACATTCTCTAACACACATATACACACACATATACATATACACAGAGTGACACACACACGTTCTCTAACACACAGTGACACACACATATACACAGACTGACACACACATTCTCTAACACACATATACACACACATATACACACAGTGATACACACACATTCTCTAACACACATATACACACACATATACATATACACAGAGTGACACACACACGTTCTCTAACACACAGTGACACACACATATACACAGACTGACACACACATTCTCTAACACACATATACACACACATATACACACAGTGATACACACACATTCTCTAACACACATATACACACACATATACACACAGTGATACACACACATTCTCTAACACACATATACACACACATATACACACAGTGATACACACACATTCTCTAACACACATATACACACACATATACACACAGTGATACACAGACATTCTCTAACACACATATATACACACATATACATATACACAGAGTGACACACACACGTTCTCTAACACACAGTGACACACACATATACACAGACTGACACACACATTCTCTAACACACATATATACACACATATACACACAGTGATACACACACATTCTCTAACACACATATACACACACATATACACACAGTGATACACAGACATTCTCTAACACACATATATACACACATATACATATACACAGAGTGACACACACACGTTCTCTAACACACAGTGACACACACATATACACAGACTGACACACACATTCTCTAACACACATATATACACACACATATACACACAGTGATACACACACATTCTCTAACACACATATACACACACATATACACACAGTGATACACACACATTCTCTAACACACATATACACACACATATACACACAGTGATACACACACATTCTCTAACACACACATACACAGAGTAACAGACACATATTATATAACACAGATACACACACACATTTCCTAACACAGAATTACACACACAGGGGCTCAGTTTGCGTTGCTTACATAAAATTGTTTTTCCCTTGCCCAGAAAAGCACCCGCAGGCACATGCAGATTTGAGTGATTTTGGCATTTGCCTGATTGCATCTGGAGAGGCGCGATGGGGGAAGAAAGTGGCGAACTAACGTAGCCCTGTACAGTAAGGCTGAGAACAGTAAGGACACGTTCACATAGACCTTCACAGAGCCAGGCTCCTGGCACTTCAGATATGTATGTAGTGTAGAGGCTGAGTGGCACACACGGCCTGTGTCATCATCATCTGATGATGATGTTATCAATCACCTAGTGGGACTCATGCTTAGTACTTTAGGGGTATACATGGAGGACTAGTCCCACTCGTCATTAGCACTAAAGGAGTTAAAGAAACATGAAATCGACTTAGACAAATAATGTGTAATTCGGGCATTGTTACACTTTGTATTCCAAGGCTTCTTTATGGACTCTGTATGTGGCTCATACATTACACACCTGACAGGAAACCTGAGGCTCAGATGACTTTATCACATAAGAAGTGTCGTATGCAAGCAAATTACTGGTCATATAAACCTACAAACACGTGTTTGTGCTTTAATTCCTAGTAATAGCTCGTGTGGCTCAGATGAACTCGGTGTCCAGCTGAGTAGGAGAGACATAATTTATCTCTTTGATTTAGTTCCTAAACTCTTCCGATCTACCCATGAGATATTTATGGAGTTCCAGACAACTAGTTACAGATGAATGCCCAGTAACAATTTATGGCACGGGTCATAAAGCTAAATCTCTTGGAATCTGTCTTTTATATTTATTATATCTTGTATGCCATTTTGATAATTGTTTTAATTTTAAGGATTGTTAATTTATTTTCCATATTAAACTACGCTTAGTAACTTCATGTCTTTGTGTTCTTATGAATTGACTTGTCAAAATTAGCTTGGTTTTAGAACGCTACGTAATTGAAAAAGAGGAGATCATTTTGTTTATGATAACTCTGAAGAAAGTAAGTTTAAATGGAGTGTCAGCTCTTCACAAAAACCTTGGTGGTGGCATAATTGGCAAAGTTAGTGTGTGGGAGATATAAGGAGAGTCTTAATCATTTTTAAACAGACCACGTGGCTGTTTTTTAATTAACCCTTTGTCACACACACGTCATGCAGGCTCGGGTGATGAGTGCTGGATTGTGACAGGAGGGTGGAGTTAAACTCTTGAGTGCTCTCAAGCACCAGTTCTTATAGTGATTGGTCAACTTTTTACCTTGTTGAGGCTTCTTTGCATTTTGTGTTGCTATTTTAAGAGACGGCTTCTTTTTCGGTGAGGCTTTGACACTCTTCTTTGGAGCTGGTTTTCAAGATAAATAAAGTCATGTTAATTTAACCAAGATTATAATTTAGAGCATTGAGCGAGAGTTCATTATATAATATGTATTTAACTAGGTATATTGGTCAGAAGTCTTGATGGGGGATGGACAGGACCACATAAAATGTGCCTGAATTGACACCTTTGAACTTTGTACTATATTTTCACCAAGGACCCAATATAGTAAGAGGACTGGATGATCATTTAATTCATAAATGAGGAAGTTGAACCCCACACAATACCATATTGGAAAAGCAGAGCTGGGTATTGATTTATCATTTCTGGTGTCACCACTGTACGAGATAAACAATAAGGTCCCACCATTCATATGGTAGGAGAGAATATCAACATTATAGACTAGCCCTGCTGCTCATGTTACACAGCAGGATCGATGGTGTTCATTTGCTTGTGAATATTATATTTGGTTAATAGATGTTGCTGGCACTATTAGCGGCATTAGGTGTGATCCAAACCTTGCCTGAGGCGGCCAGTGGGAAGGTGCCTATCTCATCCCTTATCATACAAAATACCACAAACATCTGCATTTGAAATGAATGAAATATAAATGAAAATGCCACAAAGCAAATTAATGAACTCAATTGACATTGAGGGCTCAATACAAGAACAGCCAATCGGGACGGTTTTCCCACAGTCTAGCCAGAGTCAAGTGTTCTGATTGGCTTATCACATATTGACTCCTTCATTCATTCAAATAGTGTTAATTCTTTGTTTTGGGGGTTTTTAACCCATCGTGTACTACTTCAGGAAAGAAGATTCCCTATGGATTTGGCATTTGAATAAAAGGTAAACAAGGGGTTCGGCTGAGTTTTTATTTCAATTAAAATAATTTGAAAGTGTGTGTGGGGGGGGTTATTATCATAGGGAACTACTATTGTGGAACTACATTTTCCAGCATGCTCTGACAGCCACTGACATCCAAAGGATTGCTGACATATGTACAAGTGCCAGCATGCCCAAGCAGGCATTGACTGCCAGGGGTTGCTGTGACTTATAGTTCCACAATATGACATAATCTATTTTTTTTACATTCAATTATGATCTTGAAACCCACCAGGGTTATCCCCAGTGATACTCGCAGGAGACTGGTTGCCCCTAGGAGGATGTTCTGGTTTCATATAATGACAGGGATGCACCATGCTGTGGGTCCTCCTGTTGTAGTGTGACCAGCCCAGCCTGGCATCGCCCGGAGCTGGTTACACTTTGCAAAAACTCGAAGAGTATAACACTGAAGCCTCACAACACAGAAAAACTGCCTGTTCCACCATAAGACTCGACTGTGCTAATTTTTGCCTCAACTTCTCATATGCAGTACCCTCAGCTTGAGGTTGCAAAATAACCAAACTGTTTATATTGTTTATATACTAGAGTTCCCAAATGTCAATCACAGCAAAGGATGTTTGAAAATTTTGAACCGGTTTGAAATTTGATCAAATTTCACCATTTCAATGACCATGAACATCTTTGCCGTACTGCCAAATGAAAGTTGACAATGAGTCAAAAATTGGTTCTTGCATTTGCTGTTGACGGTTTGCTCTCGACATTTGCGATTTGCACTTTACGATCGCGTTTAGCTTGATTGTGTTTCCAGCACATTTTTCATAATTTTGTACTGATTCGAAGAACCATTTCAGGAAACGGTACGCTGTCTGTTGGAGCATCCCTAGTCATTATTACTGGAATAATTAAAGGGGTTTCTATACTTGCCCATACTTTAAATATTGATTGCTTCTGTTTAAAGCAAAGAGAGGGATTAGTTTGGAAACGAGAGGTCAGTTTCAGTCATCTACTGTGATTGCCATGAACCACATTGAACGATATTTAAAGCAAAGGTTTACGATCCTTTTTTACGGTTTTATTTTAACGCTCTCATGTATTTATTTATTTTCAAAATAACTTACCACTTGTTGATGCTTTCGTCTTCTTCAATCCCTGCGAGGTCCTGAACGTCTGTTTTGTAACTGCTGTATTTTTTACCCTCATCTCTTGACATACTTCTGTTATTTTAATAGATAGCTGGGAGGTGGTTCTTTTCACTGTCGTGGCTGTGAAGATAAATATACTGTAATAAATTCATGTTATTTGCCATAGCTGTCATTTTTCCATTGGTGGGACACTTGAAGAATAATTACGCGGACATGTTTATGGAAGTTGGTATCAGCTATGTGTCTCCCACATAATCATCTTCCCACAAATATTAAACATCTAAAAATATGTGAAAGCCATGGGAAATTATTGTGCTTGGTGCCGAGGAGTCATCACACCAAGGACCGGGTTGTTTAGAAGGTCTACTGAATACCATCTCCGTTCAGCTTTGGTGATCTCTGCTGCCTCCTTGGTGGCTGCACCTGTACCAAACATGGCGAACAACTGAGATGGATCTATTTCCATCAGCGAGCATGACCCTATGGAAATACACCGGGCTATGCAGTTACTCCAAAGTGACCGATAACCAGAGTGACTAAACAACAGGAAAAGCCTCCTCTAGAACCAGAAGAGAATAGACTCTCCACTATTATAAATGATGGAGGAAAGTTATGTTTGCCAGCAAAATAATGTTTTACGAATTCTACGCTAACTGGTTCATGTTTCATGTATTATGTTTCACGCCATTCACCAATGTCTGCCGCCTGCACTTTTCCACCAGCAAATAAAATTGTTATTTCACTACTTTATGTATCAAGAGTTCACCACAACTCTTAGATTGCAAGCTCATTGGGGAAGGTCCACCCCCTACCTTCTGTTTCGTGTCATTGTATGTTATTTATTTTTGCCATAATTTTCTTAAAGTACAGCACTGTGTAAATGAATACTGTGGAAAATAGGGTTATTTACCATGGTCCGATAACCAGAACAGGATCCGTCCACCAGGGAAAGGTACAGAGAGGGTTAAGGATCCTGCTGTTTTCTTAAGGAAGGAATTTACTCACAGGTGCACGACATGGGTGTGATTGGTGGGGTGTGTTTGATGAGAATAAAAGGATTGTGGCATCTGGTAGACGGGGCTTCCAACACTCAATAGCAGCCGGATGATAGTTAGGCCTGGTTAGTTTAGTTAGTGTCAGGAAGTCGTGGAACATTTGATGATAACGTTAAAGTGTTGTTGTGATGAAGTAAAACAGCAAATAGTTAAGAAGACTGGAATAAGTTGACGTTCATTTAGTAATTCTTAAAAATATGTTGAGTGGATTTATGCATAAGATTATTTCTATGGCTTAAAACTCTTTACCTTTTCTTTTAACTATGCTGCTGTTGGTTTTCTTCGGAGGCATTTTTCTGGTCTGTGAGGTTCCGGAACTCTGCTTTCAAAACTTTATTTTTTGCTTTCAAAGTTCTCTCCTCTGTTGATGGCCTCCTGCGGTTTTAAAGTATAAATAGTGAACTAGACAGAATAACGTATGTAATAAACACAGTAAGGCATTTTACAAACAGCAAACTCTATGGACAAGCAATATTTGTCTATCAGTGCAAGTGCTCCTACTTCTCCACTGACGCAATTCACTATGTACGCCCACTTCATGATCTTTGGACACCCCACAAATAGTATAGTAAGAATAGTGAGAAGGTCACTACAAATCCAACCTACTACCATTCTAAGACCACCCCCTTCATTAATTTAAACTTTACATATTTTCTCCTAAAACACTTTTACTTTAATTTGTTAATGTAGTTATTTATGAAAGTATGGTAAATCATGAATAAATGTATTACATGTGTCGAATTGGCTTCAGTAATTGAGAAAATGGACACCCTCAATTAATAGGGAAATTAGCAATAACGCGTGCATATGGGAATCTACCAGAACATTCTAGAAGGTGAGACGTGCAAATATTCTAGGTGTTCACTCCAAGATCGTTCTAGAATATTCCCCCTCTATAAGGGATCGGTCACCCAACCAGCAGTCAGTTGACATTTGAGAGGTTCAAGTTGTGTATTGTGTTTTTCTTGCTCTTCGTCCATGTAATATATGTGTATAAATGTGATTGGTGTAAATAAGTCGAGTTTATACGCAGTGGTTGTAGAGACAATTTGTATATAGAGTGTTTGAAGTAAGAATAAAGTAAATTAACCATATAATGTGTATTTAATACATCTACCATGTGACATAGATATATATATACATGATACCTAAAGCTCAACATGATCAAAACAGAACTTATTGTCTTTCCTCCTGTCAGTCACCACCTCCCCTCAGATCTCCCTCACTATAAATAACACCACAATTTCCTCAGTCTCCCAAGCCCGCTGCCTCGGTGTCACACTTGCTTTAATCCTCTGCTTTACTCCTCACATCCAGACTCTCTCCCAGTCCTGTCGACTCCACATTAAAAACATTGCCAGAATATGCCATTTTCTTACCCAAAATGCTACCAAAACTCTTATTCATTCTCTTATCATCTCCGTCTTGACTATTGCAAGCTCCTGCTATCTGGCATTCCTGACACCCATATATCCACACTTCAATGCTGCTGCAAGACTGATCTTCCTCTCTCACCGCTCCACATCTGCTGCACCACTCTGCAAATCCCTACACTGGGTCCGTGTCCTCCAAAAACAAATTCAAATTACTCACCCTTACCTACAAAGCTCTCAACAGCACTACCCCTGCATACTTCTCAAATCTCATGTCAAAATATTTCTCTCCCGTCTTCTTAGATCTACCTCTGACCTGCGCCTTGTCTCGTCTCTGGTAACCACCTCTCAATCCCACCTACAAGACTTCTCCCGTGCTGCCCCCCACTTATGGAATTCCTTACCACGCCCAATCAGGCTTTCCCACAGCCTTTAAATCTTTAGATGATCTCTGAAAACCCATCTCTTCTTTAGAGGTGACCTTATCCATGATAACACTACTCACACTAATGCACCCTCACAATTATCCCAATCTCCAATCTGAGTCACACTTTTATTTTGTCTACCTTGTATGTCCCTGTTTTATGTATGTCCTGTTTTTCCTACTGTGCAGCGCTGCAGAGCACTGTGGTGCCTTCCAATCTTTATTGATAATAATAATAATAATAATAATAATACCCATTTGTAATGTATTCATTGCACTTATTATTATATCTGCCTGTTAAAAATATCAGAAGCTCAGATCATTACTTTTAGTGTAACCTTAGAAAAACAGAAATGAAGCATATATGAACATATATGTAAATGTAGTATCTTAATCACACTGACAGCAGTTAATTACATTACTCGGCTTCAGTGTTACCAATCTTAAAAATAAAATTCATGTAAACCATTAATAGATCTATGTACATATTTCAAAAACGTCATTTTAATATCAACGTGTAACAGTATAAGCAGAACCAGAGCTGAAGTTAATGGCATCATTTACATATTTAAACTGTCCAATCACAGCACTGAGGTGTGTGTGGGTAATAACCAATCACATCTCTGTTAGCTTAGTTCAAATAATCGTCATGTTGCAATACGTCCAGTGTACACAACATAAAGAATAGACTATTATATAATAAATGACAACATTTCCTTAGGGGAACAATAAAAGTATTGCTGATGGACCTCAAAGTAATAATATATATTCACATCTATAGATATATAGATATATGTATAGATATAGATATTTATATATACACACACACACAGTATATTAAAAACATGACGATTACATGTTTGTAACATATCAATGCTAAATTACACTTTAACTATGTGACAGTTAGTTTCACAGTGAAATATACTTGTATAAAAGCTTGGACAGGATGGAGTTAAGTGGACTTAGACTGGTTAATTTATAACAAGTATTATTAAAAGGTATAACTCCCAACGTTTTCTTTTTTTTAGCGGGGAAAACCCTGAAGTATCTTCAGATGTCAAACAGCCCAAAATTGTTAGATTGGGGGCTTTCTCTGGAGCTGCACCTCTTGTCTTCAACTCTTCACCTCTCTCTATCAGACCCTCTTCCAATTTCTCAACTTTTAAGCAATTACAGAAATGAGAATCTTACCGTGACTCCTCGTAGCTTTCTTCTCAGTGTGACACTAGTGCCTTGAGTAACCAGCTTTCCCTTGTCACCGTCCTTCCCCTGATGTAGCTAATAAAGCTATAAACACAAAGTTCAAACATGTTATCTCTGCTGTTAGCAGCTGCTACAATTCAGCACCGGCAGACTCAGGAGCTACATAAGTTTGGTAAATCCCCTCAGCACTTACACACTGTCATTAATACTTACTTAGAATTATCCATAATGTTAATTGTAATGCTAATTGATATATTTGTAAAGTCAACTTTGGGCACATTAGCACTATAGATATTTAAACATTACTCACAACTGAGCAAAACAGTAAGATGGACATTATAGAGTTAAATATGAAGCAAACAAGAAGAATTTTTGTCGATACGACTATGGTTGTAGCCCTGTCTTAGAACGTCAAACTGCATACCTATATCCTGCTAAATGTTAAAAAAAAAGCTTGCAAAGGCATTCTGTTTTGTTAGCCCACAGGACATCCCTCTACCTTCAGCAATGTGCCCCACAGACAGATAGACATAAAGAAATGTGTATAAAAATATTGAGTCTGCTGCTGGACTTCACCCTAGCTCCGGAGCACTACTCATGTATCAGAATTAACAAACCACTTGTATTATTACCTTTCTGCTTAGATGGTGCTTCACATCAGCCCAGTGCCAGGGCTATGCCGCCTCTTCCACTACACTTGAAACAAGGAAGCTGTCCACTCAAGAACTCACTGGGCCTGATTCATTAGTGATCTTTTCTTGTACAAATGTTAAGATGCTTATTTTAAGAAAAAACGGGGAGATAAGAGTGAAGTTAAGCAGTGGATTTTACTTCTTATCTCCCTTTTCTGGACATGCACAGAGTGGATTTGTTTAAGATAAGCAAAGAACAGCAGATAAGATCCCTAATGAATCAGGCCCACTGTCTCTGATATACTACAAAGAACACTCCATTCACGTAAGAGGTGTTTTGTATAAATCAAGAGGGGTTAACTATGGCTGCATATATAATACGGAACAGTATGACTTTTGTGAATTGACACACACTCTAAGACAACTACGGGGCTTCCTATAAAATACGGACCTCATTGTTACTGTCTTTCAACACTTTGAAGTTTAAGGGGGAGATTCAATTGCTGGCAATGTGCCGTGCAGATGTCACTGCAGTGACCAGCTGTGCACATTGCCAGCCATTACAATAGGAATCTCCGCTCATTTTTCCAAGCAGAGATTCCTGCCGTAACATTGGCGCAATGTGTCTCTGTGGACCTTCCAGAGACACCTCACGCTCAATTTAATCTGGTACTTGAAAACCGTCAGACAGTAAGATACATGTGAAATTAGAAAAAGGGGAGATGGAAAGTGAAACGAGTAGGGGGGTGAGGGAGACAAAGTGAAATGAAGAGAGAGAGAGAGGTGGGGTAAAAGATTTGAGCCAGGGGAAACGGTGTGGTTATGATCATGCATTATATCAATAACCGTGTGGAGCCTGCAGGCTTCACACATTGCCACTTTAAATTAACATTGATGTCAGTTGCACCGACGTGAAACTGAAGTGCCGGGGTCCTGTGTCTTCGGAATCCCTGCCAGTCATCATGGTGTTTCCCTCGGAAAGCTGCAGAATCGGTGTTCAGGTAAGTCTGTTTAGATTGCATTCGCATTTTTCACAAATCGGTTTTCTTTTGTAGGACTCAAGGCTGTCGGATTTGTCAGCATCATGAAAAGGATTACCACCGCTGACAAAGATGGGGAAAAACATTTGGTAAAATTGTTGGAACTTTCTATTCAACTGCTCTTTATGTCAGCAACATAATGTGGCCATAACCGTTAGAACCAACCCAAGAAAAACCTCCATGTGGTCTCTTTGTCCAGACCAAACTGGCTTTATTCAAGTTTTATGATCATATATTGTTTGGACATAGTAAACAGCTGTATTAACTGGATTGAAACCAACCAATTGAGTTAAATGACTCCCAAACAGTTGCTAAACTTTAGCTTAAAGATTCCATTCCTCCCTTGGGGATACCAGAGAACTAGGGTAGACCAGAGGTCAGAGATTATAACATCATTAAGGAGTCAGTGAAAGTAATCAATATTAAGAGGAACCAACATTGTCTGTATCACTCACAATCCTCTGTAATAATGAATCTGAATCTAAAACCTAAACTAGCAAGTATGTGAGAGCAAAGAGGAATACCCTGCCAAGAGGAGCTTGTACGTAAGTCTGAGTCCCTATGAGATGATCACAATCTGACTCATGTCAGTACAAGGCTGTCAATCTTTTGATCTCGTAGCCCCCTACTAAATATCAAGTCAGTAGGATTGAGTCCTTACTGTCAGCAGATCATACAACAGCAGATTATGAAACGGTCCAGGCAAAAAAAGTCTTACATCCATACATCCCCAACTAGGAAGGTTTCTGGCCAGGACTCTAGGGTCCAGATGACATCACACAGATGATCTAGGAACCAGATGACATCTGTGTACCCCAGAATATGATGATCTGTCAACTGCAGTATTTCTTAAGTTAGGATCATTCTTCCTTTTATTTTGGATTATTGGCAGAACTTTAACACATACGCATACACATACCGATATTCTCCACATGAAACAAAACCCTTGTTGCACAAATTAAAGGACAGCTTAGTTTTACTCAAACATGGAAATAACCTTTGAGCATTTTCATACTATACATTTCACTATTATTGTTATGTTTAGCATTTATACATATGTATGCAGTTAGTCCCAAATTTACATTTTCTACCACCCTTGTCCACTCTTTCCATGTCATCCATCACTGTAGATCTCCATTGCCCAAACTTCTACAACATTACAAGTTTGAAAGTAAAGCAAATAAAATAATTTAGCTGAAGTCAAATGTTAACTATGAGCAAACAGTACATTTTATAATGTACAACATAGAAAACAACAACATGGAAAGTAAGCAAAGAGCCCCCCCTGTCGGGGTACTTGAGGTCTGACCCCGGTAACAAGGCCTGAGAATTTCTGCTCCTGTTATCAGCTGGCTGGAGAGAAAAAGTGGATACATACACAGATTGTGATGAGTTCAACTCAGCTCTACGGGACCACCCCGGCTTTATGTATACATAGAATACTGTGTTTGTTATTATACAATTATCAAAAGAGGCGTAATTTAATTATGCATGCTACACAGATTGAGCACAATGGGAAAATGCACGATGGAAAAATGCAGTTTTCTCAAGGTAAAGAAACCATGCAGCTTTTACACATATGTAGGCCTATGTACCACCCCACCGTTCACCCGCTCAATGATTCTGAGAAATGTAAAAACCAGAGATGATTAGAAGATTCTTCTCGGCTGTCTCATTTCTGACATTATTGGTTAATAACTGTCCAGGTTTTAAAGATTTGCCCCTGAAAATGTCCCAATTTTTCAGCAGTTTTCAGCATGTATTCTTATTCTTTGGCCTTTATATAACAGTTATTTAATAGGAGAATATAAAATGCAAATCAGTGCACTATTATTACATTCAGTAATACAACATGATGAGAACTAGTGCTCCAAGATCCATCAGACAGTACAGGAGGGACGTGCTTCCATGTATCATCTCGGCAACAGAGTGCTCATGGAAAATTCTTTGAAATGTTATCTGTTATGTAATAAGGCAGAAAAGCAGCTGCACTGTGGCGTTACAGATCTATCTGACCGTCTCACAGTTTCTTAAGCTGGGTACACACTACACGGTTTTCATTCAATAATCGGCTCAAACAGCCAACATACGACCGCTCTTTCAAAAGTCGGGTCAGAGTGTGTAGTGACACGATGGTCGAAAGTCTGGCCAAATGGACGATTGTCACCTCATTTGGTTGGTCGTACCGTTTAATATTTTCGTTCCAATCTCGTTTTCATTGTGTAGTGTGTATAAACTTCCGACCGATCCACAACAGTGAGTACGAAATTACAGTCATTGCTCATGACAACATGGCTGTAAAAAGTCGCTAAAGGGAGGTTCGCTCTTCCCTTTATCGTCCTAAACAAGGCTAGTGTGTATGCAGTCCATGGACCGAGCGATCGGAACATCGATCGGCATAAAAAGTTGGTGGAAAATTTTGTAGTGTGTACCCAGCTTTACAATCCTGAAAGGGTGGTGGGGAGTAGCATTTATGACAACTGATAATATTAAAAACAAAAGATAAGAAAAAAAAAAAGATAAGAAAATGAAACTGAAGTTTCTTTTTCTCCAACTTTACCTTACACATGAGAATATTAAGCAGTGAATAAAGTTATTCACAAACCTACACAGAAGCTCAGTACAAAAACAAAAAAAATTGTATAGGTTGAAGTGCAGACTAAACCACACTAAGTAATGAACTGTCTTCGGAGACAAAGGAACAATCTAACTCTATTCCTCCCAACATTTGGGTAGGCAGCAACAAGACAGGGAGAATGAACATGTCACACTCACAATGAGGGTGTGGCCTCACCCCGGAGCTGTGCCTAGTGCTTCTGAAACACATTCATTGCCGGGCGTACTAGCATGCAGGGCATCCATTCTCTACAGCCCTGCCATGCAGTGTAGAGAATACTTCCACATTTTCCCACCAATCTGGACAAAGACAACTTTCCCTCAAATTGGGACTGTGCTGCCTAATTTAGGATGGTTGGGAGGTATGTAAATCTGCTAAACCACACCAAATATAAAAACAAGCTGGATGTATGGACTTCACCTCACATAGAGGGGAGGGGGGTTACACACATCCACAAATAGTTCAGACTTTTAGTTATAGGAGCGCAAACGTTTGCTCTTGACAATGCCAAATACGGATTCCCATGTGGGATATGGAGAGTTCATTTTGCGGGACATAATTATGTAAATGAGCTGGTAGGGGTGGAGAGGGCACAATTTAGGAAAGCTTTCAAAGTAGCATTTTTCTCCCAGCAAAAGAACCTGATTGTTCTTACCTGTTCTGGTTATGTATAAGGTTTCATCCTATAATTATGAAGGGACATATTTTGCACCTTCCAGTTGTACTTTAGTGGGAAAAATAAAATTCTAGGTGTATTTAAAGCAATTTAATACAACTATCAAACGCACAAAAGTGATATACGGGCAGCACAGTGGCCTAGTGGTTAGCACTTCTGCCTCACAGCACTCGGGTCATGAGTTCGATTCCCGACCATAACCTTATCTGTGTGGAGTTTCTATGTTCTCCCTGAGTTTGCGTGGGTTTCCTCCAGGTGCTCCGGTTTCCTCCCACACTCCAAAAACATACTGGTAGGTTTAGACTGTAAGCTCCAATGGGGCAGGGACTGATGTGAATGAGTTCTCTGTACAGCGCTGCGGAATTAGTGACGCTATATAAATAAATTATGATGATGATACATGTCATAAACACAGTACAGAGCGAAAAGGTCTAAGCAACTATGTAGCACAAAAGATTGTTCCCGCATCCATCTCACTGGGGGATATAGTAAATGATACCTCATTACCATATATATAGTCCATTAAATGAGTACATATGTACAAACAGATGCGTAAGGTCTTAATAATATTATCCTGTAGTGAAAGGTTAGTGGCCCGATAGGTTAACCACATATATGCACCCACGTAATTTGCCATGATGGTCTGTATTACCTAGAGAGATAAATCCATGATTAACATTCATGCGTCGGCTGCAAATATAAACCAAATGTGCACGCATCAACAACTCACAATCTACCAAAGGTAAAAGCGCATATGTGGATTGCTCCGCTACATACGTGGATTGCTCCGCTACATACGTGTGGATTGCTCCGCTACACAGCCAGACAAGATAAATCCACCCAGAGTATAATATTAATAACACATACATTGGTCTATAATAACGAGCACACAGTACCGATATAAAGAACAACAATGTTTTACTAATCTGAAGTCATCATTTTTATTAATGACTGTTTTATTTATCTTTTACAACTATGGGCTATTGAGATACTGATCTCATGGACTAAGGATAGGGAAGTGCCCCTGAGGATATTCTCCAGATAAGTTTATAACTTTTATACGCAATGTACATGTATTTTTATTACATTAAAGTTAATGGTTTAGTTACTACACTGTATATGCTCCCTTTTCTGTTTTTCTGTTATTGATAATATTTATTTTAAAAAAATAACATTTTCACATATACCGGGTCCATTGTGGTAAATTATTAAAATAAAGATTAAAAAAGTGAAAACAGAAAGTGCTCTGTTTAAAATTATTTTTCAACCCCTTGAGTGGGGCGGCTATATGGTCTGATGGGTTGGAATCCTTGTGTATTTAGCTGTAATATACTTAATTATAGTCATACATTTCTCCAAATTGTTATCCCTATATTGTGATGTCCTGTAATCCGGACAGAACACCATGGAGTCTGAATCTCTTGGTTTCCAGTTGTTACAAGAGGCTTTTCCAATTGATTTTTACAAGCAGATCCCATATCAGACAAAAGGGTAGATTTACTAAACCTTTTAAAAAGTAAAAGTGGAGAAGTTGCCCGTAGCAACCAAACAGATTCTAACCATTACTTATCTAGCACATTCTATTAAATGATAGCTAGAATCTGATTGGTTGCTATGAGCAACACCTCCAGTTTTCCTTTTTAGAAGTATCAGTAAATCTAGCCCAAATTATCATCAAGTAACAGATCCATGTGTATGCTTAGCTGTTGTGGAAAATAATGTGTGCCATAAAAACACATTGTCCTGTACCTAGTAAACCTAGAAATAATACTTAGCCATTGGCTGCCATGGAATCTCTGGATCTCCTGAACATGGATGTCCAGAGTGGGGTGGGAGCGGACATCAAGGTCCATTGGTGGTGAAATGGGGGCAGGACATGACGATTTATAATGGTAGCTGCCATTAAGCATGATAATAAACATAAGATAATTAGCAATCAAGCAAAAATGTATAGTTATTCTTGGTGAGATGAACTTTAGGTGAGAGAAGAGTGTAGATAGAGGATTGAGGTGTACACTGAGGGTGACATAGACAGTAACATAGATAACTGGAGGTGAATAAGTGAATGAGAAATGAGCCTATGGGATATATATTACACAGAATATAGTTAAGATGAAATAAAATATAAAATAAAAATAAATACTATGTCAAAGATAGTTATATGAGTTTATTACCGATGATAAATATGAATGTAAAAATATACAAGATAGTGAATAATAAAGTAGGAGAATGTAGAAAAATAGATAAAGATGGTGTGCGCTGTAAAAGTAGAACCCAACACGTTTCACCACCGGTAGTGGCTTCCTCAGTGGATTCAGTGATGATCCTATATTTACACCCTTCTTTCATTCACAGTCCATCTCACCAAGATTTATTATTGTTATTACTTCATTAATTATTAATTACCCTATGTTTATTATCATACCTAATAGCAGTTAATATTATCAATCTTCACTGTCCTGCTCTTGTTTCACCAACCACCAATAGACCCTAAAATGTTCTACCATGAAACTCTGAACATCCATATTTAGGACATCCAGGAATTCATCCCAGAGCTCCACAGCTATAAATGGCTACAAGTCCATCAACCTTCCCCATTTCGTAAAACATTTCCACAGGGTGTGATTTCATAAACCTATTTTTAAGAATATAAATCAAACTTGACCTGCTCTTTACCTTTTACATTGTAGGATTCTCTCCATGATACAGAACATACAAAAATATTATATATTTTTTTCAAGTAAAATAACATGAAGTATATGTTAAATAAAATGTGAAACTACTAATGTTTTTGTAACTTTTTACATGTTTGAGTTTTACATTCAGTATTGACCCCAGTGGCCTTTAAACATCTGCCCAAGCCTGAATATTGTGTTCCAGGATATGCGCAGTTCTGTTCTTTACTGCTAAGGAGAGGTTTTACCTGTGGTTACCCATAGGATACAGGTAGAAGGAAAGAGTTATCATAAAACACATCAACCAGGCAGCGAAGATAGTTTCAGAATCAGTTTAATGAGACAACAAATAATAATAGTCCATACAGGAAATGATAAGCAACTGAGAGTTTCCTCTATCATCTGTCAGTAGTGCTCCCTAGTTTATTGGTCCCGCTTTAGAGTAACATGTACCTGGAGGTGCTCAACGCCAAATGACAATGAATTTTGTTGAAAATAAGCCAATAACAAAGGGTTTCATCCCAAACAAATTTTATTGGTTATATTGTATAATATATATTAATATAACTGTATTTCAATAGAAACACTTCATTTTAGTTGCTCAGTGCCAGGATATATTATGAGTAGATATATAAGCGGAATTAGTGGCACTATATAAATAAATGATGATGATAATGATGATGATGATGAAGATACAGGGCATAAAGACCTGCCATTCTGGGCAGAGATTTCACCTGGACTGTCATAATATCCTTCTCTTCCCATTGAGTCAAAAATGGACTATAGAAGCTTGGTATGTCCCCTACTGTTTTTGTAGTATCATAATAATCGAAGCTAAGTAAACTTTTTCTTGAACATTCTGAAACGTTTCTCTGACAGGCTTGTGACAGTGTGTCTGTCCATCTGTGGTTGCCAGCCTCCCCTGCATAATTTATTTGCCCTTGTCAAGATAGTTCACATAATTTGATCTATACAGATTTTGACATAGCTTTTGTTGCAGTTTAATATAATACGTTAGTACATAAGATAATAAGATTAGGGTAAAATAATGCACATGGGTAAATAACTATCCCAGGAATAAAATGTAGAAGAGGTTATAAATGGAAAATATTTAGGTTATAGTTTTAGTAGAACGCTACAGAAATTAGTATTACTAAGTAAATAGCCTATGAGGTAAGGTGTGAAAATGTGAAGATGATACAAAACTATTTATTTTCAGTCAGCAGACCATGGGAATCATATTAACTAAACATAAAGGGGATAATTTAGAGGTGGGGTTTTTTCATAAAATATGCATTTCTTTAGTGCATATGTGCACTAAAAATACATACACCTACATGCATATTGATTTATTTATTTTTTGCGTTTCAATGACTTGGGTCTCCCTACACCTTGAGGGGCAGAATGGGGCCATGCTGGTGCAGGCAAACATAGGCTGAGTACATCAAGGGCATGCTAACACAATCGCGATACAATTAAACGTGGACACATACCCATATATTATGGGAGGCGTATCTCTTGCACTATACACAATGATGACGATGACTATCAGAAGCACTATCTACTCGCTTCTGATTGGCTGGTTGTGTACTGACCCCCCTCCATCATTAACGCAGCAGTTATATCAAGTTGTGGTCGTCTATTCCCATTACTTACTTTTCCATTTGGACTACTGCAGGAAAGAAGATTATCATTTGATTTTTAAAGGGGAAAACAATAGATGTTTGTATTTAATTTAATTTGTATGTTAACTAAATTTTACATTGAAACCGTGGCATGCATTTATTTATAACTGTCAAGAAAATATTCACTCTTATTATATTGTGTACAAATAAGGTAATGTGACTTTAGCCTTTATTACTAAAGCTGTCAAGCCATATCTATACACATGATGTACATCTAGCACAGAAGCTACTGTTTTCTTGAACTGGACCCATCTTGAGATGCATTTTACTGAACATGTATGCACGTAAATATGCAAATGCATCTACCTCTAAATGAGACCCTCAAGGGTTTAATCTCTCCAAATCTTTCCCCAACACAGTTCTTGAGAATATTAAAATATAGCCATTGATTTTGCAATGAATCTTAAAGATTAGAAAAAAACATGAGTAACTGTCTTTCAGAAATAAATCTCAGATCTCCTTGAGACCTTCTGAAGACCTGACATTATTTCATGTGAAATGATTCCACAAGGCTTTGATGAGCCTGGTCTTTGGTTATTTCATACCAATCTACCGGTAGCTCAGCCGCCTTAGCCTGGTATTCTCTTGCAAACTGATCATTAAACTCTTTGAAAATGAATTTCCAGTAGTCAGAGGCATGGATGCTGGCGTCAGACTGAATCATCCAGTCTGGATAAAATGTGCGATAATCTTTATATGGATGAAATTTCCCATCTGTATCTGAGTTCCTGAATGATTTTTCAGTGACAACATCTGTAGAACACAGTGAGGAACATAGAACTTTTGTGTTCACAAATCGGTATCTACCTAGACCTTGGGGGCGATGGATAGTAGCAAAGTGCTCTGTATGGTCGGCACATCCTGCCTCACAGGGCACTTTACAGAATGGACACTGCTTCCCGCATCCAATAACCTTCTTAAACAATTCATCCTCAGGTTTCAGGGCCACTTCTGCAAGGACAGACTCTATGCTTAAAGATCTCATTTCTGACATGATGTCATCTCCAGTTTCGGAGAGGAAGGACTCAATGTCAGCAGAAAACTGAGTGACAGATGCAGAATTATGAAAAATTATAACTTTCATATCATCTTGTGAAATTACCAGATCCTTATGTAGCATCTTACAGAAGTTTTTTAGGAATTCTGAAATGTTTGCACTGTCCAGTAGTATTTGGGGGTTTTCTAGAGTTTCTTTTAATTTCTTAATAATGGACAATATGATATTTGATTGTAAAGTTTCAAAATCACTGGATTTTTCATACTTGTCTTTAATGAACTCCAAAATAGACTTCTTGACGAAACGTTCATAGTTATTAATGTATTGTACATACTGGTCAAATGAATTGTCTTCCAGCAGTTTGCAGAGTACATGCCACTGAAAGAAAGAACGACTCATGTATTTCCTGTTGTCACCACTGTTCAGAATTTGGTTCACTATTTCCTTTCCAAGATGACTCCTCAGGTACTCAACTATTGCTGGCTTGAGGCACTTTTCGCAGAAAAGTTTTGCCCTGTTCTTGCATTCATCCTTCTTCTGGAATATACTTCTGAAAATAGAATAATACTGAGATTTTAAGGCCTCTAAACACAAGTATGGGTCATTCATCTGGATAAAATTGTCATGCATTTTCTGAAACTTTGGAGCTGCTCTGCCCAGAAGAAGAAGCTTGAGGTCCAACTCAAAATGATCTGTGGTGTGAAGATTCTTCACATCTTTCTGCCTTATTCTTTCATTGACCATGTTCAGCAACTCTTGACAAAATGTATCATGATAATTTTCTTTCTCCTTAACCTGTTGATCTACATATTGAGAACTTTTCTCTAATAAGCTTTCAGCTATCTGCTCTGTTTTGAAGCAGTATTCATTTTTGTAGAAATCTTTAACACCTACTACTTTGTACCATAATTGGTCTTGACACTTTTTATACCATTCAAGATCAATATACTCATCTTTCACTTTAAAAGAATCATCTGTAAATTGAGAGATCTGCTTAATTCCGAGCAACTTCTTAGTAATAGCCCCTGACCTGTGGCTCATCTCTTTCCGCAGGTGTTGGAGCATGTTTTGGTCAATATCTTCTTTTGTTATGCAGCTGACCTGAAGGTCTTTTATTGTGTCTGGCCACATGGCCTCAAATTCTTCTTCCAGCTCTTTATCACCAATCTTCTGTGTTTTACATTTGCACAATTCAAGAAGTGAACTCACTTTATCTTCTATCTTCGCAGCATAGCCATTCTTCAACTCTTGTATCTTACACTGCACCTCTTGGATACGAATGGCTTGCTTGCACTTCCCTTTCCATTCTTCACAGAGCTCTGTCTGAAGACTTTTTATACTTTTGAAGAAATCTTCTCTATATCTTTCCACCAGATGTGCATTTTCCAATTTACATTCAAAGTATGTGTTCAATAAATCCTGCATTTGTTTCCCCTCTTTGTTGAGTATTTCAGACATATAATAAGTTATTGGTTCCACTGTCAGTTCTTTTTTATGCGCATTCTTGATAGAGGTCAACGTCTCAGTCATCCAGTTGTATATCTTTTTACGGAAGGTCCATTCCAGCTGTGAATATTTTACTGACACGTGGACATAGGCATCAGCTACCAGACTATTTCTAAAACTGAAGATGAATTTTTCATGTTTCACTGCATTCCATAAACTTTTTACCCACTCGATAAAATCTGGGATATTCTGCGGCTTCTTTTGTTCCTGTTTCATGTACTCAAGCAAATATCTTTTCAGGGAAATAACTTCTTCACTATATCCAGTGTTTATTGGTGACATTGGTGGGACTCCATGCCAAAGGCCAGGAATGTACCATGTGTGTTTATTAAGATCATAAACCATGATATCCCTGAACGTAATCCCCTCCAACTTTTCCATTTTTGCAGCAGTTTTTGTGATTTCGTTCAGATGTTCCAGAAGTTTGTTTCTGTCTCTTATATTCTTAACATGAGCGGACACATCGCTCACGTTGTGATGTATAAATTGACAGTTGGGTTTCTTTCCTATTTTTTTCATACGAAGAAATGCATGAACCACGATCTGTAAAGTATCTTTCATTTCAGATGAATTTTCCATGGATATGTTAATTATAGTGATATCACTCAGACCAACCACTAGTGTTGCCAGCTCATTGTCATGTTCATGACTGTCCTCCAGAGAAGCCAACTCAGGGGCTTTTAACCCTTCAGTATCAATCACAAGAATAAAGTCACAGCCCAGCTCCTCCTGGAAGGTCTCTTTCACTTTAATAAGAGTCATGAAGGCTCCTCGTGTACATCATCCACTGGCCACAGGGAACTGTAAACCAAACATGGTGTTCAGAAGGGTGGATTTCCCCGTACTCTGCACTCCCAGCACAGTTATTACTCTCATCCTGCAGTGTCCTCCTGTCTTGTTGTCCAGCTCAGTCAGGACATCAGTTATCCACTGCAGGGGGATGTTGGAGACGTCTCCATCAATCAGCTCCAATGGGAACCCATCCAGTAGGAGATCAGCAGCTATTCCTGGGAGGTTAATCAATTTTCCTTCCAGTTCTGTCTGATGCAGTGTAAAAAAATATGCTTCATGCAACTGTCCTAGTTCACGTATGAAATGTTCAATTCCAAGGGAAATATCTGACATTCTCTGATCTATTTGTTTTAAGAAATGTGCATTGGTGGAATGTTTCATGTACTGAGTATGCAATTCTTTCAAGTTTGAATGAGCAATATTATCAAGAAACAACTTCAGCCACTTCAAGAAATAACGTTTCTCAATTTGAGACAGATCAGTTAGTACAGACAGGAATGTTTTCATGTCTCTATGAAGTTCCTTCTGACTCTGCTGTTTACGCAACTCCAAATTTTGTCTTCTTAGTTCTGACCTGTAATTCTCCCCATTAACGTCTCCTTGTTTCCTCATCCTACAAAGTTCTTTTTCGTTTTTAGTAATTTTTTTCCAGATTTCCCCCTGCCGGGTCAATGTTTCTTTCTTATACTGTGCCACATCTGTTATTTTTTGGGTGATTTTCAAGGCAAGCTGCTTGGCCTTCTGACACTGTTCCGAGCTCTCGTCTAAATGGATCCTAAGTTCATTGGCCACATTCCCAATTTCCTCCAGGGTCACTGATTTGGGAAAAGTCTTTGGTACATTCCTCATTACGTTTTGTATTTGTTTCACCATTTCAGCTTCGTTCATTCTTGAATCTTTCACTAAGACATTATTCTTCTTCAAGTTTAGCAATGTTGATAACGTTTTTAGTGACTCCTTTGTTTCTTTGCTGTCACAGTTGCCATTAGGTGGACAAATAATAAAGTAATAGTTTGGACTGTCTAATTGTGAACTTGCTAACAACCTGCACTGCTTCTCTTGTATGTTTTCCACAAAAATAAAAATAGCGGAAGAAATCTTTGTTAAAAAGCTAAAGTGTGTCTTGTTAGATTCCAGGTCTCCACGTAGATTTATGACTCCAATGGGTTCATGGAAAATATTAGCATTTTCACTCCCTCCTGGAAAGAACCAGGACATTTCCAGCAGACCTTCTGAGATAATTCTGGGATGGTAGCCATGCTCCATGCCCTGGTGCACAAAAAAGTCATGATGATTGTAAGTGGAGCTCAGGACTTTATTGAGGATGTTAGACTTTGATAACCTGCAATTGCCTAATCTCATAAATGAGAAAATAGGCATAGAAATATTCACCAAGCTTTCCTCTATAAATCCTTTAGTACTTTGCAATGAAGGTGGTCTCCACTTCTTCACAATGTCTCGCATGGTCCATAGCAACAGGGTGCACTGCTTGTCATCGACAGCAGGGAGCAGCAGAGGGACAGCAAACTGGCACGTGGACATTTTTGATATAATCTCTTGTTGTAGAAAACTGTCTGAACAATGCAGGACAGCACACAGAACATCTAGAGGGTGCATAGAATGTGACGTTAATGTGGATGTCCTATCAAACGACCCGTGGAGATCATTGTCAACGCTAAAGCCACATGTGGCGTCTTCAGAGTGACCCAACAGTGTATTTCGCGCAGTGGCATCAAGTGCAATAATTTTTCTCAGGAAGTGCCATGCAGGTGAAGGCGGCACAGAAGGTCCACCCTCATTCTCCTTTGTGATACACAACGCATCTTCTAGAGTGAGCTTGGAGCTCCTGTACTCCTCCTCCAGTTGTAGCTCTGACAGTAGAGCATCCATTGGTTTTCTATGGCTTAAAAAAATAATAACAACAATTAGTTTCATCATTTATAAATAGCTTTATAGTATTACACCATTGTTACATGTTACATAGCACTAACATATTTCAAAGTGCTGTACAAAACAAGCAGAAGAGTTGGGCATTAATACAAAGCAGTCACACAAGAGTTTGCAGCAGTTATTGCATTAATTCATTAAAAAAGGATCCTAATAAAAAAGGAAAGTGTTTGTAATTAAAGAAAGTATTTGGTGAATTTAACAGGCTCCATTGTCTCATTTTTCCCCTCCTCTTCCCTACTTTGTCCCCTCCCTTTAGGATGTAAGCTCTCAGGAGCAGGGCCCTCTTTCCTCGTGTTCTCCTTCTACTATTTCCTCATCCTCTGTACCTCTAGGCTGCTCCCCTAGTCCTGTTTTCTTAGCCCAAACCTTCTTCACGTTGGACATTACCATCACTCTTACTCACTGTCCCGTAATTAATCTGTATTACTATGTTATCTGTGTATTTTTTTGTTTAATCAGTATGTCTGGTGTTCGTGTTTTGTTTTTTATGTATTATGTAATGTGTTATGGATTGTTGCTGTCTGTTATTGTGTACCACTGTATATACCATGTACGGCACTGCAGACCTGTTGTGCCTCCTTATAAATAAAAGATAATAACAATAAAATGTATTGTAAATTATACTGTTATATTTGTAGCGATCAATGCAATATTCGGTACTAGGGGCGGTGTTTTAACACTTATCATATTCAATAATCCAAGAAAAGGATTTTTCACCTTAAGGATTATCTGTGGAATCCCCAATCATGGGAAGAGCTGCTGATGGTGGAGTCACTGGATGGGTTTAAAATTGGATTGGACGGCATTTTCAAAAGCAATTATATTAATACTTAAAGTTTACTGATGGGGCATTGATCCATTGAAAATAATCAAATTGCAGTTCAGTGGGTCTGGAAGAAGTTTCCTCTTATGAGGTTAAATTGTTTTGACTTGGATGAACACATTTTTAAAGATCCCTGAGTAAATATACGACTATGATATAGACATAGATCCAGATCATAATGGCACAGACAAAAATAACCTAGTTCTGCCAATTAAAATGTGTTATATGACATAAGTAAGTTTATTAAAGTGTAATTATGTCAAACCTATGAGTTATTTTTGTAGTGGGTGAATGAGGATGGATTTAATGACCAGGTACTGGATGGCCCCATCAACGGAGAGATGTGGACACATTTCCTGAGGTTCTAATTTCAATGGAGTTAAGAAACAGACAGATAAATCAACAAATTATGGTATCTTTCTTCTTAAAATATGGTGCCTTCCTAAAGACAATGTCTGGCTTCTCTGGTAAGTAATCATTTAATATCTCATTTTTCTGTAATAGATACCAATGTTTTTTGATTATCTGATGTAATTTTTTGGATTGTTCTGAGTATTCCGAAATAAAATATACTTTATTTGAATTGTTGTGAGATGATGGTTTGGTCCTATAATCCAATAAACTCTCTCTGCTAGTGACCTCAACCTTATTTAAATCTCTCTCTACAAACAATGGGTGGTAGCTTTTAGCAAGAAACCATTGTTTCATGATAGTCCCTTGCACTCTGTAGCTATCTATAAAGGTACAATTATGTCTGACCCTAGTGAACTGACCTAAAGGGATATTATTGATCCAGTTGGGATGATGGTGACTGTCGGCCAGGATGTAGCTATTAACATCTACGCTCTTCCTATATGTCCTTGTTGCCAGAGTCTGATTAGTAATAAAGATCTCCAGATCCAAGAATTCTACATGTGTCTGACTATAACTGGAGGTGAACCTGAGGCCATCGTCGTTATTGTTCATGTATTGGAGAAACACATGTAAAGTGTTATCAGTACCATCCCAATTGAAGAGAATATCGTCGAAATATCTCTTCTAGAGCTTCAGGTTTGCCCCCCAGCCAAGGTCCTACCAGATGTATTTGTTTTCCCAATGGCTCATAAAAAGATTATCATAACTAGGGGCAAACCTGGTGCCCTTAGCTGTGCCACACTCTTGTAAGTAGACTGGTTCTTATCATCTTGTTATTTTTATTGTCCAAGCTATCAATATTCAGTATATTATTTTTGCATTAGATGGTTTTCATTTGCTGCGAGCGCAATTGGGACTTTTTTCATTTGTTGATTTATCTGTTCAAGGAGGGATACCTTGGTCCCACTACTGCTGCAGTTATACTGCCTAGCCTGCTATTAAGTGCAATTTGCATACTTGTCTTAAGAAACAGACAGAACTATGAAATGAGCAGAAAAGACCTTGACATATTATGAAAGCTTTTCGTCCCCTTTTGAACTTGTCTCCATTCTTTCATTTGATTCTCTTTATTTTAACTCTGTTATGGAGAAGGCCTATAGCACAACAGTGGAACATTCGTCTAACCGGGACGGACAAGACACTGGTGTGGGTGACATTCCTCTATTGATGTATGTTTATGTGTTAGTATATAAAGCCTGTATCAAAGTTAGAGAGAAACACCAGCACTCATGTGTCCTGATTGTGTGTGTCTGGCAGACATAATGGGCCTCCCAATCTCACAAAAACATACTTAGTAACAGTCACAGTTAAATAAATATTTCATATAGTGTTATAAAGCCATTGTTACCCATGACAACAAACAAGAATGAGTATCAATATATAGACAAATATTAGTTCAAAAAATGAATGATCCACTTGTTCAATGAGAGAACCCTGATTCCAGATACAATGTCTATACCAATTCCTCCTCATGGACCCAGTGCTTAAGGAAGAAGTCTAACTTCGAAACGCATTGCAGGGAACATATGGAATTCAGGTTACCTACATTCTACTCATTCGACTCCCTAATGTGTGGCTTGAGATCATGCCATTTAGTTATTTTAATTTACAATAAATCATTCCCACTTTATCTTTTGCTGGCCTGATATTTCAGTCCTGCCAACCTACATCCAGATCAAAGGAACACAAGACCAAAGAGACCAGGTGGGAGGGATAATGTTTTCTAGGCAATGTGAGCTCATGCTTTACCTGTCACCCTGTGTTAGTTATGCTCCTTCTTGTTTCTCTGCTTGCACATTTTACAGACAAGTCTTGCTGTTGTATTTTTCCTGTGAATAAACAAAAATGATTGATGATATGGATGGGCTACAGGGCAGGTCAGTGTGGAAACTACAGTTTAATGTGAAAAAATGCAAAATCATGCAGTAGGGTTTTAAAAAAAACCAAACCTGAATATAGTATAAATGCCACTAATATATTAACCACGGAGGAGTAAAGGGACATAGTAGTAACCCTGTAATGAATAAGGCAAAGTGCACAGTTTCAACTATGCATCATATTTTCTGCCAGACACACACATTGTGCTCTAGCTAAGGGGTTATGTTATGACAAGACCCATCTGGGCATGCATGTGATTTGGGTGTGAAAGTATGTCTAAAGTAGACTGAAAAAAAGCAAAAATCTGTCACACACAAAATCCTACCAGCAAGCCAAAAATTCCCTGCATAAATGTAGCATTATAAAAAAAAACTCTTTAAGAACACAAAGACAGAACATCATTAAATTGGATTTAATATGATACTTATTGAATAAAAATAGTTATAACAAACTGACATACAGAAATAAAAATGCAAGAACTACACTCATATACTTTTTCACATAATTTCTCACTTGAGGGAAGGCTAGAAGGTGTCTAATTATGCATAGCCACCCAATAACTGATTCAAGTTACGACTTGAGAGGCATAAAAAGGGAACGAAGGGCGGATTATTTAGGAAAAAAAATTAATTATATTGTTAGCAGTTGTTATTTTAATTTATGATCATATAAATGTTTTATGCGTTCTGATGTGCAATTATTGTACATACGCATTGTGTATACTCCAGTCTGTCATGTGTGTGTATGTACAGAAAGTACTGTTTATACAGAGCAAATTCAAATCGTGCAGCATCTTCAGGAACACTTTGATTTGAATCCCGGTGGAGCTACGCACAAGTTCTATGCTCTTTATAAACTTATTAATTACAGTCAATTTGCGTCCGGACTTGAATCAATCTCATGGTGTTTATTTATGTTTACACATTTTTATCTTTTTCCATCAGTTTTATATGGAGACATAATAATATGATATTATTGTTATCGGGTCCGACATATAATTCGTTATATTCTGATTTTTAGTATACGAGCAAATTATTACTTGAGTAAAGTGTGTCAATTATTCTAGAAATGACAGTAGTTACATGTAACCCTTTGCTTGCTGCTGTCATTGTAGAAATGCTTTGTTCCCTTTAATAGATATTCTTCCTGTTTTGTCAAAACTTTTTATATCGCTTGATGGTTCTTCTGTGACAACGGGCATCTCTGAGTAACTAACCCGGGGGAGGTGACAGATAGCAGTCTCTGAAGTATGTCTGTTGCCTTCATCAAACGCATTAACCCCTTGTTTGCTTACACAAAGTGATTAGCTGGAAACCATTGTGACTAAGTCAGTTCAGATATTAGGATAGATCATGACAACAGCAATATATTACTTTCATAATTATCATGATTATCTATAATCATGACGGGTCAGTATAGTGATGTGAAGCTGCTTACCTGGATTGTCTGGCTCGCTGATTGCATTTCTTTTATTGTACGAGAAGATTAATGCGATGAAATATCGACTTGTTGTCGTCCTATAAACTGAAAGAGAACACAGACAGCCAAATAAGTTTCACTTTCTCTTCTGCTTGGAAGTGGAGCTCCCTCTGCTGGTGGCTTCACATATCACAGCCTTGCACTGTTCTTTATAGCAGTGGCTCTTATACTTAGAGTGGTCTAGCAGTTTGAAACTTGCCATCATTTCATATAAATAAACAACAATAAAAATAATTACAGACAATGGGTCTGATTCAAGTCCGAACGCAACTTGCACGTTGTCACGAATGCCCAGCCTGTCTCATATACAGCAATCTGAAACAGTTGGCCGTGACTGGAGTTACCTTGGTCCCTTATCAATGAATACACCTTTTCTGCCACCACAAAGGATTTACTATGGAGTCCTTATGTTCACCAAAAAGCACTTATTAATATTACACACTTAAATCACATACACATGTAGCAAGAGCCTAACTTGCCTTCGTAAATTCACAAAGAATCACAGAGAATATGCTAGATTAAATGAATTTAATCCGAAAAATGTTTACAAGGCTTAATTACAAAACAGTTGATAACAAGACATACAAAATAAGTTGCACAAATAAGTTTTAGAAATAAAATAAGAAATAAAACCAAAGTCACTAACTTACCAGTTTAAGACTTGGCGTGAGAGGAGTACACTTTAAGAAGGATGGCACACTTCAACCTAGACACTTAGGTCCTCAAAGAAATGAACAACATTACCAGGTCAGGCAACGGATTTAACTTCTAACACTGTTCTCACCCTCACCTTTGGAACTTAGCTCTTTGTCAGGGAGGTTGATTCCCAGAATGACACTTGGCATTTTAAGTGAGTTATCTATCCCTGAGATATATGTCTGACATCTCAGCTCTCACCTCTGCTCTGCTTGACTGACCGGACTATTTACACAAATCTGAAGCATCTCAGAGATGTTATCTGTCTAGCTTGGTTGCTTTCAAAAGACTCTAGATACTTGCATAGGTCACTGGTGTCAGTCAGCAAAGCACACTTTACATTACAAGGTTACGTACAATATATAAACATTGTCATACATGAATATTAAGGGGAAAGTAATAATCAATGATTAGGTTCAATACTTAATCGCCACAAACGTAATTTGCATTTTAAAAAACAGCGCAGGTTCGGTGCGTAGTTCAAACCTCTGACTGTTTCACCTTATCTGGGACCTTTAATGAAGACTGGGGTTCAAGGCCACACAATTTTTCATTTTAAAGTTATAAGACCCCTGGCCTGGTCCCGGTACTAAAAGAAAATGGGTCTCCAGTCCATTGTACTTTTAGGTATTGTTTATAAACAGTGGCGCAGGCTTCGATGATGTCTGAGCCCCTGTTTATATATAGTGGGTGCTCAGGAAGTATTTCATCAATGCTAGATCGACCAACACATTACAAACCACTACTTTAGCCTTTAGCAAGAAAATTTAAATTCTTCCTGTGACAGGATGGACTGCCTAGGCAGTCCATCCTGTCACGCCCCACGTTCTGCTTATTTATCAGTCTGACCTTCTTGATAAAGACCGTATTAACGGTTGAAACGCGTTGAAGCCTAGACTGATCTATGAATTAACCTCAATATTTTGCCGATGATAGAGAGTGAGATCGAATCCACTGGATATATGATATGCGCTTATACATTGGCTATATGGTAGGAGTATTTCTACACAAACGCTATTGAGATTTTTTTCATTGTCGGAATGTTTATGCCTTTTCTGTCACATGTTTCATGGGACATAAATAAAACCGTTCCTTTTAAACTATATCACGCTAGATCTATATTATTTTTTGTTTCCATGATTCTAATGTTTGAAAGACACCACGAGGAAGGAAACATATACTAGCAAGATATTTTTATTCAAGAGGAAACGGAGAAGAGCGATAAAGAACCTGCTACATGCTCATTATCTAACATCCTCTGGTAGTAATTGATTTCTTACTTTTTTATACGGAGGTGACGGTGAGGTGGACGTCACAACTACTTTTGTCCCATGAGTGAACATTTGTTGCATATCCAGCATTGAAGGGATTATATATGATGAACTGAATATAGATGGTTATTGTGCTACTTGGACATTTTTGTTTCAATATAAATGTAACATACTTCATCAATTTTATTTTATTTTCTTATTGTTTATTCTTGATCCATATGATGAATATTTTTCAAGAGATCCCCGGGTACAATTTAGCGCTGTTTATCTGAATATTTCAACTATCCATGATATTTGAGCGCTGACAGTTTTTTCTGTTTTTATTTATATTTTAAAGAGAAAAATGACAACTGAGGAACTTTCACTTTCTCTCTTTCTGTTTGGAGCTGGAGCTCCCTCTGCTGGTGGCTTCATATATTACAAACTAGATAAAATGAGTTTCTCAGTCCAAAACAATTAATTAAATTCCCCTCAATTGAGTTACATATTTCAGTCAGTATATACGTTTGTGTCACTAATATAGGTGTTTCTCTAACAATAAAGGAAACTTTTTAATTATTCACTTGTGGTGACACTTATTGTGGTAACAATATCTATGTCAATATAAGTCTAATCCATCAGCAGCAGCAGCTATTTATAATCCACACTTCTGTAGTATCTATTTTATACTGAAATTTACATTACAGGCTTCAAAACTGACTAACATTATTCAGACTGTTTCTTTTTATTTGAAAGCCGGGCTGTCAACAAAGTATCTATCTTTGGTGCATTAGATACAAAGTATGAACTACAGAATAACATAACGTCATTCATGTTTCATATGTATCAGTAGGTAGTTAGACATCAGAGGCAGATTGACATTATTCGGCAGACTACATTATAATAGACATCACACTACATTGCTATATAGTATCCAATATTGTGATCTTCCCACAAGATAAACCATGATTCTCACCTGCTTATCACAATTTTAGATATTTTGAGACCACTACTTCCACCTGCTGCTTCTTCACTACTGTCTGCTAAATAGCTGTCGGTCATCTGTGGGGGTATTTGAACCCTTCAGTGCAGCTACCTGAATGGAGCACTTGAATAAACTGCAGACAGGGTCAATATCTGCTTTTTTTCTTTAAAAAAATGGGTCCCATTCATGATACACATAGGGGCATATTCAATTGTCCGTGGGATTGCCGAAATTCGAAAATTACCGTAATAACGGTAATCCTGCGTGGAAAAACCATTAATATGGTAATTTACTCGCTGGATTTCAGCTCGCAGCTCAGGGAGCTGCAAGCTGAAATCCAGCGAGAGATTACCGTATTAACGGTATTAGTTTTTCCGCGCTCGAACCCGTGGACAATTGAATACCCCCCATAACGTCTGTGGCAATTCTCCCACGTGCAGCCAGATTTCTTCCAAAGCGCATGGATTTGCAGAGAAGGAGCAGCGGTCTGCTCCAGCCGCTGGGAGAAAGCGGGAAGAGTGAGGGCATTTCTAGATATGGAGTAGCAGTGAACATGGTTTTCCAGAGCAAGACGAAAACAAGATTTTAACTTGCGCAGTGAGATTATTGAAATGAGATAAAGTGGGGTGTATTTCTAGAGGTGGAGACGGGAGGTGGGGAGAGCGCACAGTCATTTCCATAGCGCAATACAGCAGCTCTAAGATGACAGATAACCGATCCCATCCAAAACATTTCATGTGACGCATTTCTAACCTTCCATTTCCACTTACTTTGTCTAATGTAAAAAGAAAGAACACACGTAATAAGAAGAGCCCAGATGTTTCCTCTCCTGATTAATGGAAGCCATAAATGAGACTAAAACAAGGTAAAAACAGAAAAGTTTAATGCAATGAAAGCGATGGATCTAAGGTGGACGGAGGTTGGAAAAAATGTACCGGTACGGCAGAGTCTAAATACAAACCACATTTAAATTGTCTCAAATCATACAAAGTAATGAAATACATATTGGCGTTTTATTCAAAATAATAAAAGATAAACATAGTAAGACATAATACACAAGATAAGCTTTACAAAGTCTGTGATATTTTTTCGTTCTTTCTGCAGAGAGTATCCATCACAAATGTAGCAGAATGCATTAGGATTGTTTAAGCAGCCTCTTCGTGAAGAACTCGTATTTCTCTGGGGAAAAATTAACACCAATAAAAATAAAGTTGATTTAATATGATATTGTAACGTGGGCGTTGTAGATAAAACAGTTTTATCGGTAATTTACTTTATTCTTACTTGAAATACTCTATACAAATTATCACTACAACCACCCCGTATACAACTTGACTTATTTACACTAATTCCCTTTATACCAATATATTACACGGACGAGAAACAAGAAAACACAACAGATAACGCAAACCGCTCAACTGCCAACTGACCGCTGGTTGGGTGACCGATCACTTATATATGGTGGGGGGGATATTCTAGAATGATCGCGGAATAAACACATACAATATTCGCTTGCGTTATGGCTAAGTTCCCTATTAATGGAGGGTGTCCATGATCTCAAGAACTGGAGCCAATTCGAAAAAAATACTTTTATTTTCATTCAGCACCTGAAAAATACCCTAAATTCGTTCACATATCCTTAGCAACTAAAAAACATTTTGTTTTGTTGAACTGTGTAATGATTCAGTGCTGACTGCTTACATATTGTTCACAAAGTAAGGCAAATACATCCAAATCTGGATCAACAGCAAAGTCTGTATAACGCCACATGCTAAGAAGGGAGTCGCCTTGTGTGAGTGCCCTGGACAGGTGGTATTCAGAAGTATCAATGGAATTATCTGGCTTAATTTTACAACATATCTCATAAGTCACAAGCGCAGAAACGCCTCAAGCAAATATCACCACCTATTGCTTGGTTATTGCTGGTGAATACATTGACATTAGAGCAGTAACCCAGCATACGGGTTTTTTAAAAAATAGCAAGATAAGTACCTTTAAGGAGGCATTTTAGAGTCATATTTCTTAGATATCCTCCTACAAATCAATATCTCCTTTTTAAAAGCTCTCCAGTTGGTAAACAAAAATGGCTGCCAGACGCAGGAATAGTCAGCCTGCAACACAGACACAGGTTCGCGGTTCTCAAAAAGCCATATGATGGCAGAGGTGGGAGAAAAAGTGCAGGCAGAGTTCAGAGGGCCGTTCCAAAGCCTCTCTGCTCACTACATCATGTGCCATGTGATGATACTCACGCTGTACACAAGTTCTTTATATTCATTTTGCAGTGCAGGATCGCTTACAGGTGCCGGTAGATTAAGCATCTAGTCACATCTCCAATACATGCATAAGCCCTGGCATCCGACCAAAGCGTAGAGGGCTTCCTTTCTCTTGGAACTCAAGATGTGTTCCAAAAGCCGAACTTTCAGTTTCGGCTTGGAACGCATACACTCTCTTCCGTTCTCGAGCAGTTCAGTAGGAACGAGGTGATACAAAACCTTGTAACTGTGTATGTTACATCCACTGGATGGTAATGGTCCTCGTAGCTGTGTCTTTAAGGTCCCATACGTGTGTACATGTGGTATAGCCTTTTCTACGCGTTTCACCCCACACATAGGGCTTCGTCAGGATAGGAAGCTAGTATAGTGTGTATGCCAGAACTTGTGTACTTCAACATTTTTTCTTTGCATGCAGTTTGCTGAATTTTTCTACTTATGAACGTTTCTTATTACCCTCTAAGTGAGGAAGTATAAGGGAGATTACCTGTAATCAAGTTGCTTTGAGGAATATAGGAATCTCTACAAGGATTATTTTACTTACAGATTGTCTGTGAATCTTATCTAAGGTTCTTCATTTGAATGTCTATTTTTAAACGTTTTATTAGTTAGATGGAAACTGTGAGTTCCCATCACAACATAGCATTTATTAAAGGAGTCACGAGACCTGGTTAAATATGCAAAATGATCTTGTACATTATTTTTGATTAATCCATTTACAGAATACATGTTACATATGTGCGTTGTGGGATAAATTTGTTTTACTTATGTTGGATTCCTGCTTAAGAAACTATAAGCTTTTATATTGTTATTTTAATATTATTCGTATTTTGATGTTGTTTATCGTTTTTATTATGTTGCTTAATCTATCAGGATATTTTTATTATATTTGTATCAAGCAGCCTGATTAACTCATTAGTGCTACCATTTGATTATGTTTCATTGTCCTTTTTGATGTTTAGATCATTGTTTGTAGCTGCTGGGAAATGACACCTGGCTAATTTTCATAAATGATAGGAATTCACTTCTTTTTAATTTGTTACATCATAGAATAAACTCGGAGTTATTTAGGAATTCTCACTACGGAATAAGACAAAATGGATTATGATGATGATGATGATGGAAATAAAAGAGCTGTAAAGCTTATTCTTGATTAGTAACAATGTAGGCAGGGGTGGTAATCAGGGTCGGACTGGCCCACGGGGGTAAAGGGGAAATCCCTGGTGGGCCCCAATTGCTGAGGTTCCCGCCCTGTAACTTAGAGGAGAGGGGCCCAGACTGCACCACTCCTGCCTGTCTCCCTTTAAGGCTGATGATACTTTGTGGCTGAATATACAGTGTACATACAACAAATGTTTAAGCAAATCTTTAACTTCTGTTTTGTTATATATTGAACTGTACATTTATCAGACAATAGGATTCTGTAAGAAGCAGTCAGTATAATTTTGCAGCTAAGGTTCTCTGTATGTTATAAGAAAGATTCGAAGGGACAACCCGATTATAGGTGATTGTCTGCTTTGTCCTCAGAATCACTGTGAGGTTACCAGAGCAGTTATTCTTTTTTGCTTTCACACACTCTAGTTTCCTCTCTGGTGGCTAGCCACACCTCTCTAGTGGCTGGCCACACCTCTCTGGTGGCTGTCCACACCTCTCTGGTGGCTGCCCACACCTCTCTAGTGGCTGGCCACACCTCTCTAGTGGCTGGCCACACCTCTCTGGTGGCTGTCCACACCTCTCTGGTGGCTGCCCACACCTCTCTAGTGGCTGACCACACCTCTCTGGTGGCTGGCCACACCTCTCTGGTGGCTGTCCACATCTATCTGGTGGCTGTCCACACCTCTCTAGTGGCTGGCCACACCTCTCTGGTGGCTGTCCACACCTCTCTAATGGCTGTCCACACCTCTCTAGTGGCTGTCCACACCTCTCTAGTGGCCTCTCTAGTGGCTGGCCACACCTCTCTGGTGGCTAGCCACACCTCTCTAGTCGCCTCTCTAGTGGCTGGCCACACCTCTCTGGTGGCTAGCCACACCTCTCTAGTCGCCTCTCTGGTGGCTGGCCACACCTCTCTACACATTATAATATCTTAAGATGTGTGCAACTCAAAATACAGTCTTTTTCCATCAATACATTTTTATTGAGAAATTTTTACAAGGATAAGGGGTACAGAAAATAAGAAGAGAGACTTAAAAATGGGGAGGAATGGAAGATATAGGGGAGATATAGAGGAACCCCCTTGCACACAATACATTCTTTTATGCAGACACATTAAAAAACCCTTTAAGCGTATCCAATGTTTTTCACGTATTTAAAAACAATTTGTCCCAGATATATCACCAGCATATATTTAGCATGTGTGGTATACAACATATACTTTTCACCAGTGGTTCTTATCCCTGTCCTTACACATAGACATCCCCAACAGTGCACATTTGTCAGATTGTTTCTTCCAGGAAGGAGTACGGGTATATTAATCGATATTCGACTGTAAAACATCTATAAGTCCTATGAATAAAACTGGTACATAATAACCAATATTTTAAGGTCATTTACCAAAAAGAAAATTTGACTGAAGGATGAGTATAATATTTTATTTGGTGATGGGTGGGAAGAGTTATTATTCTAGGATTGTTTTGAAGATGTCCTCTTCTCAATTGTCTTTTTGCCTTCCTCCATCTGGAAATGGGAAACAGTGTTTGGGTTGAGGTAAGGGTTGGTGACAACTATCTTCCAGGTTCGGTATTCTTCTTGGGTGTGGCAGTTACCTTCTTCTTTGTTTTTGGTTCTCTCCTGAGCCAATGCTATACGATGCTTTGACTTACATAATCTTTTTAAAGGTTTGAGACCCATCGATGGGCTGGTTCTTTGACTATCTGATGTTCGAAGAGGGACCAACGCAAAAGATTTAGGAGGAGTACTTTGTCCTCCATTCTCTATCACTTTGTTGTGGTCGATGGCTGACGCGCTGGAAGGTGTTGAGAAGAAGTAATCGACGATCTCTACTTTCCGAACATTATTAAATCTTTTACCTGATAAGTAGAGACAAAAAGTCCAGAGGTTAAATACAGAACAGACAATAAAGGTCCATGCATGTACACTTGCCGACTCTCCCGGAATGTCATGAAGAATTTCAGGGAGTCCTCTCGGTCTGCCAGTAGAGTAGGCTACCATCACCATCTTTCTTGTAAAGGGGGCAAGGTCTCCACTGAGATTCACATCATCGTAAGGTGGTCTTCATGAATTAGCACCCTTTCCAGTGCAGTGTTGAGATTCCCATCATTCCACAGTGGAGGGTGTGGTTGTGATGACTAGATCCCCCTGCACTTGCCCCTTGTATCTTCCCTCCAGGATCTACCTGAGTGAAGGTCGGAAATGTAGGTAAGAATGATGCAGTGTTCTCATTTAAATGCCTACTTGTTATGTGTTTCAGCTTTGTATAAATGTAATTTTGTTATGGGCTGGGGGAGGTGTGAGACGTGTTATCTTTCCATCTTCCTCCAGTTCCAGTACGCCGTTCTATGTTCTACCGATCGCCTTGTGCTTCTTATACACTTCCTTCCTGGTCTCTAGTAAATACCCTTCATATATTGGAATGTTTCTATCATGTCACCTCTTGTCCCTTCTAATGCCACATATTCTAATTGTACTGCCCCTAGTATTTCAATGCATAACTGAAGGTCATTTAAGAACCCATTGTGCATAACAAAATTCCTTCATGTTCCCCCCACGCATTTCAAGGTCCATAGTTACCCCTCCGCTCTCGCTAGACATTTTCCCAGCTTAGAAGTGTGCACAGGAACATTCTGAAGAAGCTCACTGGGCAAAACGTTATACGAACATCCAATATCAAACCACTTTACTACCAACACTCTTCATTCTACTTTTCTATTTTTCACCTTAAATACTGCTTGGTTTAGACATCAGGGCTGTCTTCATTACATGTGTTGATTGTGTGCGAAACGTCTTATTAGACCTCTGGGGATACGGAAATACGCTTGTCTGCTGAAGTGCAACATGGAGAAGCTCACTGGGTCCTTTTAAAAGAGTAGGACAATACGGAACACCCCGGGCTCTGAGCTGGTGCAAAAGTGAAGTCCTTTTGTGGAGTGGAAATGGACGAAGGACTCTCACAGGGCAACGAACACCCCTAAATATGCTCCATCTCCACCCTTTATTTTATTATAATAATCTCACACCTGAAAACGAAATCTCATTTCTGCCTGATGCACAAAACAAGGAGCATCCTTACTCCATACTCTGCTATTAACACTCTCACTTCCCCCGATTCCTCTCCTCTGTCTGCACAAATATCAGCTCCTCCGGGAGAGTCACCTTCTTGTTACATAAACCTGTGCGCCTCAACCAGACCTGCTAAATAACCTCCAATGTGTCTATAACTGGATGTATATTGTCTGTTTCCCTATCTGTATGTCAGCATCTAGAGTGTATTGTGACATCACAGCCTGTGTGACATCACAGAATGTGTGACATCAGCATGAGACGTAGAGATTTAGGCGATGTCAAGCTGGTTACTTACTAAATGTAATTTTATAAGAAAAGATATTGCTCTTATGACAAAACTGACACCCCTGTCCTGCTCAATCTATCTGGGGACATACAGATTTCAATAGGTAAAAGTCAAACTGTTTCCAAATTACTATCTTTAAAACTAGTGCAAAGTAAAAGGTGATGTTGTCATAGCAACCGATAAGATGTTTGCCTTCATAGTTTTACAATTTACTGGAAAAATGTCACCCTCTTCTGCTAATTATTAGTAAATGCCCCCAACTAATCTCCAAAGCATCTGCTTCTCATCACGTCTATCTATCTATCTATCTATCTATCTATCCATTAAGATAATAAACTCTGTCTCTTACACACAGTTACTGCCTCTGCTCTGCGGCACTGATGATGTCATACAGGTCTACAAATAAAGGACTTACCTTGGCTCCTGGCCAGCTCAGCGCCATCTACAGTCTGTCCCACTAATGGCAGATATAGTCCTAGCTGGGATATATCCAGTATTTGTCCTACATTAGGCTGAGGACGATCCATTTCTCACTAAGTCCACCAGCACCAGATGCGATGGAGATGTGATATCCGGCTGTACTGACCCAGCCACACTCTGCTCAGTATGAAGAGCTGGGATGAAGTGAGGCCGCAGCTGGTTCTCCGATCTTTATACCTGTCCATGTGATGACCACATCATAGGGGTCTGTGACACAATAATGAGAATTCCGCTCACCATAGAGAGGAGAGCTGGTCAGGCCAGACAGTATCTTTCCTGTAGAAGACCTCCAGCATCTCCACTACAGCAGCAACTACACCAAATATGACCGAGTGTAACACTTACCAACATCAGAAGCTGAATAGATGTCACTATATTTATTATATATCTTTGGCACCGACCAACCCGCTGGGTAGTAGAAGAATCATCATCAGCAGCTATTTATATAGCACCACTAATTCTGCAGCGCTGTACAGAGATCTCACTCACATCAGTCCCTGCCCCATTGGAGCTTACAGTCTAAATTCCATAAAATACAAACACATAGACAAGGGTCAATTTGATAGCAGCCAATTAACCTACTAGTATGTTTTTGGAGTGTGGGAGGAAACCCATGCAAACACGGGGAGAACATGCAAACTCCACACAGATAAGGCCATGGTCGGTAATCGAACTCATGAGCCCAGTGCTTTGAGGTGCTAACCACTAAGGCACCGTGCTGCCCATGTGAAAATAGTCCCTAAAAGGTGGCTCCTGGTGTCATAAGACTCGACGTCTACGTCGGGTAGTGTTGCCTCGGCAACCCGAATTTATGGAGCTATTTCATTTAATCAATGCCTCCAGTACTACCATAAAATTCAACTACGAATGGGCAATGGAAGAACTTCATTATTTAGATGTACGCGTGAATAGACAGTATATACCATAAGTCCACTGATAGAAATATTATTCTTCAAGCTAACAGCCATCACCCTTCTGCCATTAAGAAAAGATTACCATATTCACAGTTATTACATGTTCATTGTATAACAAGTTCACCGGAGGAATCTCGAGTAGTCACGAATTGGATGATTATAACGTTTGCTGGACCAGAATCTTCTAAACAGCTTTTGGGAAAAAAATGAAGGCAAAGGTTTTGAAAATACCCAAAAGCTGAAACCCTAGATAAAAATAGATAAAAGGAAAATACTAAAAAGATTACCATGGGTTCAATCCTATAGCACCAACAGTCCATATGTTGCTAAATCGACCAGGGCCTTATCCTAAATTATCTTTTTTTCGAAAAACAGGCCTATCACACCATGCTATGATGACAGATGTTATTAGTATGAAGCCAGTTGACAGTAACAGCATGTTTATAAAGGTTAGAAAAGGATGTTTCAGATGTCCAAACTCCATCATATTCGGATACCTTGAAACTGGAAGTACCTGAAACATCCACGCTTTGGAAAGGAATATAAGATCATGTAGCAGTACTCAGTAGATGGTCGTGGTTAGTTGATCTCAATATATGCCAAGTACCACGTGTATGAAGTTTTTGTATAGCGTTGCATAAGACTCTTTAATTTAATTACCCATATTTGTCAAAATAGATCATTATATAGGATTCAACATCACCCTCTATATTTGCCATTCAATCATTTTCAGACAAACCCATTTTTTTGGTGAGACCTACTTTTTCCAGTAGGGAATTGTATGATGTGGTGTGTTATAATACCTCTCTATATAATTCTTATCCATAAGGATAGTAATCAGGGGCCAACAAATAGCCACTAAAGATTACACCTCTGTATGTAATGATATAATGTCTATAAAATATCAGCATATCAATCCACAAATTATATCAAGAACTCTCACATCGTAACAGGACAGAAAAATGCTCCTCCTATAGGATTATTGTGCAATAAACCCAAAAAATAAATAATAATACACAAATCAGAAAAAAAAGAACGCATAAACTGCACCTTCTAAATTGAGATATACCCATCCAAATTACCATTACTTATCACAATAATTATTATATAAAAGTTTATGAATCCAATGTAAATTAGTAGTCCACACCCAATAAAACAATAACAAATAGTTAAAAAAAAATCACCAAAATATATTAATACAAACTAAGAACATATATATATATATATATATATATATATATATGCAAACAGGGTGCATACCTCCCATTAGGTTTAATTGACAGATTAGACTCAATGGTCATTGTCTTTAAAATCATATGCAAACAATATATTTCAGTTCATTATTTGTAGTCATGAATGTCTGTTCCACAGATTCACCACCAGGTGGCGGTGTTAATTATCAACCTTTGGGGGAGGATTCAATTACCCATGAAGTGTCTCCGGACCGTCTAGTTTGTGTATATATACTTTGGTTATTTTTTACCTATTTCTTACTGTTTTATTAAGTTTGGGCTAATAATTTACATTGGAATAATACACTTTTATATAACAATTATTGTGATTAATGGTGGTAATTTTAATGGATATATTTAATTTAGAAGGGACACATTACACGCTCTTTTTTTTATTTCTGATTTATGTGTCCTAATAGTCCACTGATGTCATTAGTAGTTTATACACAATATATATCCCTGCGTAGGGGGTGTTACCAGGGTTTCTCTAATTCTGGTGTCGGCATTGGCTACTATGTCACTATTTTGGCTAGTGCTGCTTAAAAAGCTCTGATATATTTATTAGATTTTTATACATACTTCTCAATATTTGGATAAACCTTTCATTACCTCGATCCCCCCCATATGTTCAAACATTACTGTTTGTTTTCATTTAACTTGTACCTGGGCCCTTCTGAGATGGTCGAGTGGTTTGTAAATAGACTGGTTTAGTTACGTACATTATATACACACATGTTCTTAGGTCACTTTTAGGTTATCATTCATTTACATTATTGATACATAGTTTTCTGTTCATGTTTGGTCTGATGGGCTCTCCGATCCTCTGATCATAATCACCACCGTTTGTTCACAGTATTCTATTGTTGTTAGAGGTTGCCCAGGCAACGCTACCCGGCATCGATATAAATGCATGATGATGTTGATGATGATGATTATAGATGTTAAGGCTTATGACATCAGGATTCTCCATCCTGCTGATTGGCTGCAGGCCTCCGGCTGGGCTGTACATAATCTGCACGCAACTTGTGTTTACAAAACGAGCACGTAACTTGAGCAAAGTTCCAAATATATTAAAGTACAAGTTCATCTCAATATACATTTCCATTTAAGTCTGGGTGTAAGTTAGAGATGCACACTGACCCCCGTGAACTGGTTTTGGATCTGGATTAGCTTCGTGTTTTGGTTTTGGCAAAACCGCCCTCGTGTGTTTTGGTTTTGGATTTTTTAGAAAAAATCCCAAAATATGCTAAAATCACATCATTTTGCTCTTTTTTGTGCCTACATTATTATTATTATTATTAACCTCAATAACACTAATTTCCAGTAATTTCAAGTAAATTTTGACCACCTCACAGGTCACAATATTGTTTTCATACACATTCAGACAAATACTGCAGCGACCTGGCTAGATGGTAAGCGACAGAGCAATGACACAAACACACAGCAGTTCCTACCCCATCTAGGACACATTGGTACACAGCAGGGGCAGAAATGAAAAATGGGGTCTGCCCTTCCTCCCACCCACGGTGATGTTGGATCTTAAAAAGGAATACAAAAATCACGAGATCTGACAACGTCACGATGACGTTTTGTCTCGTTTTCAAATCCGAAAAAGCACGAAGGGGTACTCTGATCTGCTAAGTTCGGGTTTATTTGGTTCTCGGGAAACCGAGCCAGAGCATCTCTAGTGTAAGTACGCGCTGGCTAAATGTTACTTGCCATATGCAGACAGGCAGAACAGGCAGCAGAATATGGACATGAATATGTGCAATATAAGGTTCTATCAGACAGCATGACAAAAAAATATTTTATAAAATAAATGCATAACTCTTAAGACTATATTCATTAATGAAAAAATATTTGTAAAAAAAATTACATTTATTTAATTTTTTTCTAATAGCAAATACATAAATCAAGATGTTCTTAATGTGTGCTGTACATACAATGCATTTGTATGGTCTATCTTACTTGCATACACATGGTTTGTGCTAGCGAGTGGCACATATACGTCTAGTTCTTAAAACACTATATGCCAAGTTAGTCATCACTATCCATCAGCACTGACACCTGCTCTGTAGCTGGTGCAAATGATACGGCTAAAAAACTGAAAAGAAACGCAGGACTTAATCAGCCGCATCTGCATTGGCGCACCCTCAGCATACAGTACATTATGTGGGTTCATCCGTCCCTTCAAGTCGTAGTCAGTCGTGTCATTTGCGTTCAGACATGAATTGCACACAATTGCATTTATTGGCGCAAGGTCTGTTTCCGAGCTATAAAGCGGCTTACGTCCGAAGATGAATGAGGCCCAAAATCTCCACAGAGCTTCAGAGGAATAGTCATAGCCATGATTGTCCAGCAGGAGGTGCCAGTGAGTCGCTCATATTGAATTGCTACAATCCTCCCCATACAAGCGGTGTGGAAACCCCCCTCTACAAATCCTGCGTTTGCCCCTGACTAGCCTGTTATTATGAACGTTTTGGGGTATTATCTTATCACTTACTTGTGCTTGAATCTCAATCAAAATATTACCAGAGCTCCCCTGAAAACCACAACAGCCCCACACAGATTTTGCTGGTGTACTGTACCATATTCCTCAGGTATTTAACAACAATTTGCCCCAGATATATCACCGGCATGTAAGTAGCATGTGTGGTATAAAATCTACACTTCTCACCAGTGGTTCCTTACCCTGTCCTTAGGCATCGCCAACAGTGAACATTTCACAAATCGCCTTTCAGGAGGGACTACAGGTGTATTATTCAGTACTTGACTCTAAACCATCTATAAGTCCTATGAATAAAACGTGTACATAGTAAACATTGTGTTAAGGTAGTTTAGACTTGCCAAAAATAATTTCGACTGAAAGATGATTGTAATATTTTATTTGGTGATGGGTGGGATGAGTTATTATTCTAAGAATGTTTTGCAGATGTCCTCTTTTCAATTGTCATCTTGTTTTCAACGCTCTGGAGATTGGAAATAGTTTTCGGGTTGAGGTAAGGGTTGGTGACCACAATCTTCCAGGTTCTGTATTCTTCTTGGTAATGGCGATTACCTTCTGATTTGCTTTTGGTTCTCTCCTGAGCCAATGCTATACGATGCCTTGAATTATATAATCTTTTTAAAGGTTTGAGACCCATAGATGGGCTGGTTCTTTGACCCTCTGGTGTTCGAGGAGGGGACAACGCAGAAGACTTAGGTGACATAGGAGGAGTGTGTTGTCCTCTGTTCTCTATCACTTTTTGGTGGTCGATGTCTAGCATGGTGGAAGGTGCTGTGCCAAAATGATCGACAGTCTCTACTTTCCGAACATTATTCTGTCTTCTACCTGATATGTAGAGAGAAAGAGTCAAGAGGTTAAATATAGAACAGAAAATAATTGATTGTTTCGTGCACGCATACTGCCAACTCTCCTGATGTCCAGGAGACCCCTGAATTTTGGAGATTCCTCCCAGACTCCTGCGAGAATAGGCCACCCTCCAGGATCCCGCTTCTCTTTCTTGTAATGGGAGCAAAGCTTCCGCTGTGATAGGCGTCATCAAGCAGTGGTGACGGGGGGGACCGAGGATATGAATCATGTCACCATGAACCAGCACCTCCACCGGTACGGTGGTGCCAATCACATCATTGCGTAGTGGAGGCCATAAAGAGGCGAAATGCGTCAATACAACCCCTGCACTCCCCCTTGGACCTCCAAAAAGTATGATGCAGTGTTCCCATTTAAATGCCTACTTTATATGTGTTTCAGCTTTGTATACTTGTATTTTTTATGACCTGGGGAAGGTGTGGGACATATTGTGTTTCCATCTTCCTCCAGTTCCAGTACATCGACTCGAGTTCTAGCGATCGCCTTGTGCTTCTTATGCACTTCCTTCCCGGACTCTAAAAATACCCTTCATATACTGGAATGTTTCTATCATGTCACCTCTTGTCCCTTCTCTCCTCTACACTAATTTGTAAAATAAGGGTGTTACTGTCAGGTAAAATACACACATTCTGATTGTATTTATTATTATTACCATTTATTTATATAGCGGTACTAATTCCGCAGCGCTGTACAGAGAACTCACTCACATCAGTCCCTGCCCCACTGGAGCTTACAGTCTAAATTCCCTAATATACACACACACACAGAGACAGACACAGACAGAGACAGACAGAGAGAGAGAGAGAGAGAGAGAGACACTAGGGTCAATTTGATTGCAGCCAGTTAACCTACCAGTATGTTTTTGGAGTGTGGGAGGAAACCAGAGCACCCGGAGGAAACCCACGCAAACACGGGGAGAACATACAAACTCCTCACAGATAAGGCCATGGTCTGGAATTGACCTCATGACCCCAGTGCTGAGAGGCAGAAGTGCTAACCACTGAGCCACCGTGCTGTGTATGGTCATTTAAGAACACCCGCTGCACAGAACAAAACGCCTTGATGATCCACTTGGTGCAGACATCAGCACTATCCTTATGACACGTGTTGAGTGAGTGTGTGTGCGTGTGTGTAATATCTTATTACACTGCTGGGGAGTGCATCTGGAAATACGCTTGATTGCCGTAGTGAGACGAGGGGGAGCTCAATGTGTCCCTTTAAAAGGACAAATACAGAAGGAACGCCCCTAAAAATGCCCGTCCTCCCCTTTATCTCATTATAATAATGTCACGCCTCAAAATGAAAGGTCTCATGGCTACACTGACACCCCTGCCCCTGTTAATCTATCTGGGGATATACACATTGCATCTATATGGTCAGGTAAAAGTCAAAACCGTTGCTGAACTACTAATGCTGCAACTGCCAATAAAAATGTGGTGTTGTCATAGCAACCAATACGATGTTTGGTTTAATTTTTTTTAAAACACTTTAAAAAAAATCACATCTTCTACAAATAAAGGACTTACCTTGGCTCCTGGCCAGCTCAGCGCCATCTACAGTCTGTCCCACTAATGGCAGATATAGTCCTAGCTGGGATATATCCAGTATTTGTCCTACATTAGGCTGAGGACGATCCATTTCTCACCAAGTCCACCAGCACCAGATGCGATGGAGATGTGATATCCGGCTGTACTGACCCAGCCACACTCTGCTTAGTATGAAGACCTTGGATGAAGTGAGGCCGCAGCTGGTTCTCCGATCTTTATACCTGTCCATGTGATGACCACATCATAGGTGTCTGTGACACAATCATGAGAATTCCGCTCACCATAGAGAGGAGAGCTGGTCAGGCCAGACAGTATCTTTCCTGTAGAAGACCTCCAGCATCTCCACTACAGCAGCAACTACACCAAATATGACCAAGTGTAACACTTACCAACGACAGAAGCTGAATAGATCTCACTATATTGTTTATATTTCAGTGCTGGGAACAGACTGGTGTCTCGTAAATAACATTTAAAGCCACTATTTGACATTACTATAGATTAAGGTCTGTGTAGTATTGAGCAGAATAAAAGACATGAAATAACTGGAGTGTTTATATATAACTAAATAAGTCCACCACACTCTCTTTTACTCCTCTGCCGCCATACTAGGAGGGAGGAGCTTCTCCCATTAAGCAGGCAGAGTTTGAGTGACAGTTTTGCAGACATGCTGTGCAGAAACACATTGGGGGGATTCAATTAGGCGCCTTGTTCCTCAGAACATCGCGGTTGCGCATTTTTACCGTTACTACGGTAAAAATCTCCTCTCATCTCTCCTCGCACAAACAGCCAATTTCCAAGTAATATCAATGACTCTGCAATCAATTTTGGAAAAGTTGAGGGGTCGGCGAGCCCCTGGGGAATGTTTCACTCTTTTTCCCCGAATGGAATATTTCTGGACTGGTTCCCCCAACACCACTGCTGAGGACGTCAACGGGACTGAACACTCCAGTTATGGAAGTAAGAAGATCTGAAGGAGCAAGAAGAAGATAACTGGGAGAAGAGGAAGAAGAGGAAGACATCCAATCAGTGTCAGAAGAAGAAGGCTGTCCCTGAAGAAATGAAGACTAAGGAAACATGATATATGTTTGTAAATTAAGCCAGAGGAAAACTTGCCAATATATTTCTTTATTTTATTTCCCTCTGAGACTTGTCATAAAGATGACCCGACCCTGCATGGACCGTTAGATTGATCATAGCATTAACGTTAACAAATCACAAGAGACCGTTAATAAGAAGGTAATAAATATTTTACTATTTATATAATGTAATGACAACAGATATAACCAAATATATGTAAAGAAATACATTTGTTTTGCTGGAGATGAAGACCCATCACAGGGGAAGAATACAAAGGATCTATACAGCAATATATACACGGTGAGTTTGTTCCTTTATGTATAAGGGGTTTCTCATATAGTCATAAGGGACCCCCCCAAGTAGTCACAAGAAACCCCTTATACTATAAATAGAAATAGCGTCTGTTTATATTTTCATTAGCGTTGCGGTGCAGAAGGAAGCACAAGTCACGTCGACTGTTATTGGTTTGTTTTATTATTCAGGCATGTTACGGTGGATTAATATGGGGTCCTTATGGGAGGAAGAAGATTCAAGCACATCGGAATTACACAATGGGGTCTTTTGACCGAAGAAAAGAAGAAAACATGAAAATTTATATTCAATGATCCAATGTGGTATTACAAACTATTTTGGGACTGTTCCAGTATCCTATGATATGGTTTTATTTGGGACATGGTTTCAAGCATTGGAGTGCAAGCTTTGCAGTACAGATGAACACATCAGATTGGTGGGTATCTGGGATGTTTTTATTTGAAATAAATAGATGTGGTTTTAAAGAGGGTGTGTGTTGTTGTAATTTTGGGGGTCGTATTATTTTTATTAAATGTGGTATCAATGAGGATGTTGTGGTTTATTTAACATTTTTCTTTGTGGTACTACAGGTCGCAGCCAGCCATGGGTGTCAGGGTATGTTGACACTTGTGGTTCTCCGAGTACCAGCATGCCCTGGCTGCCATGGGTATGCTGGTGCTTGTAGTTCTACAAGCACCAGCATACCCAGACTGTTAACGGCAGCCCTTCCTGGTTGGGATTTGTAGTTCCACAAACAATAATGGTGTTTTCTTTTTTTTTAACACTCTAGCGCCGTTATTACCCTACCCCCACCGCTCCAGAGGTGCAGGAAGAGCGCTAGTGCTTTCAGCACTGGGCTGGTTATTCCTAGAGGGGGGCTTGCACAATTTGTTATTTTTGCAGACCCCACTCCCTAGGCCAGTGTTGGTTAACCTGTGACACTTCAGGTGTTTGAGGAACTACAAGTCCCAGCATGCTTTGCCAATATATAGTAGCTTATTGCTGGAAGGGTATGCTGGGACTTGTAGTTTCACAACACCTGGAGTGTCACAGGTTAGACAACACTGCCCTAGGGAATCCAGCCCAGTGCTGAACAGCCTGGTGGTTGGTTTGTCATTATGGCAGGGGAACCCCCTACCACGTGTCCCTCTGGTATGGTGCCACCCACCCCGGCTGGTTGGCCTAGTGCTGGTGGTGTTGACATATGGGGGAACCCCAATTTTTTATTCTCTGTTTCACCATTCTCAAACACAATTGTGTTTTACTTCTTCTGCATGTTTTTTTTCATTACACAGCCGACAGCTTCTAATACTGGCTAGCCCCTCGCTTTCTTGCATAACCCCCTCTATCTTCAGCTAGAATCTGATTGGAGGTGTAGTAGATATGTAAAGCTATTTCACCAGTGGAAAAAAAATGTTAATATTAACACTTTACAACCCATCAGATTCTTGATGGAGACAGAAGACTAAACCTATTTCTCCATCACAAATTGTGTGTCTGTCAAAGGTGGTAAAAATCATTTTAAAAAAAATTGCATTTCTTCTTTAATATTTATTTTTCATTTATTTTTCTCCAAAACAGACAAAACAAAAAAAGTACCCCAAGAGGGTTAACCGGCGCTCACAGAGATCAAAGTTAAAGAGGAAAAATAATTCTCCAAATAAACAAAAATATGCAAAATATAATTAACCAACAGACTCCCCTGCAGCAAGCCTGTGGCCTGTTGCAAAGCTGACAAAAGCAATAAAAGCAAAAAAGAGAAAAAGAGAAAAAGAGAAAAAGAGAAAGTCTGCGCTGTGGAGAAGTGGTAACAAAAAACTGGAGAACCTCCCAAGAAGTTAAACTCTATAGGTAAATTAGTAAAATGAATAACATATAATAGTCAAAAATGTACATAAAATGTACCTAAACATCAACATAAACACATAAAAAAACCTTCAGTATCGAGGTAACATACCCACTAGACCAAAATTATTAAAAAATATATAGTGATGCTCCGAATAAAGCTCTGACCAATTAGTATGCGTTAAAAAGAAATGTCCATCAAACACCTTCCATGTATTGAATAATCGTTCCAACTGATGATCATAGTGAGGGAGTGCGGAGATCATATAAATTCCACAAGCATCCGAGGCTCAACTTGATACAAGTAATGATACTCCGGCGTGTCGCCAAATCCCCGTTTGTTGCCTGTTGTTCAGCTGCTAGGAAAATTCCCCCGATATACTCCAGACTTTAACACGAATAGTATAACTCCTACCGGTACCGGCGCTACCCTCCGGAGGGGATCCCAAAGGAACGATCACTTAAGCGGTGTCACTGCTTCGTCAGGACATCCGTTCACAAGTCTCACTGCTCCCCATAATGTGTGACCTCCATTGAGGTTTGACGAAACAAAGTTCACAATAAGTGCGTTCCGTCTAATCGGTCAGTATAAGGAAAATTCAATCCATAGATGATAGTGGCACAACAGTGGAGCAGAACCAGCTGACGCGTTTCGTGCTAAGCACTTTTTCAAAGCTAATGATGGGTCTGAGAGTATCCATTAAATAGAGCTCAATGAGCACAGGTGAAACCTTTCATCAAATGTACACAAATGATCTCATTATTATTATTTCATTATTAGATTATTCTCCATATAGAAACAAAACACCAAGCAAAAACAGAACCTTGTATTTAGATCAAAACAATTCCAAATAAATAATAACGCATCAATTAGTTTTTTGTTACGGCTTCTCCACAGCGCAGCCTCTCTCTTTTTCCCCATTTATTTTTCCCCGTCCCATCTTCAGTGTCTGTCTCAGTGAAAAATCTTTTTTTTTTTCTGCTGTTGAGTCCAGTTATTAAATATGATTATTTTACTGTTTTTTTTTTTTCTTATACAGTTATTATATGTTTATTAGTTTACTCTTCTCATATCTGTGTATCTTCCTCACTGTTCGGCTCCGTCCTGATCGTTTTGATTGTTGAGTATCTCATAGAAAAGAGAAAATAAACATGTCGGTAATAGATGCTTTTGCGTTACATATTTTTTCAAATATACCAAAAAAACAAATTACGAAAGGGTCAGTTATATTGTCAAACACAATACAAATCATTTGACAAACGGGGTGACATCATTCCCTTCCATATATCGGACTCCACTTCCTTGGAAAAATGTACATTATGTAAAAATAAAAAAGGAACAAACTCACCCGTGTGTATAGACTGCGCTGCGATTTCTTCATTTCTTCCCCATATCCAGTGATCATCTTCTAATATCACCCTTGTCCACGGATATCCTGTTGTCCATCATTCCTGTGGTGAGAGGACATTATATATTGGTATTACTTTCATCTATAAATCACATATAAGGAAGGATGTATGTCACAATAACTATAACTTACATGAAAAGAATTCCGATATAACGCGCTGGCGTAACGGGGTACCGAGTTCCACCGTCTCTACTACCTCAGTAGAAAGGTCCAAATCCAAAGAAATCTCCGGATCTATATCAACCTCCAAGCTGTTTGCGATACAGATATTGTGCAGAATAGCGCAACCAATAACTATATCACAAACTCTCGAGGGTGAATATTGAAGCGCACCGCCGGCCCTGTCTAAACAGCGAAACCGGCTCTTTAGGGCACCAAAGGTTTTTTCTATAACCCCCATGGTGCCAATGTGTGCCGCTTGGAACCTCCTCTCTGCGGCAGACACAGGGTTACTTAACGGAGTCAGCAACCAGGGACGGCTTCCATATCCGGCGTCTCCTAAAAAAAAACATATATTACACGATAATATATATTGTGTTAACACTGTGATCTTACCTTTTGATTTTATCATTCTCTATTTTTACTTTTATACGATAATTATTACATTTTAATAAAACGATCACCATTTCGCTTACCAAGCAGCCAGCCATAAGGGAAAGCTCTGTACTCAAATTTTCTTGACAACGCCGACTTCTGCAGGACGAAGGAGTCATGTGATGAACCTGGAAAACCAACGAAAACATTGGTGATTCTTTGTTTGGCATCACAGACCATCTGCACATTCAGGGAATGAAAGTCTTTTCGGTTACGAAAACTTTCTTCCCTGGTGCGGGGCGATGTGAGTGCAATGTGGGTGCAATCAATTACCCCCAGCACATGGGGCATCTGAGCCAAAGCATAAAAATCTGCTTTCAGCTCACGCCACTCACTGGCGCATCGCGGGAAATTAATAAAACGTGCAGTGTGCTTTTTGAGGGCTTTTAGGACCTGGAACAGGATCCTAGAAAAGGTGGGTTGGGAAAACCCGGCAGTAAGTGCCAAGGTGGACTGGAATGTGCCTGAAGCTAAAAAATGCAAAGCACCCAGCAGTTTGGCAAGCCCAGGGACTGCTCGGTTAGTAGGGGCACGAGGTTCCAGGTCCTCTTTTACAATCTCATACAGATCGTAAATTGCTGAGGATAGGCGATACAGTTTTATCACCTCCTCCTCGGACAATCCATCAAGCAAGCGCCTGTTGCGGTACAGACGCGGCCTGGGGATTCTAGTCCTACTTGCCTCAATCGCCAACGCCTGTCCACCATTCTCTCCCTCATTCTCGCCCTCTGCCCTCCTCACATCCACAGATGCATCAACATTCCCTCCAGCCACCCCCACATTTGCACGGCCTTGCATTGCATCCAAAGCAGTCTCCTCCATGCATGCAGCATACATGTACAGCAACACAGTGTCCACGAACGGCTCCAGTGCAAAAGAGACACTAACAAAAAAAGATTTGGGATAATTTAACTAAACTAAAAGATTAACTATTCCTTTAAGGCAATGTGTGTGCCGGGTGTGTGGGTGCAGGGGAAGAACGGATCTGTGAGCAGCACTAGTTTACTTAGGATATTAATTTAGTGGCAGTGACTAATTTTATATGTACCTAATGCAATTAAAAGACAGACAAGACAAAACAAACAGTAACGATACGTGTCCTTGTGACTACTCGATAGTCCGGCAGAATTCCTTTCAAGTAAAGGACGGAAACAGCTCTTTTTGCAAAAGTTCTCTCCTTCACTAGATCCAGGGAGTGAACAGAACACAAAAACAACTCCCTGTTCTATAGCAAGCAATGGACTGCACCATTATGCTCTTTATCATAGGGGGATAACTAAACTTTTGCCTTTTTTTTTTCAATGCTTTTGCAGTATTTTTTGCTCTTTTCCATGTAATGCATTAATGAGAAACATAATTTGCATGTTTTTTTTTATCATTATTACATGATTGCATAAATTTTTTTTTTACGTTTCCAATTTTTATCATGGCCAGGAAGAGGTGCGAGATGAAACGGACGATTTTGACTTTACCGCTGCGCATTAAAAAAAAAAATGAACGCTTTTAACGCTTCTCTCTATACTTTCAATAGGAGCTTCTACTTGGCCGCGATGGGAGCGTTTTAGCAAGGAAATAAACGGTGAGTTAAAAGCTGAATTGAATACTGGACAAATTTAACCAGGGGCAAACGCAGGATTTGTAGAGGGGGGGGGGTTTCCACACCATGCCGCCAGTGGGCGTGACCAGCATGCATGGGGGCGTAGCTATATTAGACATGACTTGGCTGCTTTCCAACTCTTTCTATCCCCATAATATACATGGGCAATGCTGCATGCACTACTGTTAGGTGCACGCAGCTCTCTCTTTTCAAGCAGAGCCGAGGGAAGCGGGTGCAGGGTCCAGCCACCTCAATTATATAGTGCCAAGGCTTGGAGAGGGTTTCCAGGCACTAGGAACCCCCCCCCCCCCCCCCCCCCTCGGTTTGCCTATGTTAATGGTGTAAAATCCCTTAACGCGGCGTTAAAAAAATGACAGCCGAGAATTGAATTCCCCCCTATGTGTGAAACTGGGACATCATGGACTGATTTAGCAAATGCAACCAAACAAAAGTGGTAATCAGCAACAGGCTTTGCCAGACTAGAAAATCCGTCCTTCAAAAAACATGAATAGCACAGGGGGCTTTGCCTGGCAGCTCTGGTACGCTGGGTGCCAGAGTAATAGTTATAAGTAAAAAAAAATAATTAAATTGTGGAACTACAAATCCCAGCAAGCCCTGACAGGTATTGACTGCATGGGTATTCTGAAACTTGTGGAACTGCAAACACCCCCCCAACCCTCTTATACACTCTTAAATCTATAGGGAATCTTTGTTCCTGAACTCATCCACAGGAAAATAGTATTAAAAATAACATTTGTGATGGACACAACCTGCTCGTATGTCCGTCAAAGCCTGGTCCATGTCCACACCCGCAGGGGGTGGGTGAACAGCGCAAATTATGCCCTACGCTCAAAGGGATGTATTTATGATTTCTTATATAATTCTCCCAGGTGAGAATTATAGGTAACGTCTCCACTTTTCAAACCCGCCGTAAACTCGCAGCTTGATACATTTACCACCTAGTAAATCTCCTGCAGTGTAGATTGTAAGCTCTAGTGAGTCCCATGTTATGTCCGTATACTGTAACCAGTGTTTGTTTTATCTCCCAATTCTACACAGATGCAAAATATGCTGGTACTATCTAAATAAGCAGTAAATCATAATTAGAATAATGTTTGATCATTCAGTGATTATTTACAGAGCACACATAATAACCCCAGACATTTAGTGGAACCTTCTCTGCCTGTATTGTGCTTTCACTTCTGTAATATTACCCCCTGACCTACATCTTCTGCTGCAGTACAATCCCTCCCCCTGGCTTTGTCCTTTAAGGGAGACTAGACAGGACTGAGCCAGTACAGAGGAAACCATTTACATGGAGGGGGAGACAGATGAAGCAATTAGCTAGGAGGTAACTGAATTACTTGCAGAGCAGGATGCATATACCAGGAACACATGCAAAGAGCATTATCTTATTTCTTACATTATAGGGTGTATTTAACAATATTCTTCCAATATGAAGATTTTCTGTCTTTGCGAACTTGCTAATTGCATTGAGTAAAACTAGCTTAGAAAATGAGACCCATATACTATACTTGTAGCAGTTAGCTGGCGTTCACTCGGTTGTAAATGAGATATAGTCACATTTGTTTGCAAAGGTTTCCAGTATCAGTATAACCTGATGCATTCAGAAATTATGCTGATATCAGATTGGAGTCACTTCCTGAGTCTCCCCCTAGTACAATGGCTGGGACAACCCCCCACTAGCAGCCATTGTAATACTACAAACTCATTTACATGTGTGTAACATGTCCCCAACCTAACAGAAAGCACCAGCTTACTGTAAACAGAGGGTGTGTGCAAAGTGTATCCACAATAACAGCTTCCAGCTCAGGACAAACCTCAGATGCAAACATACAAATCAACAGAGATTTTACTACATAAATTCCAATATCTTATCTTCCCTGGTTAACCAGACTCAAAAGAGCTATCAAAAATATAATACATTGGAGGAATGATGGCATTAATAGTGAGTTATGGTTGGGAGTAATATACTTTTAATACCATGACTACAACATGACCCCTGTTTGCAGTGTGAACACAATAGGCCTAATTTGCACCCCTTGTATTCTAACATGGGTTGTCCAGCATCATCAATTGTACTCCTTTTTTTGCATTTTTAATGAATCAGGCCCCCTGAATGAACAGATTCCGGCTTCTGATTGGTCCTCAGGCTCGCACTGCATTCTACGCCGCAATTTTAAAGCGGCGAATGGCGCATAACCGGCAGAGACCCTGTAAAAACAGCCTCCATCGTATCTTCCTCGTCATATCACACTTTCTCAATCTGATTATAGCAGGTTTCCTGCCTTTTAATCCAATAAACATCCGGTGATAAAGCCAAGGAAATGAGAACAGACGATAATAAGTGCGTCTAAGGGGCAGACTGTCATTAGTGATCAGTACGTTCAATATTTCACCAGTGATCCACAGATGCCCATAAGTACCCTTTATACCGCAGGCTAAAGGTGCCACCCGGTGCACCGGAACTTGACGCATATTATTAGTTCACTGATAGAACGCCAATCACACTACGTGGCGCTGTACAGAGGATATATAGTCATCCAAACCTATATAACCTTAGGACGGATGTCAATGGCTGGCTGGCAAATTTTTAGGGGGTGAACTCGGCTCAGGAGCCTATTAGGAATATTTTAAAGGGAAAATAATGCAGATATCTCAGTATGCCAGGCCACGGTCGCCCAGTATGGGGAAAGACTGGGGGGGGCCGATGCCCCCTGCCCGACAGACGTGTTTTTCTTACAGCCCATTGGTCTGTCTGTGCGCGTTTTACCATATTGCAATTACCCACAGCGACACCACATATAGAACGTGTAGACGGAGGGGGACAAAGCCTCGTCTGTAAACGGTGAGGGACGGACACCATGTTATTGCAGCGCGGTGGTGTAGTGGTTAGCACTTCTGCCTCACAGCGCTGGGGTCATGAGGTCAATTCCCGACCATGGGCTTATCTGTGTGGAGTTTGTATGTTCTCCCCGTGTTTGCGTGGGTTTCCTCCTGGTGCTCCGGTTTCCTCCCACACTCCAAAAACATACTAGTAGGTTAGTTGGCTGCTATCAAATTGACCCTAGTGTCTGTCTCAGTCTGTATGTTAGGGAATTTAGACTGTAAGCCCCAATGGGGCAGGGACTGATGTGAGTTCTCTGTACAGCGCTGCTGAATCAGTGGCGCTATATAAATAAATGGTGATGATGTTATTGCCATCGTCTCACATTGCAGTCCCTAATCTGTACCAGTCATCAGAGATTACAATGGACACATATATAACATTACATGTACTGATAAGTAATAACAAATGGAGATAGTGAAGCAATAATGAGAAAACTTGAATATAAATAAAATAAAATAACTAAATGCAGATTATTGGCCTGTGTGCAATGGAGTTTGAACAATGCACAATATGGCTGCCAGCAGCACAGCCGCCTCCCCTGAAGCCTCAGTACAAGGACAGAACATGGTGCCGGTTTCTACTGAAAATGAAGGAAATTGTTTATATGTAATATCATATTACCCGGCTCAGACATCGTTATATAATACATCGGGCCATACCATGTGTTCATGGCACTATTGTGTATAACATAACGATAAAACCCCGGGCTACGTCCGTTGCCGCTACTAGATCTCATTTACATCGTGTCCAGTCCGGTATCACTCAGCACATCACACACAGCCGCCCCCCCGGCGCCCACCCCCGCCACGCCGGCACAGTGGTACATTCCGAGTGCATATAAAAGGGCCGCGGCGGCCCCGCCCCAGTCAGTGCGGCGCGAGGAGTCAGCGAGCGGGAATCTGTGAGAGTCAGCGCGAGGGACAACATGGCGGCCAACGGTAAGAGCGCGCGGGGCCGGGCACCCCAGAGGGTGTTATCTCTGTGTGTGTGACCCGGGCTGTGTGTCCGCCGAGCACCCGGTGCCCGGATCACCTCCTGCCATTGTCCTGGATGCACACTGCGGCATGGCGGCCATCTTGTGGTGCAGGGCGGCGCCATTTCGCGGCATGGTGGGCTCAGATGAGGGGGGATATTATGGGGATATATATATTATATTATGGGTATATATATTTTTTTTATTAATTATATATATTGTTACAATCAGGGAAATATGGTGCAGACCTTGACTCATTGGTGCAAATTGGGATTTATTGGGGGGCAACACAGATTTCCTCTGCACCAGTCTCCATAGATGCCCCATAGTGAGATTTCCCCCCTAGTGAGATGCTCCTGGGGGTGATGGCAACCGAGATGCTTTGATTTTCCCATTGCTCCTATCTCCTGCTATAGGGTTATGTAACCAACATGATTATATGGGAATAAAGCGTAAGGGAATATTTAATGTTCCTCCCCTTTTCCTATGCTGGTGATAGGTTATCTCCCTCCCCATTGTTTGGATCCCCCCTGGTTATATTAGTGCCTATCTGGGCACAATGCACCACAATCTGCCCCATCATCACATTGCATAGGGTAATACTGCAGGGAGGCTCTGTTGGAAATGCTACAACTAGAACACAGTAAATTTATGTAATATTTAGCTAGATATTACTGTCTACTCTGCTTTATTCCATGCACCACAGTTACTATTGCAGTTTAAATAATCTTAATGTATTTTTTCCTACAGATTACACCCAACAAGCAAGCCAAGGGTAAGTTTGTCTATATCAATGTGTTATAGCATGTATCAGGTGTATGTGTGTCTTTAAAGGGGTGTTTTAAATGTATGTGGGTCTATATAGATGAGCAACATGTATGTGGGTCTGTATACGGAGTTGTATAGGTATCTGGGTCTATAGAAGCGTTCTACATGTATGTTGGTCTCTATAGGCAGTATGTGTGGTTTTTATTGAGGATTACATATGTATGTGTGTAGATATGTTTGTATAGGGGGTTATATGGGTTGTGAGGTTCTGTATAGGTATGTTATACATATGTGGGTCTGTTTAATGAGGATGTGTATATGGATCTGTGTAGTTGTGTTATATATATATATATATATATATATATATATATATATATATATATATATATATGTGTGTGTGTGTCTCTGTAGAGGGGTGTGTTTATGTTGTGGGGGAGGGTTGTATAATCTTTTAATCTTCATGTTCTTGCTCTGATTTCAGATATGGCACATACCCTTCCCAACCAGCACAAAGCTTCTCTCAGCAGGGCAGCCAGTCCTATGGCCAGCAGGGTTACAGTGGCTACGGCCAATCTGCTGGTTCCTCGTCCTATGGCCAGAGTGGCGGATATGGGTCATCCTATGGACAGGAGCAGGGCTGTAAGTTTCCCATTCATTAGCAAGTAAATAATAGTGTTTATGCTGTTAGTCTCACACTGCAGAAATTACCCGAACCCTTCTTTATTTACCAGCTTGTACGTCTTCAGTGTAGTTAGTGGGATCTCTCGGTTTCAGTCCATTGATTTGTGTGTTTTGTACAGCTGGATACAGCTCCCAGTCGGCTCCTCAAAGCTACGGCGCTAGTAACTACAGCAGCTCACAGCCCCCATACAGCGGTGGTCAGCAGCAGTCATCCCAGTCGTCTTATTCCAGCTACTCTCAGCAGCCTCCCGCCAGCAGCAATACCGGCAGGTGAGCTCCAGTCCCATCTGATATGTATTAATCTTTATTGCTCCAGGATAACATTTAATGGTTATTGGATGCTCCCCTGACTGGTCTTTTTTTTGCCAGCTACAGCAGCAGCTCTCAGCCCTCTTCCTACCAGTCAGAACAGCAGGGCAGCGGCTATGGACAGCAGGGTGGTGGTGGTGGGGGCTATGGGAGCCAACAGAGCAGCTACGGAAGTCAGCACCAATCCAGCTTTGGGGGACAGCAGAGCCAAGGTGGTTACGGCGGTCAGCAGCCGAGCTCCTACGGGCAGCAGTCCAGCTACAACGCTCCTCAGGGGGGCTACGGCCAGCAGCAGTCGTCCCAGTACAGCAGTGGAGGAGGTGAGTCCAGCCTAGATTCATTGTAGATTTTCTCCTTTACGTTTCATTTAAAGACCCCAGTAATAATATTTTGCCCTCTTGTTTTTTTTTTTGTAGCTGGCGGCTACAACCAGGACTCTCCCTCCATAGGTGGAGGAGGCGGCTATGGTGGCTCTGATCAGGGCAGCTATGGTGGACCTGACGGTAGAGGCAGAGGGCGTGGAGTGTTCGGTGGTCGCGGCGGTGGCTTTGACCGAGGTGGACGAGGAACCCGTGGAGCAAGAGGCGGTATGGGGTAGGTGTCTGACTTTGGGAGGTGTGCGAGGGCGGAGAATGGCGGAATATAGCCGCAGTGAGGTGATGTGAGTCGGGGGGGGGGATGCAGTATAAACCAGCGCTGAGTGACTGAGCACAAGCCATGTATGGTGGTTACAAACTGATTCCTAAGCACTGACAACTCGACCTGTGGCTGTAAAGAGAGGAATGTGGTTTCCAGCTGTATGTGACAGGACGGGGTCTCCAACAAGGGTCTATAGAGCCATGTGCTCCTTGGTAGGCAGGTGTAGGGGTACATCGGTGTACGACACAACTCCTTCCAATCAATGGATAAACATGATTGTGGGTAAAACCTCTGACAAGGTTGACATGAGTAATAAACTACTGTATGGAGTATCACAATTACTGAACTTAGCATATATGTGTGTAATACGTAGGATTCTCTTTATATCCATTACTTGGTATAGATGTGTATGAATTACTGTGTTTAAGATAAAGTGTTTAAGTTATTGCTCAAAGGTGCTATAAGTACATAAGACGTCTAATCTGGGGTAAATGAAGAGTCTGGAATTATCTTAAGGTATTAAATTGTGTTAGAACATATCTTGGTTTTGAGAAGCCGGTATATAAGCTTCCACTATAAGATAAGAGGGGTCTCCATGTGTAATAGATGAAGGGGGGTCTGTGTGACTACGTGTATATACTGCTAGTGTGTGATTATTACATGGGGGGGTTGCTGGATACGCCGCATGAGGTAAGTATAGAAGCGGCCGCTACAGACTTAGGAATAAACTGACAAATCATGTTTGCTGTGTTGCTCTGCTTTGTGTTAACAAATTCTGCATTTTATGTGCTACAGGTTTTCAAGGTGTCGTCAGCTTTCACACTAGCTATTTATCAGCACAATATAGCCATAAGCTTAGCGTTACAGAACTACTGATGTGCATGAAGCACTCACTTTACTCTCTGGTGCTTGGTTACACTGCTCACAATTATATGCAAAACATTGGTCTAAGATCTCTCATAGAAAGGTATCTGCACTGCTGTGAGATAAGTGGTGATTAGTCTTAGGAGGCAAAACGTTCAGATCGAGTGTCCTTAAAATGCCGCAAAGTGGCTGAAAGTGAGAAAGAAGCTTCATGTACAAACAAGACGCAAGTGTGTTAGTTGTAAGAGAGTAACTCGCACACTTAGACCTTGTGTGTTGTCGCGGAATAAGATCTTCTGTAGCCTCGGGAATCTCAAATCAAACACTTCAATTTCTCCTAATTGTCTTCTCAGCGGTGGTGAACGGGGAACATTCGGTAAATTTCTTGGTAAGTGAAGAGTTGAAAATCTCCAACACAAATTCTTGTACTGTTCATTTTATTTACGGTCATTCATACCAAGAGCTGGATGGGAGGGGGTCCTGTGTGGGGGTGAGGCCGGCTCCATTCCACTGGCGGTGCCCGTGCACTTTATTTTATGTTCAGTCTTTTCTTTTTTTTGTTTTGGTCAAGTAAACACAATTTACAATGCAATTGCTCATTTGGTTTGAAGTGTTACAGTAACCCTCAGGGGAACTCTGGTTAAGGTTTGGGCAGCAGAATTTGGTAAATGCATGTGTATTGTTGGTACTGACAGGTCCATTAAACCTCAACATGGTATAAAAAAAAAAATAACCTCTTGCAAGGGTGTAAGACTGACAAAGGTTTAAAACGAAGTAGTCATGTTTGACCAAATCCACGGCTATTAAAAAGTGTACGGCACAAAATTACATGGTATGGTGGTTATACTTTGTCATCGGGTAGTTTGTCACATTTATAAACACTGGTATAATGTATTAAGGAAAATCCACTGGAACCTGGAAAAAAATGCAAGTGTCATTACAGAAACCTGACATGGGTCTAAGGTGTGATGATTGGGCTAAACAGGGCAAAAGACTCCAGTACTTTCATGGTGTAACATTACAAATGTCTGACATCGTACGTCCATAGTGTGTCGTAGGGTACAACACTTGGTGTGCTTTGTAAGGTTGGTTGTCTGCTCCAGGAAAGGGCTTGTTTGGTCCAACAGGCTCATAATTAGCAACAGACTGGAAAGTGTCCATGTGCTGCCCAGGCACTGAGAATGAATAACATAGGTGTTGCGTATGGAGGGCTATGGATGTGTATGTATTACTGTGTTGTCTATGTCACACCTTTGATATGGCTGTTCTCTGCTCTTAAAGGACCCCGTGAAGGCGGCCCTCCCAGACACGACATGGATGGTAAGTGTTACTCCGTGCTCGTTTGTCTATCTCACCCCCCCCCCCAACCTGGTGCTGTGTTCAATCAATAAGACCCTGATGTTGTGTTACAGCTGAGCAAGACAACTCCGACAACAACACAATCTTTGTGCAAGGCCTGGGCGAGAATGTAACGGTGGAGTCAGTCGCTGAGTACTTCAAGCAGATTGGAATCATTAAGGTTGGTGTGTTCAGTATTATGGGTAACCTGTCCTTAGTGGGTGGCTATTCTCGTGTGCTCCGCGTATATATCTCAGTATGGTAACAGTCTAATGCAGTGGTCATGGAGAAGTAAATAAGTATAGAGCCCATGGAGTTGCTTGGTACAAACTATTGAATAAATGACTTATTACTTGCTGCATTGCTGTACATTGTTCTGTACAGTTGGTAAGAGGTTGGAAAACATTCTGCACCCACTTTAGGCATCCTGAGATTTAGAATGACAATGTTTTTGTTTGAAAACAGACTAACAAAAAAACTGGGCAGCCAATGATCAACCTGTACACAGACCGGGAGACTGGCAAGCTGAAGGGAGAAGCTACCGTGTCCTTCGATGACCCCCCGTCTGCGAAGGCTGCTATTGATTGGTTTGATGGTGAGTACAGCAGACTGCCCCAGCTCCTAGCTGCTTTGTCAGGTTTGCTCATTATAACTTTGAACACTTGTTTACAATGTCTGCTAATGTTAATCATGTGTCTTGTGGTATTTTTTTATTTGAGTCATATTTGGCCCTTGCGGCCCCTGAAGTGTCAGGTTGCCTTTCACCAGCCTAGGTGCTCCTATCTTCTGTTTGGTTACTAACCTCTGCCTTCTTTTTTTAGGGAAAGAGTTCTCTGGTAACCCAATTAAGGTCTCTTTTGCCACACGGAGGGCTGACTTCACCAGCCGTGGAGGTGGAGCTAATGGCAGGGCTGCCGGCAGAGGGCGTGGAGGTGTGTATTGGTTGTCAGTCTCATAGAAAATATGTAGCATATGTAATGGTCCTTGTACAAAACAATGTTTGTGACAGGTTCTCTGATGTCTTTATATGTTTATATAGCCTTAGGAGGGATAAGTGAATATTTGGTGTTCATGCCCTTTAAATCGGAGTCTTTAGTGTAGTGTGTGCTTCTTGGAAATGGTTTAGTGCTTTGCATAATTACACTGTACACTTTCTAATCGGCTTGTTTTGTCTGAAAGGACCCATGGTACGTGGTGGGTTTGGTGGTCCTAGTGGAGGAAACAATAGCCGTGGAGCTGGTGGTGGTGGCGGCGGTGGTGGCTACCCCAGTGGTGGTGGAGGACAGCAGAGAGCCGGAGACTGGAAGTGCCCAAACCCGTAAGTTGTAGCCGTTCAGGGTTTCCATGTGGAGTCCTGTTTTCCCTGTAGGGTGTTGTCTCACCCCATGTTCTGACTCCTTCCTGCAGGACTTGTGAGAACATGAATTTCTCCTGGCGAAACGAGTGTAACCAGTGCAAGGCTCCTAAGCCTGACGGCCCCGGAGGGCCGGGCGGTGCTCACATGGGTGAGGATTCCTTCTTAACCCTTTAATGTGTAATGGTCGTATCTCTGATCACTGTACTAAATCGTACATCACTCTTTCAGGGGGAGGTTTCGGTGATGACAGGAGGGGTGGAGGACGTGGTGGCTTTGATCGAGGCGGCTTCAGAGGAAGAGGAGGCGACAGAGGAGGATTCCGGGGCGGAAGAGGGGGTGACCGTGGGGGCTTTGGACCAGGCAAAATGGATTCCAGGTGAGTTGAAGTTAATGAATGTAGTGATGTGTACATAGTCTGTCTCCCTCTGAAGGGACTGTATGTGGCAGCAGGGTCAAGTCCTTGTATGTAATGTCTTATCGCTTGTTTCAGGGGCGACCATCGGCAGGACAGACGTGAGCGGCCATACTAGCTGTGATACGCACATTATTTCTACGGTTTTTGTTTGTTTCTTTTGTTTTTTATACATATGAAGATGTGTCCTATGGATTCTTGCTGAATTGTTCTAAATTTATGTACACTTTGTATTACCTCCGCAGTGCGCTGTGAATTTTACCCGTCTTTGTAAAGTCCTTGCTCATTAAACAATGACCTTGTGTGTAAATTTCTTACATGGTGTGATATGCAGTGTTTGTAGTAATGTCTGTCTGGTTTGGGAATGAGGCCATTTACAATCTCCATTTGCATCAAACGTTCACTTCATGGATTTAATTTGAATATAAATTCTTAAATGTAAACTAATATTTTCAACAGCCATGTGTTGTAGAAATACAAATAGAATGCCTTAAGCTCCATTAATTTATGAATAATCTAATGTGTAATCTGTTTACAAGTGTATGTAAAACACTGCTGGAGTTTATTGGTCGTCAGTCTGCATTGTCCTTGTACACAGGTACTTGTTACTGTCCTCAGTGACTGACTGGAGGTGACAGCGCATTAGTCATATGTTGTGTACAGATTCCAATGTATAATCTGAGCGTCACTGGGGTATTATGTTGCAGTGATCTGTTTTGTAAGCTGAGTGACTGGTTCCTCAGATGCAGACTGATTCTTGGGATGATTAAACTAGGGATTACTAGATTATGAAGTAAACTGGCCATCAAAAGAAAAGTAAGTGATATTCATGCCTAGAATAGGTGAGTTAGTTTTCCATAAAAATTATCTGCTCAAATTTCCTCTGAACAAAAGTTTAAATAAAGATGTTTTGCACCTGCTGTACATGAATGATGGGAACCACAGAACTGACATGGTACACAAAATAAATACAGATATGAAAACAAAGGGTATGGAGAACCCTCCTAATTAGAGCGTACATTCTAAATGGAAGAGGGCACAGCTGAAATTAGGAGTTAAGAGTGGAGATTGGGGGAGTTGTGAGGGTGCATTAGTGTGAATAGTGTTATTGAGGGTAAGGTCACCTAAAAAAGTGATGGGTTTTCAAAGGGCTAAAGATTTGCAGGCTGTGGGAAAGTCAGAGTGGTAGGGAATCTAAGTGGGGAGCAGCATGGGAGAAGTTGTGTAGGTGGGAGTCAGGTGGTTATCAAAGACTAAGACAAGGTGAAGGTCAGAGGTAGATCTAAGAGAGCAGGAGGGAGAGTATTTTGATGAGATTTGAGATGTATGAAGGGGTAGTGTTGTTGAGGGTGTTGTAGGTAAGTGTGAGTAATTTGAATTTGATTCTGGAGGACACGGAGCCAGTGTAGGGTTTTGCAAAGTGGTGGAGCGGTGAGAGAGGAAGATCAGTCTTGCAGCAGAATTTAGGGTGGATATATGGGTGACAGGAATGCCAGCTAGCAGGATGTTAAAATAGTCAAGATGGGAGATGATGAGAGAATGGATGAGTTTTGGTAGCATGTTGACTAAGAAAAGAGTGTATTTTGGCAATGTTTTAAGGTGGAGTTGACAGGACCAGGAGAGTTGTTTGGATGTGAGGAATAAAGCAGATAGCGGTGTCAAGTGATACCAAGGCAGTGGGTTTGGGTGACTGAGGAAATTATTGTAGTGGTGTTGACAGGGAGATCTGAGGGCAGGTAGTGATGTCTGCTTGTTGGTTTGCTGAAGAAAAAGACAAGATGATACCTAGGATAGAACAGAATGACTTCCAACAATATGCAATAAATTGATCTCCTTTATGGGTCATGCCAGTAAGAGGGACAGAACTCTTTGCTAGTAATTTCAGAAACCAAGGAACCTTTCATCATTGCCATTTATTTATATACCTTTAAAAGGGCTTTGAAATTTTGTGGCTTGCGCTAATTTTGTATAGCTTGGATTTTGGCCAGATCCATGGTAAACCCTTCTGCAGCAGTTTTGTACCCCAAAAATGACACCTGGGTTACCCACCTCAAACTCACTTTTGCAAATACTTGGTTTTCTCTTGTTTTCTGGGGGACTGAATGGACATGCTCCTGAGGTGTGGGAGAGATGACTTAATAATTATATCATCTAAATAGATGACACAACTTTCTCCTGGTTGTCTCTTAAGGGGTAAGGCAGAAGGTACCAATTTGCAATGGATCAGAAACGGCTTTGTTAGGCTGTGCTAGAAGGGTAAAGAGCCCACTGGAGTAGAATCCTGTTCTTGGTGCTGTTCCTTTATAGCAGTTATCAATTTTGATAGATAAATGTATCGGAGCTTCCAATGTTTCTAACACCGAGTATCGAACTTATGCATGTTTAATTTGATAGAAGCCCCCCACCACTTACAGTCAGAGCACTACCGCTGAAACTCTACATTATTCCTCCGCTGATCTACACCCTTGTTTGAGGGATCAAACGTGACTCGGCTGAGGACACCCTTTAAGGGCCAACATAAAGGTGGCCTGAGGTTAAAAATAAAATGGCTCACTACAGAAGGAACTGGAGTACTTGTGTCCTGTCCAAAGGCCCAAATCTGTGGATCATCTTGCAGTAGTGATGTCATAATTCCAACTTGTGTTCCTCTGAACCAGATTAGGTTGGCATGAGTTTGACATATAGCTTGCTGTTTTTCTGGAAGTTCCGGAATAGTTTGCAGTCACTGAGCTGAAGAGAGAAATCCTGGACGATCTTTGAGAAGGCTTACAGCTAATTTGCCAAGATTTGAGCAGACAAAGGTGGACATCCTGCATGGGTATCTGGTCCAAAGGGTATGGCTGGTTATAACGGTATGGGATTAGGTAATAGAACCTCTTCATGAGGTATTCGCCTATAGCAATCCCTTGCCAAGAAACTTGATGTGGTCCAGAGTACTTGGTAGCCTCCAGGTCTTAGCTTGTGGTAGAGGCTTAATAAATCACAATAATGTTGAATGGGGTGGACAGGATATGGAGGGAGACTGTGCTAAACGTTCACAGACTGAAGTCAGAATGTGAAGGAACAGAAAGGACAAGTCCAGGAAGAGCAGAGATCAGTAGCAGTACTGGTAATTATGTTAAAGTTAGTTCAATTGCAATACCGGAAATCAAGCTGAGGTCAGGGCTGGTGGAGTTCAATTGCAAATCTGATAATCGGGCCAAGATCACAGGGCAGGTCAAGATAAATACCAAATCCGGAAAACAAGCAGTAGTCAAGCAAAGGAGGAAGCAGCTAAGTGAGAGAGAGGAAGACAAGTCTAGCTGCAGCATCAAGTATAGATCAAAGAGTAGTGAGATGGGACCTCGGGAGGTCAGTAAGGAGAAGGTTGCAGTAGCCAAGACGAGAAATGATCAGTGAGTGGATAAGCGTTTTGGTGGCATCCTGGGAGAGGTAGGGTCTGATACGGTTGATGCTTCAGACCTGGAAGTGATTGGGCAAGAGATTGAATGTGAGGGGGAAAGGAAGGAGTCAAGAATGACACCCAGGCAGCGGAGTTGGGGAACTGAGGAGATAGTGGTGTTGTCAATAGTGATAGGTCAGGTGGGGGGAGACAATGAGTTCAGATTTGGCCATGTTAAGTCTGAGAAAGCATAAGGACATCCAGGAGGAGATGGCGGAGAGGCAACTGGACACCCCAGAGAGGAGGGAAGGGAAAGATCAGGAGATTAGAGGTAGAGAATGGGGTCTTGAAGCTTCTGTCAAATGAATGCAGGACGTTTGTGGTATAAAATCACCTCTATATGGTTCACGGGTCATACATTCAATTTCCCAAGGTGAACAGAATGTTCAGGAACATAGACTTCAAAACGTTTCAGTACATACAAGTAAAGAGGATTATCTGGCAACATTTTCCTTGAAGAATGAGTTTCTCAATGTTTTTATTTATCCAAATTGTATTTATAACACATATTTCCTACACTACAATTTGGAATTTCATTAGTGCCACCAGTCTTCACAAAAGTGAAGAGGAAAAACATTGTGTATCGATACTGGTGGTATTACCTGAAATCTATCTGAGCTTTGTCCTAATACTATTTCTACTGACCTTAACTGATGTCGGTTGTGCTCAGAAAATCAGCTATTGTGATTGTAGACTTCTTGGAACACTGTCAGGATCTAGCTGTTTTTATCAAGGGGAACAACAACACATTGTCTAACAAACTCTGCATGCAACTAATGTACAGGTGAGTGATCTTCAACAATCAGGTTTTCATTCAGACTTGATGCTGGCCCAATAGAAGTCCAAGGTGCATATGTCCTACTCCCTGTCTACGGAGCATTACCCTTTTACTCTGCATGCATTGTTAATTAAGTGGGAGTTCAAGTTAATGTCATCATCCCATCTGGCCCAACTATTTGATGCTCCAAAGCAGCCAGTATTGTGAACATCTGGACTGGCTGAAACTGATATTTCGGAAGTTGACAAGATCCTACTAAGCTCCCCAGAATCTTAACAATGCTACTGTATTCCAGTAAGGATTCAATCTCAAGACTCTATACAGAATTGAGATATTTCTTCCAGAAATAGTACCAGCCATCCCTCTAGCAGTGAGATTTATGAGAAGCGGATTCAGAAAATCAAGTCCATCGTTTTAGACCATGGGGCATATTTACTAAACTACGGGTTTGAAAAAATGGAGATGTTGTCTATAGCAACCAATCAGATTCTAGCTATCACTTATTTAGTACATTCTACAAAATGACAGCTAGAATCTGATTGGTTGCTATAGACAACATCTCCACTTTTTCAAACCCGCAGTTTAGTAAATATACCCCCCCCCCCCCCCCCAAGTGTTGTCCTGAGCTCAGTGTCTCATTTAGAGTTGGACATAAATCCATTCGCACAACACCAAGACTTATATTCATATTTAAAGTTAGCTGTCTAGACCTTGCTACCCCTTGTGCGTGGAAAGGCGGATTGAGAGCCTTCATCTGCAAGTAGAGTACATAAAAGGTGCCCATTAGAGTTATGTCCTATTTTGATAGTATCTTTACATACACCAAGAGGTATATCTTTTTTTTGCTTCCATAAGGCTTGTATAACTTTACATGTTGATGGTGAGAACTTGCGCTTCTTTTCATTTAAAAACAGGGGAACAGCCCCCTTTAAAAATCTATAACCAGCCCGCGTGCCACCCAGTCATGCGTAGCTAGTGTAGGAAAATGGTTGATGAGTGGCTATTAACCCTCCTGGTCAATTGAGATTAAGGCATTCCCCCCTATTTTATTGGAAACCAGCCCACACTATATACTGCTGATGTCGGTTATCGACATTGAAGGGGGGAGTTCTACAAATGGAAAAGCGCAAGGGTGTTCTCTGTAGAGTGCTGCGGAATTAGTGGCACTATATAAATAAATGATGATGATGATGATGATTATAGTATTTTTTTTTTTTATAAAGAGCTGTTTAAGTACCTTTTAAGAAAACATCTGATTTATTTTTTAGTTACAAATTAGCTTGTTTTCAAAATCTATGTGGAAGGCTTCCAGTCAAACATAGACTCAGGCTTTCAGCATCTCATGTGAAGACAAAGGGGGGTGCAGACAGAACTCAGACGGGTATTTCAAATCATCATACTACATCATGTGCCATACGACTGTGGTTGCCATGATAGCCACATTACACTGTGGAAACTGCAGAATTCTAAAGTATTGATAGCAGCCTGAAAAAAACAAGCAAAGGAAAAGGGTTATTACCAAGCTTATACCCTGCCACATGGATTTAATTATCATAGGATTGCTGACCTCAGAACGTGGCTGCATATAAAGAGGGGAAGGGGTCCCCAGGTTCAGAGAGACACAAGGAGGAAATGAGTTCAAATAATAATAAAGAGCCCCTGACAAAAAAAGGGGGACCTCAATAAAGTTGGGGGGTCATTGCCAAAGTATCATCATCATCACCATTTATTTATATAGCGCCACTGATTCCGCAGCGCTGTACAGATAACTCACATCAGTCCCTGCCCCATTGGAGCTTACAGTCTAAATTCCCTAATATATACACACACAGATAGACACTAGGGTAAATTTTTGATAGCAGCCAATTAACCTACTAGTATTTTTTTGGAGTACGGGAGGAAACCGGAGCACCCGGAGGAAACAATTAATAGTGGCTGAATTGAGGATCTGTCAGAGAAGGGAGAGCATGAAGAGACCCTATGGAGAGGGTTGCTGCAGTATTTAATGTGACCCAGAGGGGCAGATAGGACACCAGAGAGGGTGTTATAGTCCAAGGTGTTAGTGAAGAAGCTACAAGTGGACACTAGTGAGAGCGTCAGACCTCCCAGGTAAGGCTGAGAGTGCACTGCACAGAGAGGGGGTCAGAGTCTGCGCAGAGTCCAGTCATGTGATGTCATCTCCCCAGAGGAGGGTTCAGTAACCACGATCACTGGAGGAAAAGTGAGCTGGCCTGTATGAGAAGCAAGAGAACATAGTGTGTGTCAGAAGCTGTCCCTGGATGTGGGAAATGTTTAACGGTTGGCAATGGAGTAATGGTAGTAATGGAGTAAAACCATGCAACCTACATGTAACCTACAAGTCAAATGTAACCACTAGTTTAAAATATGTGACTGTCCTATTATCATCTAATCACATGTTTAAGAGTTTGTGAATTAGGAGTTATAGGAGAAGTGTTTCTGATGCAACCATATTCTTGCTAATCAATTAAGATCCTTGTTGGAGTAGAAAGGAGATGTACATATTTATTTTACTATTGTTTCCAACTTAAGTATCATGCAGGAGTGAAGTGAAGTGTAAATAGTTTATTTCTATAGAGATGGTCTGGTGCCCAAATCATTGAGGCATCTGTTTGCACTGCACTCTACATTACCTCACCGGCGTCCCAACATCTTAAAGAGATGTTGCCAAAAACCTGCATGTGCAGGGACCCTCTGGTCATTTACATCCATGCCCAGGACCCTCTAATTAACAGTGGCACAGACTATTTCCCCTCCTTACTCCTTTCACTCCCCGCAGTTTAACTGTTTAAACTGTTTGTCCCGACATTGCTGCTTTAAATTAAAATTCATTCAGGTCAGCCGGAGAGCTGGTAATTTGGAAGGAGGTCCGGTCAGCCTTCCGCTGCCATCGGATATCTGCGGAGTCGGTTTTCAGGTAAGTCTGTGTATATTGCAGTCGTTTTTTCCTGAAATGTTTTTTTTTTTGGTAGGTCTTCTCTGTGTCGGATTTCTCGTCATCGTTGAAGTGTACAGAACCCATTAGGGTCACATGCACAATTAGTGGAATTAGTATAGTTGACTGTGGCTCGCTGCAGTGATGGAAAGGTCTGCTGTAATCTCAAGTGTGCAGGTCCTTTAGTCAGTCAGCCATCTTCTGGCAGGGCATGCTGGGATTTGTAGTTCTACAACAGGTGGAATGCCTAAGCTTGCACTGATGTAGGAGCCATGTGTCACCTCCAGCAGTGCTCACGTCTCAGGAATGCCGTCAGGATGGCACTCAGGAGTTGTGTAACCAGAAGGTGTGTCGGTTTCTGGGTTCAGTGATTCGAGTTTGACTGTTGCAATTATGTGCAGACGTCATACGTGGACGATGATGATGATGATATAACAATGACTTTACATGGGAGCGGCCTGGGATACATGTATGAGCTGGTGCTGTGACCTTGTGTCAGTCTGACAGCGGAGATCTCTGCAGAAATGTTTGTGATTTCTGAAATACCATTAAATCCAGCTGGCGCGAGCTTGTGATATAACATTGTGGGTGTGAGTTGTGTAATGCACTGTAACTAATACTTGTACACAGATACATATGTGCTGCAGTACTGTGGGCGAACGGTACACTGCACATACACAGGAGTCCTCCAGAAAAGGACAGGAAAGGGTTAATAAAGCAACTTTATAAGAAGCTCTTTGGAATAGGTTACATCAGGTCAAGCAGAGCTGATATCTAGTAAAGCACCAGGCAGGTTCTTACAGTGACATACAGCTGATTCTCAGTAATGCAGTGGATAGGTTATTGCAGTGACATACAGCTGATACTCAGTAATGCAGTGGATGGGTTATTGCAGTGGCATACAGCTGATACTCAGTAATGCAGTGAATGGGTTATTGCAGTGGCATACAGCTGATTCTCAGTAATGCAGTGGGTGCGTTATTGCAGTGCCATACAGCTGATACTCAGTAATGCAGTGGATGAGTTGTTTCAGTGACATACAGCCGATACTCGGTGATGCACTGGATGTGTTATTGCAGGGACATACAGCTGATACTCAGTAATGCAGTGGATGGGTTGTTTCAGTGACATACAGCCGATACTCGGTGATGCACTGGATGTGTTATTGCAGTGACATACAGATGATACTCAGTAATGCAGTGGTTTGGGTATTACAGTGACATACAGCTGATACTCAGTAATGCAGTGGATGGGGTATTACAGTGACATACAGCTGATACTCAGTAATGCACTGGATGGGGTAATACAGTGACATACAGCTGATACTCAGTAATGCAGTGGATGGGTTATTGCAGTGTCATACAGCTGATACTCAGTAATGCACTGGATGGGGTATTACAGTGACATACAGCTGATACTCAGTGCTTACAGTAATATAAAACACATGATAGTGTGGAGCAGGTGGAATGGTCTGTGCTGGACATTCTGGATGAATACTGTTGTCCTAGAAAGGCATCTGACGGTTGCTGTTTGCCAGCATTGTGTGTGCACCGATAATGAGGATTATGTGTCACTTTGCTTTGTCATTCAGCCAAAGAACACAGAGAACATTGTCAAAGAGAAATATACACAACCGCTGCACACACTGAGGCCAGTGTTACTGCCTGCCGGGGAGCACAGGGGTTAAATGGGATCTATTCTGAGATATCCAGACTACAGGGCTGTGTGTGGGATGTATTATGAATTAATTGAACCTAAATCAGTTATTAGCAATCATGTACGGGCTGTGCATAGTGCAAGCTATTGTTCTCTGTCATTCTCTGTTATCAGCCATTTCAGACAAGGAAACTGACAACAGTCTAATGTAAATGTAAATACTGACAGTATGTCTGCTCTGCATAGGGAAAATATCCTCCCCCCCATCACAGCTCAAATATCAATTCAGCTAAACTGCTGAAACTGTGATGTATATATAACAATATTATTCATATATTTTCTACTAATGTCTCCCTGTATGTTATGTGTGCTGAGTCTTGCTGAGGATAGCAGGGATGATTTGCATCCTGCCCATGACACATAATACACTTTCTCATGTGCAACGTGCTGATGACATACGTATCGTCCACAGACCTGATTTAGACACTATTTTGGCTGAATTAAACTTGGTTTACTATTCTTGCATATTAAAGTCTGTGGGGTTTACTTTGATGCACCCTCTCATCGGGGGTCCTGGATGTTCTTTCACTTATAACCTGTAGGTGGAGCTGTTGTCATTGTTGTCAATGATGAGGTTTGGTCTGTTGAGGTGTTGCCTATAGCAACCAATCAGATTCTAGTTATCGTTTATCTAGTACATTCTAGAACATGATAGATATAATCCGATTGGTTGCTATGGGCAACACTTCCACCTTTCCTTTTTTTTGAAGGCTGGATAAATCTATCCCTAAGTGCTTTCCCCAGATAACATACCACGGAGGAGCATTATAAGTAGACACGTTATAAAGGACATTAGCCATGTGCTCCTGCGATGTTCCAAACATGACGTGAGCAATCCTCTGTGGGATAATTAGACGAGTAATGGTAGATACCGCAGGTCAGCCCAAACAGACAGCGGTTTCAAAGGTGGCATTTGCTGCACATTGTGCCATTTCGGCCCCTGGCCATCCCGTTGCTCCTGGAGCGGAGGTTTTAGAAGATGGTAAGTATGAGCCAGTCATTAGCCGCAAGACTGGCAGCTGTTGGCGACCCTGATTGTTCTTCACCATTTATCACAACCCAATCTCGTTCCTCTTCTGGTGCTGGAGAAGGCTTGTGCTGAATGGGCACACAACTAGTTTAAATGACCCTTACCCTAAATACATAGATGGGCGTTACAGCCAGGAAAGCAGAAGTGGTACTGTGCGGTTGTCTATGCATCTAGTGTAAAACCCTTACTGACATCCAGCTAACAAAACAAGAAAAGCGACATTATGCATCTGTACAGAATAACACAGATACAGAGACTGACATCCAGCTTACCAGAGGGGAATTTCTGCCATGGATGTTACTAGGACTCTGTAATTACCTATATAGCCTGACTTCGATTTGCATTTTTCTAAGGAGAGGTCCAGCTGTCACCCAAATTGGACCATCCTCCCTCCCCGGCGTCCCTTTGTTTCCCCACCAGCGTACAGAACAAGAGAAGTAGCACTGAGCAGTTAATCTAAATATAGGTTATTTTTGTCTTCTTATTTGCTCTTCCAAGGACAAAAGTTCTGTTCTTATTAGGGGCAACACTTCCACTTTTCCTTTTTTTCAGAAGGTTTGATAAATCTACCCCTAAGTGCTTTCCACAGATAACATACTACGGGGAGCATTAGAAGCAGACACGTTATAAAGGAGATTAGACATTTGCTTGTGCGATGTTCCAAACGTGAAGCGTGACGTGAGCAAACCTCTGTGAATTTTGCACAGTCATCGGGATAATTAGACGAGTAATGGTAGAAACCGCGGATCAGCCCAAACGGCAGAAAAATCTGCCAGGTTTTGTATCTACCACTATCGTGTACCACTTCCAGACAGCCAACCCCATATGCAGGCGAACAGGTCCATCATAATTCTCAGCTCCAGGCTCACTAGACCCGTATTCCGGCATTGGTCTGGTACATAGTTTCCAGGATGTCGGAGGTCTGCAGGCCCGGGATCAATGCTGTAGCTGACACCATACTACAGACACTACAGTCTGACCTGCCTGTGCGATAAGAATGGGGAACAATGTCTGCCAGAGAGGCGGCTGCAGTGCGGGGGGAGGAAGGGGCTGAGTGTTACACAGTTAATGATAAACCAGAAATAACACATCGCTTGTGAGTGAAATGATCTGGGCAAACAGAAGGTAAATCTTCTAGATAAGGAGAAAATAAACAGTATGTACTTCTCCGCTTCTCCGCTTCCCGGCTCCAGTATCATTTACTAACCCAGTGGATCCCAATCTTTTTCAGTTCAAGGCACCCTTAGGGTTTCCATAATTTTTTCAAAGCACCCCTAAGCCATAATAATTACCAAGTAGTCCCCTGACTTGCTTTCCACTGGCCCTGTCCGAGGCACCCCTGTGAGATCGCCGAGGCCCCCCCAGGGAGCCTAGGCGCACAGTTTGGGAACCACTGTACTAACCACAAAAACCCCCCAGACCTGCTTTTCTTATTCACTTTGTGTCTCCGCCTAGTGCGTTCTTAGGTGTACGCCCACTTCGCATTACTTGAAAAATGCACAGGATGGAAAGTGTGAAACATCACTTCAAAGTCCAACCTGCGATCACCTTAGGGCCAAATCCTTTGTTCAGTTACATATTTCTACTAATATACTGCCGCTATTACGCCATACTTGTCTACTCTCCCGGAATTTTGTAGGCATCCTTCCAGAGCGATATTAAGCCCCGCCTCCTGCGAGGCAATGCTTTTAATTTGCCTATATCCTAACAGGGGGCAGGGCCACGGTGGCACAATAGTGTTGCCACGCCCCTAATACACCTGTCACATGACCAGGTGACGCAGGGGAGGTTTTAAAAGTCGGCAAGTATGATTTACCCTCATTTATGGCTTAAATTAATCATTGCCGTGAGGGGGCACCGGGACGGTGTTTATAACATGTCTCAGTTTTGTGTGTTGTGTGTGTGTGACATGATCTTATTCAATTAAAGTGCAAAAGGTGACGCCACTAAAAATGGAGGATGAGACGCGGTCACCGTCACGTCAGAGATGCTATAGATTTCAAGTCTTTTTTTCTGAGGGTTGAGCCCCCTTCCGCAAAGCAAGAAATGACCCCGTCCATGCCACCTCTTCATTTATGTAATCCGCAAAACAAAATACTCTTTTCAGCTACTGCTGCAAAAGTATTCATACCCATGGGCCCAAGGAATGCCTTTGATACACCCAGATCCCACCCACCATATCAGACAAATCTTTGCAACCGACACAGATGCTGCCATTTTGGCGCAATTGCGTGAAAAAATAAACGTGACGTCGCAAGAGCAATTGCTCTGAGGAATTGCAGTTTGTTACTAACCCTTCACGAGTTCCTTCCATAGTTATCATTACCGATGTGTGTAGTTTGATAAATGTTAGATGCTGGGAGTGGAGTCCAAATTAATTTTTACGAAACGCTGGCGGTTCTCATGATTCTAGTTAGTCAACTTTCAAAGCCCACCTGAGAAAACGCTGGGCGATACCACGTCAGTAAATATATCTCCACTTGGACAAAGTGCTATTTAATTCAGCAGTTTGGACCATGCAGCACAAAGAACAGCCTAAAACACACACACACACCTGACAACCCTCACAGCCTGTAAAACAACAGCACAAAGTCATTGTTCCTGGGGACAATAAGTAGAATGTGTTTCTGTGTGTAGATAACAGAATAGGATACAGCAGAAGATTTATGTGTTAATTGGAAGAACTGCAGGAGGCGGGGACTGAATATAATTGGGGGGGTGGAGATTTGTCAGGAACAGGTTAGGTCAGCCTCTCAGGTGAAACTCCTTACATACACCTGCTAACATTCCTGAAACTTTATTCCCCTGCGTCTATCAGGTAAACTCATTCTAGTTAGTTATATCACCTTCCTGGATGATTACAAACAGCATATTTCGGGGCTATTTACCTGCCTGAAGGATTATAGTTACACCTTACTGGACTATCCCCTTACCTGGATCCTTGTAACACCCTTCTCTGAGCTAGTGACCTACCTGTACTCAGACAGGTCTCTCTCCTCACCTGGACCCTCACAGATTCCTCTCTGAGCTGCCTGGACCTTCACAGAAAGAGGGGGGGACTTTATTTTAGGAATGGAAAAACACCTCTTCTACCTTGTGTTGTTGCTGGCAGGTAAGTGACACAACTCTTTGCAGTGCTACTAGGTTGGGTAACCTGTATGTAACGTGTAGCGACAGGCTGGAGCCTCTCTTGGAAAATCTGTTTGGTTTTTTTCAAATGTTGTGTTTGGGGTTTGCAGGTCTCTGGGTGTTTTGTGGAGTCTGAACGGCTGAGTGCACTAATTGGAAGTGTTTAGGACTTTGGTATTCCAGGTTAATTATGCATTGCCTTCTTTCTGCTGTATGCAGGGATACGTTAATTTATATGGCTCAGTGCGGTGTTATAAAATATACCTCCCAACTGCCCTGATCTAGGTGGCACTCTCCTGCGGATCAGTTGTGTGATACGCACTTCTGATGGGTGACCTTTCAATGCTGAGCGTACCTTGGCATTGAAAGGGTGTTATTTGGGGAAGGCTGTTTGGGGCGACCCAGAACTTTTGAAAGCCGTAGGACCACCACCCCACTGGGGAAGTAGCAATCACCAATGGGACAGACCACATCTCCCCCTAGTGCGCACGCCACTGTGAAGCCCTCACGCTGTCCTGATTTAGGGAAACCAAAAGCCTGAAGGTATGTTTAAAGGTACCTCCCAAAATCCCAATAAACCATACAAAATGGATGTAGATAAATGCAATAGAAAGTAAATATTATAATCCACTTAAGTAACTCTATGACCAATGCGGTCAAGTTAAATCTATATTCATTATGGCCATGACCCAGCTCTCTGATCCTGTCCTGGTGACCTTCAGTCAAACACTACTCTGAACCTCCCACAATGTCCCTGTATAATTCGGATGTGCAGATTTGTGACACTTATTGGTCAGAGGCCATTACTGCTATGACTTTAATTCTCCTCCTTCTACGTGAAGACCGTTTCAAATAAGGAGTGGGAAGTTATTGACTTTGACCTATTGCTCAACGGCAGTGATTACAGATTAGCTCAGACGGTATGTAAGTAATTGTGGGGTTTATTGTGCGTGGATGGCTTGTTCTGTAATGTGAGTCTCTCTCTGTACATCCTGTACTCTCGGAGGAGAATTTGGACTCCTCTTCCTACATGGTCATAAATTGGCCAGTGGTGTCTTCTAGTATCGGTTACAATAAATGTTATTTACTTCCGGATTCCACAGATTGTCATCCAATCACAGGCCTCTTGCCCACTTTGAATTCTGATTTTTGAATGTTCTTGTAAAGGAAATGTTGGGGGGTGCTGTAGACTGTGGTAACAGAAACCCCACACTTTGATTTAAATAAGCTTTCTTCAAAAAACCATTAAACTGCATCTCTCATGTTTTGTTAATTTAAGATACCATATTCATAGACGTCAACACTTAAATACACATCACCTGGTAGGAATGAAGGAGAGACGGTGGATGGGTGAGAAATTAAACCATACTATCTAGTTTCCTGGAGGGTCCAAGAGACTCCCAAAATTTGGGTAGTTCTCTCAGACCCATGTGAGAACAAGTTTGTCCAAGTGAATTGGGTGGGACTGTGGCTTCAATGACACTATTTGCTGCAAATTGTGCCATTTCGGCCCCTGGCCATACTGTTGCTCTTGAAGGGGAGGTTTTAGAAGGTGGTAAGTATGAGCCAGTCATTACCGGTAAGACTGGCAGCTGTTGGCGACCCTGACTGTCCATTTATCTCAACCCAATCTCCTTCCTCTTCTAGTGCTGAGAAGGCTTGTGTTGAATGGGCACAAAACTAGTTTAAATGACCCTTACCCTAAATACACTCAGGGTGTTACAACCAGGAAAGCAGAAGTGGTACTGTGCGGTTGTCTATACATCTAGTTAACAAAACAAGAAAAGCAACATTATGCATCTGTACAGAATAACACAGATACAGAGACTGACATCCAGCTTACCAGAGGGGAATTTTCTGCCATGGATGTCAATAGGACTCTGTAATAACCTATATAGCCAGTTGTCACCCCGGTATGGACCCCCCACATCCAGCAGCATACAGAATAAGAGAAGTAGCACTGAGCAGTTAATGTAAATATAGGTTATTTTTGTCTTACAAGGACAAAAGTTCTGTTTTTTTCTGTATTGTTGTGAAACCTGCCCTGTAAGTGCCCAGGGCAGTGACAAGAAATGCTCCGTGTGCAGAAGTTATTGTAAGAACATCCCATAGTAAGTGTCTTGGTGAGAATAAACCTAATTTCCATTGTGTGCAGGTATTGGGTGAAGGACTAGGCGGGTCGTGTTCCTGACACATTTCCCCACAATCATTGTCAGACGTCCTCGCTGATGAGTAATCTTGTTGTCATGTTGCTGTGTGAGATGTGTAATCGGGGTTCAGTGTTGCACTGAACACCCCTAGATCTGAGTACAGACTAATGTCCCTTACACCAGGGGCGCTCTTACCCACTGCACCTGATTTTATGGCGATTGGCACCATTAGGGGTGTTCAGTCTGGAATACAGGCACTTGGTGTGAATACAGCTGTCTCTACCCACAAAGCTATGAACATGCAGATGGCGGCGTGAGGGCTGCTGGGGGTACATAGGTAGATCTATAAACGTCACCTATCATGGTTCTAATAACCATATCTGAGGGGAAGAATTTATTGACCTAGACACTTTCAGCCTCCGACCTCACATCTGTATGATCAGACGGGGGCAGGGTGGCTACAAGACCCTTTTAAATAATAAGCAGTAAAATAAAAGCAATGGTCTGTGGCACAATGTTCTGGTCTTTCCTATTTATACCCTATACTGAGACGATGTAATCCAGACGTCCCTGGGGCCATATAGCAGCAATGCGGGTTGAGTTGACATTAGTGTAGAATAGAGAACACATTTTTACTGAAGCGTTGACTGGTTGGGGGGTGGAGGGAACACCCTGTGTGACTGCACAAATTAATTATCTCCCAGGATCTAGGTGCTTTTTGAAGTCACACATTGCTGACCTCCTTATATATAATTCAGGTGTCTGGAATATCTGGTTAGCAATTTGCAAGAACACACATCAAATATTGTCCTAGTGGATTATAGTGGGTGTCTGAGAGATGTGCTGTATACTGTACTGCTTCTGTACATAGGTTACCTGTGTTTTCTGGGTGTACAGGGAATGTCACTTCAGAACACAATGTTATATATTCGGGTATTTGTGTTTACAAAATTTTCTGCACTAACTTATGTATCTAGGATTACAGCATTAATGATGTATTGCTACTCTATAGTGTGGGAATGGTGAGTGCGAGTTTACACATTCAGTGAGGAATTGGCATTTTGTGGAATGATGACGCAAAAACGGAACACAGAAGTTTTGTTGGTAGAACTTTGAACCTCTGTCCGATCTGCCTGCAGCAGCTTCACTCACATCTACAGAACAGTTTGTGCAGTTTTGTGGCTGATTGGTTCCCTGTCTCCCCCCCAAGGGGTCGCTCATCATCATCATTTATTTATATAGCGCCACTAATTCCGCAGCGCTGTACAGAGAATTCGCTCACATCAGTCCCTGCCCCATTGGAGTTTACAGTCTAAATTCCCTAACACACACACACAGAGACAGACAGACACATAGACTAGGGTCAACTTGTTAGCAACCAATTAACCTACCAGTATGTTTTTGGAGTGTGGGAGGAAACTGGAGCACCTGGAGGAAACCCACGCAAACACAGGGAGAACATACAAACTCCACACAGATAAGGCCATGGTCGGGAATTGAACTCATGACCCCAGTGCTGTGAGGCAGAAGTGCTAACCACTGAGCCAATAGTGTTATACAGTGCTGCTATACTGGGAGATGTTACAGTGGATCTGTCTTCTACATATAAAGGAAGCTATTCTCGAATATAAGAACCGGTGATCACTGTGAGCCCCAACCCGGAAATTTGGGGTGGGTCTGTGAAGGTTGTCCGTCCCCCTTCAATAAACAAAGCTGATCTTTCCGTAACTTAAACTTCTGGTGGGCCAAAATGAGCGGGGCTAGTGAGGGTAGGTTCTCGCAACTGTTTTACCTTATCTGAGACCCCCAGTGTGGGATGGGTTTTATGACTGGAAGGTGAGACTGCACAGCTCATGCCTTGTAGAAGTAAAATCCTCACCACTAATAGTGCTGTGACATGAGATGTGACTTGTCCCCATCATTCATTATCAGTTGTTTGTTTATGCTGCCCTCCTCCCGTTCACATAGCTGCTGTGGTCTATGATACCACTGCTAACGCTGCAAATTAAATACATTTAATATGAGTTCTTGTTGAATATTCTGAGTAATTTGGGTAAAGATCTACTAGTCCAAAATCATTCTGGTACGTTGTTGTTAGAGGGTAAGCTCCACGGGCTAGGGACTGATGGGAATTATTTAAGGTTATCTGTACAGTGCTGTGTAATATGTGGGCTTTATAAATAGAAGATATTAACAATCGGACAGTTACAGATGACTTGGTGTAAACAAAGAGGCTCTTATCTCCCTAATTATCTGCTGTTAGTCTTCTCTTGTTTAACCTGTTCCGAAAGCAAACACCAGATGTTTTAATGGCATGGCCTCGGTTGTGTCCATAGCTGGGCGTGCGACTTCACACAACTGTATACCTGCAGAACCTGTAATACATTATTACAGGTACATCGTAAGAAGACACCTGTCACATGTCTGACAGTGAGTGACGGTTGGCACTGGTCCGACCTGTAGCTTATTGGAATACATGCAGGGGCTGGCTGGCAAATTGTATCCCGGGGCGCCGATACCTGACTCTGCAGTCTATTAGGAACATTTTAACGGAAAAATAATGCAGGTGACCCAGCCCGCGGTAGCCCCTTACAGGACCGGCCCGGGGGGGGGGAAAGAGGCCCCCATGCTCCTCAGCTCATGAATTTATGGTTTTACATAGCTAGATCAGGAAACCCCTTCCCTCCGAAGAACGGGCGCTAAACAATGCCCCTACATAGTGGCACTGTACTATTCAGCAGCCACGGTGCTGTATTGCACTACAATACAGCACAGACACTTCTTTGACAGCGCCGCGGCTGCTGTATAGTACAGTGCTGCCGAAATGGAGCTGCTGCGCATGCGCGGCCGCATGCGCAGCAGCTCTCTATATTTTTTGGGGGCCCCTGCTAGATATCACAATAATAAGACTTGTCCTGCAGGATCTAGTTATCTCACTGGTTAAGCTAATGGCAGCACAGCCCATAGACTGGGGTGTGTATGTTTAACAGATCCAGTCACAATGTCAATAGGCAAATTCCAAAGTCACTAAAACTGCAGTTTCCCAGGGATTAAGATGGTAAATAAGATAAACTAAAGAATGTATCCACTGTAAAAAAGGCGACACTGTGTTTATATTCCGCAGCCTTTCTCTCCGAGTCCTGAGATGTTTGAGCCGTCTGCTGGGCTGCGCTGTACTCAAATACTGACCGTTAGTCCGTCGGCTTGTGTCCTCTTTATATGGGGAGGGGGGCTTGGAGAAGTCCAGTGTGTTTCTGAGATTTTCCTCCACTATTCACTGGTTTTCTAGGTTAGATTGTGTCGTCTTCAGCTAGTTTATCACAAAAGGAAACAAACAAAACCACCGCACAATCCCCCAACCCCCACAATTCAGGAACTTAATCCACCCAGGCCCAGAAAAGTATAAAAAAATATTCGTACCCAAGTTACCTTCAGGGTTTGTAAACAGTTTTTACAGATTGATGTTACAAGTTGTCTGGTATGTAGGAGACAAGTGTTCTTTAATCCGTAACACTTTGGAGGTTTGAAATTGAATGTACTCTTATTGTCCCTGTGGTCGTCTGCTCTAAACTTCTAACTTTACATTTTTATTTAATTTTTTTACATTTTTAACACCTAATATTCTTGCTCCATGAATCCCGACTGGTTATATCTCAAATTTGAATTCAGACCAGTACCTGTTTTGTCAAATAAGAGCACTTAGGGCTATATTTACTAAGCTGCGGGTTTGTAAAAGTGGGGATGTTGCCTATAGCAACCAATCAGATTCTAGCTGTCATTTTTTAGAAGGTACTAAATAAATGAAAGCTAGAATCTGGTTGCTATAGGCAACATCCCCACTTTTTCAAACCCGCAGCTTAGTAAATCTAGCCCTTAGACTCTCTGACAAAGGTGTGTTTATGATGTCATTGTAGGATGACGTTCCTGCCGGCTTCCGTCACTACCTCTGCCTCAAAAAAATAAAATAAATATATAATTAATGGAAAATATGTTCACTTTGATGGATCTTTTATCATTTACTGCTTTACGATTGTACAGCTGTTAAAGTCTTACAGTAAATAGAAACCGAATAGTAAAACAGTAGACTGTAAACATCAGTTTGCTATTAAACTATATTGTGTTTTTGTTTCAGATCTTGTAAAGTGACACAGTTGATAGAACAGGAATGTAATAAAATGAGAGATTAACAAAATACTGTCAACATAGACTGTGCGAGAAAATTATACTCTCAATGCCCCCCCCCCTCCATAAAAGATTATTGCGTGGTATCAGTAACTGACTTAGATTGGCTTTATTTGATAATTAATCAAATAATACATTCAGAAGTTTGTTCGTTTTTTTTTTTTTAAATCAACACATTCTATAAAAAATAAAAAATAAATAAATATATATATATATGTGTGCACATGCACGCACAGAGTCTTGGCCAAAAATTTTGAGGATGTTATTTTTCATAAAGTCTGCTGCCTCAGTTTTTTATGATGGCAATTTGCATACACTCCAGAATATCATGAAGAGTGATCAGATGAATTTGCGATCAATTTCAAAGTCCCTCTTTGCCATAACAATGAACTTTATCCCAAAAACATGACCACTGCATAGCAGCCCTGCCACAAAAGGACCAGCTGACATCAGGTCAGTGATTCTCTCATTAACACAGGTGAGTGTGTTGACGAGGACAAGGCTGGAGATCACTCTGTCATGCTGATTGAGTTAGAATAACAGACTGGAAGCTTTAAAAGGAGGGTGGTGCTTGAAATAATTGTTCTTCCTCTGATAACCATGGTTATCTGCAAGGAAGGACGTGCTGTCGTCATAGCTTTGCATCAAAAGGGCTTCACAGGCAAGGATATTGCTGCTAGTAAGACTTCACCTAAATCAACCATTTATTGGATAATCAAGAACTTCAAGGACAGAGGTTCAATAGTTGTGAAGAAGGCTTCAGGGCGCCCAAGATCATCCAGCAAGTGACAGGACCATCTCCTAAAGTTGATTCGGCTGCGGGATCGGGGCACCACCAGTGCAGAGCTTGCTCAGGTATGGCAGCAGGCAGGTGTGAGTGCATCTGCACGCATAGTGAGGTGAAGACTTTTGGAGGATGGCCTGGTGTCAAGAAGGCCAGCAAAGAATCCACTTCTCTCCAGGAAAAACATCAGGGACAGACTGATATTCTGCAATAGGTAAAGGGATTTAACTGCTGAGAACTAGGGTAAAGTAATTTTCTCTGAATCCCCTTTCAGATTGTTTGGGGCATCTGGAAAAACGACTGTTCGGAGAAGGAAAGGTGAGTGCTACCATCAGTCCTGTGTCATGCCAACAGTAAAGCATCCTGAGACCATTCATGTGTGGAGTTGCTTCTCAGCCAAGGGAGTGGGCTCACTCACAATTTTGCCTACGAACACAGTCCTGAATAAAGAATGGTTCTAAAACATCCTCCAAGAGCAACTTCTCCCAGCCATCCAAGAACAGGTTGGTGATGAACAATGCCTTTTCCAGCATGATGGAGCACCTTGCCATAAGGAAAAAGTGATAACTAAGTGGCTCAGGGATCAAAACTTTGACATTTTGTATCCATGGCCAGGAAACTCCACAGACCTTAATCCCATTGAGAACTTGTGGTCAATCCTCAAGAGGCGGGTGGACAAACAGAAACCCACAAATTCTGACAAACCCCAAGCATTGATTAGACAAGAATGGACGGCCATCAGTCAGTATGTGACCCAGAAGGTGATTGACAGCATGCCAGGGCGAATTGCAGAGGTCTTCAAAAAGAAGGATCAACACTGCAAATATTGACTCTTTGCATAAACTTAATGTAATTGTCAATAAAAGCCTTTGACACTTATGAAATGCTTGTAATTTTACTTCAGTATACCATAGTAACAAAACACTGAAGCAGCAAACTTTGTGAAAACCAATACTTGTGTCTTGGCCAAAAGTTTTGAGACTGACTGTATATTTTTTTTTTTTTCCCACGAATTTAATCTCCTCCGGCAATTTATGTGCATTGTCCTTCTTATTGATGGGTGTGTATTGTTTAGAGAGTATTAAGTCGGTGAAGTGTATAAAGAAAGCCGGTATGATTTATTGGATCATTTTTATTTAATGGTATGTATTGTGTATATAATAATGATGGATCTGATCTATTCTAATCGCACTGTAAGTCTGTGAGTTGCTGCCTCTCCTTTGTAGAAAGGTGTTAGGGAATCTGTTTTGTCATTTGGGGTTATTTATTTGTATATGTTTCATTCATTGTCGTTTTTTTTTTTTTTTGTAAAGTGCCAAAAAATTTCCCAACGCCGGACAGTCCGCATAAACATCACATGAGTTACACATAATAAAACGTGCAAGTATAAAGTATACTAGTACAATTACAGGTAAATGCATCATTAAAAACAAATTACCAAGTGCAAGTTAATTAGAGAGCTCGTTAACAAATGCCACAAAAATTAGCCAGTGCAAACACATTACTACTTTACAAGGTCTGTTTACCCTTACGGTAACTGGAAGCAGACTTTTATTCGGTGTATGATCTATGGAGCATGTGTAATAAAGCCTGGTCCCTGTGTTGCTCAGAAATGGAGAGCAGGGGCCCCACTCACTGCTGGGCCCCATGGCAGCCACATCCACTGTGGTGGGTTTTCCACTGCCAACCGTGTACTCCTTCCCCCACAACCCACCTTTCTGTTGTGCAATGAGGTAACATTGTTCCCATCCCCCCCTTCTTCAGATGGCCAGCAGAGGGTGCTATCATGCCCTGAGCAGAGCAGGCTGGAATGACAGTCTTTTGTCTAAGGCTGTCTTTATTCTATAAAGGGGGTGGGAGCATAATGCTATTTCATAGAGGTGTGACATTCTGGGGCTAAATCTGAGCATTCCGCTCTTCACCTGCACCATATTTGTAAATTCTCATATCTTGTAATTTGTAGTCTTTGAATAGAGCTGAAGTAGGTGTGCAGTGCGAGTGGGGTAGAACTAGGGGCCCTAAGGCCAAATTCCACTAGTGAAACGTGCAAAGTTTTATGACCAAAAGTTGAATGAGACTAATAATTTGCAGAACGACTTTTAAAGCTATGCACATCTCAAGTACACAGATTTTTATTCTAAATTGACAAACTCCTAAGACGATAACAGGGGGAATGGAAAATGGGTGGTGACAGTGATGCAGGTGAAGAGGTAGCGAGCAGTCAACTCATTTTATATGATGCAAGCTCTGTGGGCCTATAGTCTTATGTGAATTCATATACTGTATGGTGACATATTGACAAGTTGCGTATTGGCTACATATTAGTATGTAAGGCCATATTGGTGTATACTCGCCCTTGACTTATTTCTTGTTCTGTATGGCGCTGCAGATTCTGTAGCACCTATATAAATAATTATACTGCCTGTGAAGTGTGAGGCTATATGGAGGTATACTGGCTATGTGGGGTGTGTGATGCTATATGGAGGTATACTGGCTATGTGGGGTGTGTGAGGCTATATAGAGGTATACTGGCTATGTGGTGGTGTGTGATGGTATATGGAGGTATACTGGCTATGTGGTGGTGTGTGATGGTATATGGAGGTATACTGGCTATGTGGTGGTGTGTGATGGTATATGGAGGTATACTGGCTATGTGGTGGTGTGTGATGGTATATGGAGGTATACTGGCTATGTGGTGGTGTGTGAGGCTATATGGAGGTATACTGGCTATATGATGGTGTGTGAGGCTATATGGAGGTATACTGGCTATGTGGTGGTGTGTGAGGCTATTGCCACAAAGTGCAGTGTGTTGCTACACTTTTGCTATAATAATTTGTCTAGATTTGGCAGTTCACTAACTTATTGTCACCAATCTGTCGGTTTCCTGTGGGTCTGCAAATCTGTCGATACTATTACTGTACAGTATCTGGTGTCTTCATCACTGGATCATGGGTTAAGACTAAACTGACATTATTAGGGGTCATAAAGATATGGGGGGTGGTTAGAATTGATCTGGACAACGCCTTTTTTACGCCATGTTCATAGAGAACGCAACGCTTAGAAACCACCAGGGGAATGGCACTGGTATTAGTGGTATCATCTTTTGTACCAGAAAAGCCAGGGTAGCGCCCAATAAAACCCACCACATCATGATCACAGGAGAGAGGACCGAACCAAGGCCCAATATAATGTGTAAATATCTCTGGCTCCGTTCTCTTGGGGAGTAACTTTGCAGTTTAAATAATTTATGTATACATCAGTCACATGTGTGCTGATCATTGTGATTTACATTATTTCTGCCTCAATAATCCTTTTATAATTGTTTTTTCTTTTACAGCTTTGGACTTTGCATCCTGTCAAAGTAAGTAAATGTCTATGTATACTGTTATATTGTACTGCATATTATGTCCTTATAAATGGTCTATGTATACGATTATGCCATACAACCATGAATAATATATCCTTTATAAACTGTTCTTTGGGCAGTCACTGGTGACTCCAGTATGCTAAGAAATATATGTAAGGAATGTCTTGTTCCCTGCTGTGTATAATGTACAGCAACTATGGTCCGCATGGTATAATAAGTGTTTGTCCGTTTGGAGGGCCACAGGTATATATTATTCAGTTTGTATAAGGTGCTAACACATTACACACCGCTGTCAGGCGCAAACGCAGGATTTGTAGAGGGGGGTTTCCACACAACACCGCCAGTGGGCGTGACCAGCATGCATGGGGGCGTGGCTATAATTTTAGACAGTGCTTGGCTGCTCTCCAACTCTTCCTATCCCCATAATATACACGGGCAATGCTGCGTGCACTACTGTTAGGTGCAGCTCTCCCTTTTCAAGCAGAGCCGTGTGAAGCGGGGGCAGGGTCCAGCCACCTCAATTATACAGTGCCCCAGGCTTGGAGGGGGCTACCAGGCACTAGAAACCCCCCCCCCCCCTCCCCCACCCTCGGTTTTCCTATGGCTGTATAATGTGTAGAAATTGCAGGATAAGTGGTCACGCAAGAGATATAGAGGTCCCTGGCCATTTAAACTAATAATAGTAGGTTGTGTCATACAGGAGATTCAGACAGTAAGGGCCTGGTTAATGTTCGGACATACATCAGTTTCCTTAATGTATCTTGCATGAAACAGCTCTGACCAGGAATGGATGTTATGCCAATGAGCGGAACTGTAGGAAATTCATGTCTGAACGCCACTTACGACGACGGTCTATGTCTTGAGAGCCAGAACGGGGGGAGAGAAGGGACGGAGTAACTTAGGCAATGTACAGTAAGGACACGCTGAAGGTTGTCTGTCGTAGATGCAGCAGGTTCAAGTCCTGTGTTTCTCGTACGTACGCTTGTTTTCGATCATATCATTTGCACCAGGGCAGGTGTAAGTGCTGACGGATACTGATGACTGACACTGCATTGTCTATGATGGTTGCACATATGCATGTTGCTAGCTAGCACAGGACCTATGTACGCATTGCAAGCATCGTTGTGTAATGTAAAAAAAAAAAAAGTATTGGTTATTAGAAGTTGTTTTATGCATTGTAATGTGACCTTTCCTTGCACTTACTGGTGTGTTCTGTGTAGAATGAAAAAGTTCTCTTGAGATCCACTTCGATTTGAATACAGACAGTTGGAACTTCGCACAAGTTCTGTGCGCTTTGTAAACCTGCAACTTACGCACAAGTTCCGATAGGAAAAGAATAGAATGTGAGGAAACGTGGAGTGATAAAGTGACATGGAGGGGAAATGGGGAGGAAGGTTAGGAGTCTAGAAACGAGAGCATTTTTGGCGAGATCTATAAAATGTCCAACTAAAATCCCACTGTCCCAGTTACTTATAGTTACTAATTACCATGGCCAGGGGCCAGGGGGGCATCTGCCCCCCGGGCCGGGCCCATAGAAGGCTATCTTGACCTGGGTCAATGGGCCACCAGCACTCTTTGCCCTTTAAAATAGGCTGCTAATTTGAGTCTTGCCCCCCAGACTGAACTTTGCCAGCCCTCCCCTGCCAGGGGCAAAAGTAGATCTTTGTTGTAAGGGCCATTATGTGCTGCTAACGGGTGAAAAGGAAACTCCTTTGGAAACGCACACATAGCATACGAGTACTAACAAAATCTGTTTTTATAGTTCACAATCGCATCGTTGGAGGACAAAGTGGCGTCATTACGAGTTGGCCGTGGCAAGTCAGCTTGCGGTACAATCAACTGCATGCTTGTGGAGGGTCTCTGATATCTCAACAGTGGGTCCTGACAGCCGCCCATTGCTTCCCAACGTAGGTGTTCCATGTATGAGAGCGTGTCGGGGGTCTCCCCTATATAAGGGGTGTTAGTCCTTTACTTCTTCTGGCCTTCCTTGGTTTCGGGCTCCCTGACACATTCTAGGGACCTTTTGCACAGACTGTAATGAAACACTATTGTGTGTGGTTTTTGATGCTTTTAAATGTAGGCAGCTCTTAAGGATACAACCGTAAAGTCTGTTATTTTAGTGCTATTCCCTTTTTATTGGTTTGGAATCGCTGTGTTTAGATTCTCTGTGTTTCTACAACAATTGCCAGGTTTCACTTTGCTAATCTCTCTAGGGTTATTGAGGCTACAGTCGAAGTGCCTATTGTTTGCAGCGGAAATCGAGACTGTTGCTTATCTCCAACAATACAACTGCTAAATTATTTTATTAATCCCAAACACTTATTAACCATAAAATGCTAAAGGTTCTGGCTAAAGTGAAATAATTGACAATAGTGTTCCATTTTACTTTTATTAAAGTGTGTATATATATATATATATATATTTATTTATTTTTTAAATTGCAATGACCCTGATGGTTTGTTGCTGCAGACTTTTGGCACCGGTCTGGTATATAGATTAGTGTTGTGGTGCTGCCACATATCTAGCGGTGTGACTGTGCTCTGCTACTTTATGGGGATTGTTGACACTGTTGCGCTGACGTATTTTCCACACTCTTCCCCCAGGGAACACGCGTTTAGTGATTATGAGGTCGTCGTTGGAACAACCAGCCTGAAAATCACGGACTCCACTGTCATCACAGTGCTTGTAGCCAATGTGCACAAGTACCCTGGGTACAGCCAGGACGCCTACTCCTGGGATATCGCCCTGGTCCAGCTTGCGAATCCAGTGCTCTTAAGTAGCGCTGTAAATATCATTAGGCTGCCCTCCGCCAACGTGCAGTTTCCAGCCGGGATGAAATGCAAGATCACCGGATGGGGCAATATTCATCACTCGGGTAAAGAGTTTGTAAAATGACAGCTGGGATGTTGCTGTGTCTGGTGGTTGTAAATGAGATGTCATCTATTCTTTTTATTTTGTGTCTCTGCAGTAACCCTCCCGGACCCGCAAACCCTGCAGGTGGGACAAGTCACAATCATCAGCAGAAAGACCTGTAATTGTCTGTATCACATCAACCCTACCGAAGAGACACTGTCGTCCATCCAGGCTGATATGATCTGCGCGGGAGCGACGGATGGCTCTGTGGACGCCTGTCAGGTAGGTGTGAAGCTCATGGGAGGTCGTAGCCAGACCAGGAATTACATGTTGGTGCTGTTTGACTTTATAAGGGCAATAAAAAGCTTCTCCTTTATTCATCTCTGCATGAAGCTAGCCATCTTCTGGGCAGTTATGAATATTCATAAGTATTAATGATCAAGGACAACCCATGTACTGGCGGGAGCATGCTCAGTGTGCTCCTGAGAACATAAAGCTGCCAGCTTTCAGCACATAGTCATGAATTGGTTACCTGGTCCTGCTCCGGACCAGGACCAGGTCCAGGGGATGGACAGCAGAAGCAGCTGCGTTGAGCCGGAGTCCATCACCCAATACAGTCATTTTATTTTTCTTCCTGTTTGATTCTATCCGCAGGAGAACGGGGTGTTCCATAAGAAGTCGGCACCTAGTCACCACTTCCTTGATAGATTGGTGTAATAAAGGCATTAAAGCATCATTCCTATGCTGTGATCATGTGATTGTCATGTTTATAACAGCAGTTCATAATCTGTACCTTGGATGTTGAAACACCTTGTCCTACTCTTACACTCGCACCAACTGCTGAATAATGCTTTAGAAATAACAACCAAAACGGTGTCAATAACTGTACATTACAACTGGGCTTTTACTTGCGTTGTACGGTTATAGTTAGAGCACAGGTACACTGGCCAAGGTAGGCTGCAGTGAGGCAACTACCTTCGTTCAGGCTGTTACCTGTCTGGACATCGGTGCTGGGTATCGGTCACCCCTAAATCGGTGGTCTGGATTGGATCCAAGAGAAGAGCGAACACCACAAAACCCACTATTAAGAAGATACACTGTCCATTCTTTATCTAGTGCCCAGGATGGACAGGAGGCCTGTACCTGGCTCCCCTCCTCTGGCACGCACCATAGATATTAACACTGACAGGATGCCCAGAAATCTACCTCCTCCTGAGGCTTTGTCAAGGCCACCTCAAACTACCCTTCTTCCACTCAGGAAAAAAAAGTTAGGTCAAGCCAAGGCCTAGCAATGTATCTTGCTCCCTGTTGTGTAACTTAGTCTATGCTCCATGGTGTCAGGAAGCGGTCCCTACATTCTTTATGGTTTCCTTATGAACTGCAAAAATAATATACTAACTATATGCTCGGGACATTTGGGAGGTACAGAACAACCTCCTCCAACACAGACTCCTGCTGTGACGACCATAATTGATTGAGATCACAACTAGATAAAGGGATGGATTATTCCCAGACATCACCAGTTTCTTTACATTCGTCCACAAAGGGTTTAGCGTCTCTTCATGAGATCTTTAAGCGGCCACTCGTCATAATCATCCATAGAACTATGGTGAACTGAGCGTTGGTTTTTCAAAACCAACCCAAAGGTAGTGTCCAGGTCAAAAACTCCGTTGTCCACACCTGTCTTTTATACCTTGACCTCAAAGGGTAGATCTATCTCTGCCTGATCCTTCTGAGATGTGAGTTAGGGAGCCTTTCTAGGTGTGTAGAAGCTGTGCTAGGTCACTATACCAAGATAAAGCACCAATGACTCTAGTGAGATGGGAGGACACATGCACATCTATCGGGCATTGTAATAAAGGGAGGTTTTAAAAGTGGTCAGTATAATGAGGGAGCACTGTCATTTGTCTTGTGTGTTCAATGAATTTGCATGTATAATAAGGTGAAGGTGATAAATCATGAAGGCTAAGGGCCTAATTCAAAGTGTAAGTAAATGCGTATGTTCTCTGAAGATGCATTTGCATTGTGTCTAACTTGTGAACATGTACACAAACCTTCTATTTCATATGTAATTTGCATGAAGCCTCATTTAAAATGTAATAACCTACCTAATACAGGCGGAGTAACTGCTAACATACGTACAAAAATGTGCACTTTTTTTTTTTCTTTGCTACAATACACTCGGCAAATCCTAATTTATGGCCAAATGACTTGAAGTCTGCATAAGTATCTGCGAATCATTTACAAACCTCTAATTACAAGCAGTTTGGGTGTTTGTCATCATCAACTGCTAATTGCACCTGTCTCTGACACCGGCAAATAAAACCGCTTTTGCAGACGTACTTACGACTACGTCCCAGTCGGAATCTGTAGGCAATTGTTCGAACGCGCCCTTACTGTACATTGCTTACGTTAGAACACCCCTTCCCTCCCTGTCACAACTGCTTAGGCGTAAGTGGCCAAAATAATAACCTGATGGCCTAAATAGCTGCCGTTATGTCCATTCACGGTTTGCGCATGCACAGTGCGGAAAAATGCAGAGAAATTCTATGCAAACGGATGTCTGTCTCACTCTGAATCAGGCCCTCAGTGAGAAACTACAGCAATAACTGTTGCAGCTTCATTGTCTCCATCAGACTCTCTAACACTCCTCATTGTCCTTTTATTTCAGGGTGACTCAGGTGGGCCGTTGTCCTGTTACGCCAATAACAACTGGTATCAGGCCGGGGTTGTCAGCTGGGGAGACGAGTGCGGGTCACCTAACAGACCCGGAGTCTACATCGCCACCATTGCCTATGTCAACTGGATTAAGGGCTACGTTCCAGAAGCTCAGGTGGATGACTTCACGATCGATACGCCACCGGCGGCAGATGATGCGAATGGATGCACCGGCGCAGATGGTGTAGTCTACCCTTACCCGAATGCTGCATCGGCCGTCCTAGTAACCTTTGCTGTCCTTCCCTTGTATTGGCTGACCGCGTATCTGTTGACCAACTTGTAGGCAGCTCGCACTTTGTCCTGAAAGCAGGCTTTCCCATATCAAGCCGATGATGTGATCTCACTAAGCAACCAGATTTCTCCTCACTGTAATTGCGCACTCCACTCTCCAGCTTAAACCCTTACTGTTCACGCTCCTTTCCTTTTAATGGCCGTCTTGTACAGATCTGCTTTGGGTGCGAAGATTCTGTCACTCCAGATTCCGCAGAGAATGACTATTCAAAGGAAATGCCTTGGCCCTCCTACTTGAGGGACAGGGCCCTCGTACTGGCATTTCTGAGGCCGTTAATCTACGGGTGCTTCCACCTACTATACGTAAAGGAATCCTAGCCTTGACTAGAATAGTAGTCTGATCCAGATGTTACATAAGTTCCTCAAAGGTCCATAACAAGAATGACTTAACGCAGAGCGGGATGGGGCGTGTGGGGTGTTATGATCAATCTCCATTCTTACCTCTATGCCCAGTTCAATAATAATAATAATAATAAAAAAAAAATCTGTAATTATTATTTTTTCCATTATATCATTCCGATGTCTTATTAGGAAGATGATGCTGTGTAAGCACTTGTGCATTTTCTGGGATGAAGAGGTGCGTTTTGTTTTTATATATAACGGATGCATACGAAGACTAGATATTTTAGGGTGTACCTTGCCAGAGAATGGATTGGTTCAGACCACACAATGGCTGTGTTCACGCGGAAGGAGCTCCGTAATATGTCTCACATAGGGGTGCCCCGTAGCTGTGCTTTGGCCACGAACAAGGCATGTTGTATGGGTGAATGTCATGACAAGACCCCATCTGGGACGTGGCTGTGAAATGGTTAATCAAAACCAAACCATCTGGTTTAAAATCCCTCCAAAAATATCTTGCACCCAAGTACATCCACCACTAAGATTTTTAGTTCAAGAACTGAATCTTGAAGTCGTCAGTTACTCCGACTGATCTCAAAAGGCAATCGCACCCTACGTTAATCAGAGACACTGTAAACCAAGCAATCCTATCTGGCCTGTGATTGCTTTAAGAATACAGACAGAATGTTATTATATGGCATTAAATGACCAGAAAAACTACACCCACCTACGCTGTCAGGAAATCTGCTGCGTGGGAGGGGTTACAGATGGACAATTTGTCAGTGGCAGACTGCGTTTCTCCCACCCCCCCCCCACAAAAAACTGACAATTTCTACAATCATTTCACTACTTTTTTTAAAGTTTCTGATTTTCTCAAACCCTGCATCTGTCACATCCCGGCAAGAGGTATTTGATTACCTATTGTCTAAGAACAGTTACTGTAACATGTTTTGTAAACCTATTCTAACTCTTCTGGAACATAGAAATATGGGGGTAAATGTATTATACTCCGGTTTCTTCAACTCGCGGGAGTTCGGCGAGATGACAGCTAAACTTTAAAGTGGCGCTGCCTTGTAAACACAAGGTTCCCTTTACAAGGCAGCGCCGCTTTAAATTTTAGCTGTCATCTCGCCGAACTCCTGTGAGTTGAAGAAACCGGAGTACGATACATTTAGCCCATGGTGTGAGTTTCTGTACATATGCATATGAAACATTATTATGTTAGGATTCCTTGGGGAGATATAGTATATGTATAGGTCATTAATAGTTTATCGGGCAAGCTCTAGCTCTGAGATGTCACAGTTCAGTTGTCAAGGGTTACCAGCGCCGTGGAATTAGTGGCACTATATAAATAAATAGGTGTCTTCAGGATTTCTTTAATTATGGACAGGTGAGTTATTCTATTTGGCTGGGTCAATAACCACCCTTTTCTACAGACAGAAATCCTGAAAACATGAACTGTTTGTAGCTCTTGAGGACTGAACTTGGACACCTCTGCTGTAGCTGATTAGATTTAGACAGAAAAAGAATGTATACCAAAAACCTCAAACACTGATTATTGAAAGTATTGCTTTCATCCATTATGTTTCTCATAAGGATTATACATTTGATCTTGGAATGTGACCAACTGTGGTTGTTTCTGGCCAAAGGAATGTTAGCCAATCTTTTAGGATCTTTTAACTGAGCAATATAAAAAAAACAAAAACCCAAAAAGGTGATTGATCTTCCAGGACAACAGGAACTCCCTGAATACACAATTGGGCCAAGTAACAGAAAGAGGGTATCAAAATCCATTAACATCTTGTCTACTTGCACACAGCAGTTTGCTGGAAACCATGTTTTGTAAATTAACGCTAAATTTTATATATTTCCTTAATTATGCTATAATCATGATGTGAACAGAGCCTTTTTTTTCAGAAGTAAATATTAAATTCCTATAGTTGAGATACAATTGGCCTCTATTTAGAAAATAATTTTACCCCACTGTGAATGTCATGTTTACTGATACTCTGTAATGGAAACAAATGTCTCAAATTGTTACTATGATCCTTCTGTATTTCCACTTTTGTTTTCATGATCTTCTGATGTCACATTTGCTAGTAGTATCAAAGAATTTAAAAAAAGAAAAAGTCTCCATAGATGGAAACAGCGAGAACGATGGTTCCCAAATCCAATCCTCATGGTCCAGTAGTATCGTAGGTTTACCCGATCGCCTCCGTCACAAAGGAAATTGCTGGGGAACACACAACGAACAGTGGTTTTTTTTTTTTATTTTATGTACGTAAATAGGGCATATGTACATATGTATCAATCTACAAGCGCATCTAAGAAACACCTTGTTGATTTCAGGTCTAGGGGGGGATCTGCTCTAATAGAGAATACGCTGCAAGATACATTTGTGGAGTATAAAGTCCCAAAAGAATGCACAGAAGGAAAAAAAAAAAAGCATTCAATTCTCACCTGTTAATATAATACGGAGAAAGTTTATTCCCCCTTGAATTACATTAGGATGTTAGTGTCTAATGTACATAAACTGCATTTTTACAGTTGCTCCTGATCAAACACGTTCTAGCATGTATACAGTCATCATCACTTACACCAGACCTGAAGCTGGCACGGTACCATATACCTTAGCGATACCCAAAGCTTTAATCAGACATTGCTGTGTTTGCTGGAGCTTGGCACACCCTTACTGTGCATTGACTGCGTGCATACACCCAGATCCCTCCCTGTTCTGCCCCTGAAGGCGTAGTCAGTCTTATTGTCATTTGCACTCGAAGATGAATTACATACATTGAATTCTCTGGGGGGTATAGTTAGGTTCTGGGCAGATATCGGCATTTACGTCCCTTAGTGTCTACGTTCATGTGTCAGTCATCAATGTATACACCTGTGCTAGGAGATCTGGAAAACATTCACTGTTCAACCAATAAAACAATAAGAGGAAAACCAGGAGAGCTTTTATTCCTGGATTACATAGCTCCATAGTGATTGTCTACTTCCTGCTTGAGCATTGAGATTTGTCCGTCATTAGGGTCACTGTTACCATAACAGACTATACTTAGTCCACATTTCTTGCATGTTTGAGCCCGACCCAGTGTTAACTTTAAAGCTGCATTAGCACCTAGCAATGTTTTCCTAGAGGTGACCCTTTCCCCAAGCTTGTGTCTTAGGGGGCTTTTATAATACACAATTAGCACGTTGAATTTGTTAGCCAACAATGACTGGCTTTGGAGGGTGAATGGCAGAGGAAGGACCAAGCTGAAATCTCTTGCTTGCTGCATTTTCATCCAGCGCAGAGAGAGAAATATAGTGTGAGGCGGGGCAGAAACAGCCTTAGGAAAATGTTTCCCTAGATGGTAATGCAGCTTTGAACTGGCACTACACACCCACACCCACACCCACACACACAAAATAAAACCCCCTAAGACACCATGTATAAAGATATGCATTCATACTTGTAAGTGATCGTTACATTATACAGGTCAAATCAGTGACTTGAAGGGGGGCGTTGTCATGTGTCACAATGGATAACACTGTTCTTTATAAGAAAAGGGCCAACTATTTTGATGACTTGAGCTGTGGGATGTACTTGCAGAAATATGGACAACGTCCCGTTCTAAAGCAGAATAAAAGGAGACGGTACAGTTAGAAATGATACTGTAAGTTTAGATCCACTATAAGTTACGTAGATTAGTCCCTTCTGGCCAGATGTGTAATAAATAATGCAGAGAGACTTACACACAAGTGACACTAATGAAGAGAAGCAGAGACAGGTGATCAGACCAGGTAACATTTATTACACGGTATCAGGGGAAGATATTGCTACATCTATCTTAAGTAGAAGCTTAGAAGCCACCGCACCAGGTCTCTTCCTGCGTTACACATCCTGAACCCCTCCCAATAACACCGCCACACTCGGGCTGCTGGGAGATTGCTCAATATTCCTAACTCTGAAATCTGTTTTAATAGAAAAAAAGTTTTATGTAAAAAAAATGTATCTTGGAAACAGAAATAAAAATGTTTGTTACTCTCTATAGTACAGCATATTATTTCCCAATGGGCTACAACAAATATTCTTTACAAGTAAGAACGACATGTCTCTGAGTGGGGAATCTATTGTAACTGGCGTGGGTGAGACACGATCCCCCCCCCCCCCCCCCCCCCCTCCCCTCTTCTCAGTCTCCGCTGAACAATCGCCTCATTTTTTGGATGCCTTCATTAACTTGTGTTTTGGCGGAGTCCACTTCAGGTTCAGTGAATCTACTGCAGAAGAGAAAACAAAAACCCATTATGTATTGGAGAGGGGCGAAAATATATAATTGCTATAGTTAAGTTAACGGCACTAAAGGAAACGGGAGTTTCACATTCATTATCCAGACTCCGGTCTCCATTATCTAGATACTTCACGTATATATCTTCAAAATTCATAACTATAAATAAATGCATCTTGTAAACAGAAATAAAAATGTTTGTTACTCTCTATAGTACAGCATATTATTTCCCAATGGGCTACAACAAATATTCTTTGCAAGTAAGAACGACATGTCTCTGGGTGGGGAATCTATTGTAACTGGCGTGGGTGAGACACGATCCCCCCCCCTTAGCAATGACATGATTAGTTGGGTGAACACTTATGTAATTAACTGTATTTCAATATAGTATTGTGTGTTATCAGTGGTGAGTACTCCAGAATAAATACATTTCCCATCAATGTTGAAGCAGGCGAATGCCTTTACAGTGGATCTCATGTAGAGTTAGGAGCAGCTAAGGTGCAAGTTTGCATCAGGAATGCTCCAATGACAGGGGTGCAAATGTATTTTTATTTTGACAAATGGCAGCCTGAGAAGCACTCGAGAGCCTGGTCTCCATGGTGACAATACACAGTACCATGACCCACATCGACCAATCACCGATCGGCTCTTTGATCTAGAGCAGCTTTGTCACAACATCATATACTGATCTGATTGGCTGCGGAGGGTTACACACAAGGGATGGGGCGGGGCAGCACGTTATTCCGTAATCCTGACCTGTTATGGGGGGCTTCTTGTACTGTGCGCTCTTGAGATGTTCCTCCACCAGTTTGGGGGTGACACAGATCACATGCTGCCCCTTCCAGTATTTCACCATGTTCAGCGACTGTAGGGTTCCAATGATGTCATTCTGCGTGATACTCGTCATTCGACTGAAAGGGAAGGAGTGTGCTTATTATAACGTGGACATTATACAGCAGATAACCGATCCCCCTAAGGAGAAGCCATCCGTAAGGGTCAGCGCGCCTCACCTGAGGTCCTTGATGGAGAGAGTCCCTCTGAAATCCCGTAAGATCTCCAGGAGAACCCAGGACCAGTAGCTGCGGTAGCTGAGCTTGCCCAAGTCGGACAACGGTTTCTCGGGTGAGCCCACTGTATTTTCTAGCTTGGAAAGCTCATAACCTGTGTAACGGGGACATATAGAGACACTCAATAACTACTATACATATTACATAATTTCTATGAGAACTAAAAGAAATATTAGATGGAATAATGCAGAAGGGGGGAATGTCCTGTCTCACCCGATGTCAAGAGACCTGTCCACCGAAACAGATTTGGTCTCACGATACAGCAAAGTTAAACATAGATTTTGACAGCAGAAAAGAACCATCTCTAGTTTGCCATTTCATTTGTGTGATTTCATTATTTATACATTCTAAATCTATGTTTAGCCTATGAATCGCCAGAACAACTGTCCCACGGATCTACCACCCTTGGCTCTTACCAATAACTTGTAAAGTTGGCAATATAACCTCTCTCGTCCTACTACCAACACCTATTCCTATACAACCACGTTATCTACTCAATAGGAGACCTGGCAGACAGAGGTCACCAACAGGACGTACGGAGAAACAAGTCACTTACTGAAGGCGATGAGGAACTTTCCGTAGCCGCGCCTCTGGTACGGAGGAAGGGTTAAGATACAGGCCACGTTGTTTCCGTCCGGGGACTCTTTCTCCTGAAATCACACAGGTTATCTCAATGACTGACAATCCGAAAAAAGGAGGTCAAATTTACAAATTTATTCCGCAGTTACCTTAGAGAAATACCCCACAATGTGAGCTCCTTGCCGGTCCACTTCCGTTAAGATGTAGAACACGAACGGTTCCACGTCAAAGTACAAGGTCTTGTGGTCTAGGAAGAGCTTGGCCAGGAGGCACAAGTTCTGGCAGTAGATCTTGTGGTCCTTCCCATCCACCTCATACACAGATATATTGTTCTTTCTGTAGATCTCTTTCCCTGGAGGCTGCCGCCACTGACACAGTCCCTGGAGGTAGAGGATGGAGTCCATGTATAGAAGATGTAAAACCAAACCGTTCTCAACGTGTTCTATTTACCGATACTCTGGACCGATATTCGTGTAGTCTAACAATTCATTACTGATATTATTGAAGGCACAAGACCTATCAATTCACTAGGAACTGGTGAGCTCAATGAGGCACAGGATAGAGTCGTAGACAAACAGTGGGGCAAATTCTTACCAGGTGGTACCGATAACTCTTCTCGAACTTCATGTACTTCAGGCAGTACTCGCACACCCATAGTTTTGGCTGCTTCCCATAATCCTCTGGAAACGGAGAAAAGTACCACGCGTCAATCTCATAATTCCCAATGTGGATCTTGTCCACGTACTTCACTTTCGTGATCTGGGTTTTAATGAACAAAGAAAAATAAATGGTTAGGCCAGGCAGTACAGCTTTGGACAATAAGGCAGAGTACAGAGTATAGAAGAGTAACACTCACCGCCTCGTGTTCCTTCTCCAGTGCAGCAGTGGTGGGATCCATCTCTGCATAGGTCTATAAAGTGTGTGGAGAAGGGAATTAGGAGGACACAGATGACAACTAGATCTCACTGAACTTTAGAGCAGGTCTTGGAGTCTCAACGCTCTCTGCTGTCTTGCGGAACATGTAGTATAACAGTATCTGAAGGCCACAGTTATACGGCAGCTCTTACAATGAATGCAGAGACTCCTGAGGACTCTTTAAGAGATGGATCGTGCATTACAAGTGGTGAGAAAACATTTGTTCATAATCATGTCAAACCAAAAACACTGAGGACATGCTTTACATCTACTGGTCAATCCTACACGTAATGTACCCTTATGGATACACGTTGGCTCGGAATTATACATGTCTATGGATCCTAGTAGTGGTCACTCGAGACTTGGAATGATACTGGTCTATGGACCCTAGTAGTGGTCACTCGAGACTTGGAATGATACTGGTCTATGGATCCTAGTAGTGGTCACTCGAGACTTGGAATTATACAGGTCTATGGATCCTAGTAGTGGTCACTCAAGACTTGGAATGATACTGGTCTATGGATCCTAGTAGTGGTCACTCGAGACTTGGAATGATACTGGTCTATGGACCCTAGTAGTGGTCACTCGAGACTTGGAATGATACTGGTCTATGGATCCTAGTAGTGGTCACTCGAGACTTGGAATGATACTGGTCTATGGATCCTAGTAGTGGTCACTCGAGACTTGGAATGATACTGGTCTATGGACCCTAGTAGTGGTCACTCGAGACTTGGAATGATACTGGTCTATGGACCCTAGTAGTGGTCACTCGAGACTTGGAATGATACTGGTCTATGGACCCTAGTAGTGGTCACTCGAGACTTGGAATTATACTGGTCTATAGACCCTAGTAGTGGTCACTTGAGACTTGGAATGATACTGGTCTATAGACCCTAGTAGTGGTCACTTGAGACTTGGAATGATACTGGTCTATGGACCCTAGTAGTGGTCACTTGAGACTTGGAATGATACTGGTCTATGGACCCTAGCAGTGGTCACTTGAGACTTGGAATGATACTGGTCTATGGACCCTGGGTCCTCACCTTCTGCACATGGTTAATTTCATCGTGTTTCCTCTTCTGGTTTCTGGTGATTTTCCGCTCTGGCTGCTCGGACAACTCATTCAGGTACTGGTCTGTGTTTTTCTGAACTGCGTCCTTTGCGGTCTTCGTCAGCGCCAGGCGGTTTTTATCCACCCACTCATCCAAGCGTCGGTTAACTAGAGATGTAAAGATGGGGAGGAGGTCAGGTCACATGAAGGCAAAATCAAATTAAGAGCAGCGACCAGGGCTCAGACTAAGGTGTGTAGAAATGCTGGAGTCAGAAGTATCTGAAGTCTACATGAAGTAAGAGACAGACATTATAATAAACACCTGAGAATATTTTCTGGACTTACAGCCCACATAATGCACGTAGAACTCCTCACGTCCCTCCTGCTCGTTCAGCCGTGACTGGATCACCTCTGCAGAATCTGGGGGAGAGAGAGGAGACAGGGGTCAGTGTGGTACAGGTCCGCCAAGGGTCTCCAAGGAAAGAAGTGAGAGGTAGTTAAAGGTCAGGAATTTTATTATCTATCTTCCTATATCACACCCTTACATACATGTGCCCAAGTTTATTAATAAGACTACACCTAATGCACACAAGACAAAGAAAGGGCAAACATTACAAGACCAAAGGAACCAGGTCTTTGCTCTGCAACGCTCACAATCTAACCGGATAGTAGGAGACAATAAGACAGAACGGTCACAGGTGAATGTACATTAATTGCGGTCAGAGCGGACACGGATAGAGATCTAAGAGGTATGATTTCAATCTAGACTAGATGCTAGATAGGGAAAGAGATTAGTGTAGGTCTAGAGTTATAGGGTTTCAGATGGAGGAATGAAAGGACAGAATGAGACACCCCAAAGCCTACAGATTATTTAAAAAGACATATTTGTAGCCATACTAATCTATAGATCATGACACAATATCTTACGCCAACTGTTGTCTGCTCTCCGGCACAGATAAGTCTCCCCGATCTCCACAGTCACCTCGGGATCTCTCCCCCCTCTAGACGACACGCCAGTTTCACATCCGGATACAAAGTCATCATCATCCTCTTCTTTAATGCTTCCTTGCTCCAGCCCGTCATCCTGGGAGGGGAGAGAGTCATGTTGGTCGTCACCGACCTCCAGAGTGTCGGATCTGTGCTCTTCAGGGGCAGAATCGTCCATGGCCTCCACCAGGACCTGAGTACAGGAAAAGAAGTGTGTGAATGCTGATGGACCTGTTAGTTTAGTAATGCATCTGAAACAAGATGTTAACATATTTATTTCCAAAGTGAAAGATTAACTTTTCAGATCTCTGAACATTTTCCCTGTTCTGTAACTTTAGATAACATGGATCCAAAGCCCTGTGAGATGTCCTCATTCACCTTTATAAGTAGAAGCTTGCGTGCAATTGAGGGACAGGGGTGTAGATTGGTGCTAGGAGCTGAGCTATGGCGGTAGCAGAGTATGTACAGAGGACACAAGACTGGAACGGGGGTGAGGAATCAGGAAATTAGACAATGAAACTGGGAGAGACGATGCACGCATGAAATAAGGTAACCCAGATACAGAAGCATTGGGTAGAGATACAGAGGTGCAGGGTGTTGGATTGTTTTGAAATGAGCACCAATATATATTCAGTGGAGAACAAGAGGATTGACATCAAAGGGTAATGTGCGGACGTTAACATTACATTTACAGGGGTACGGGAAAGAAAAAACAGAAGACAAACATGGATGCTGTCCAACGATGACAAAATAACAGACTCGTATTTAAGAATACAAAAGCAAACAACACATACCAGCCGTAGACTACCACAAATAATTTGAGCCGCAAAGGTAAACATCTCCAAGTATACAGGTTACACAATGCACAAAGTAATACACACCTGAATTATACAGTTTCTGTGTACATAAACCTACCACAAGCAAACATCATACTGTGTGAGATCCCATTGTAGCAGGTAAAACACAAACATAAGCATGGTGAGAAATCGCGTCAGACAAGGCATGGTAAGTCACTCTCAGACATAAGTGTAGGAGCGCAGAGCAATCAGGAGACGTGTGTGGCTACATTGCTCACAAATCCAACTGTTCGGTAATTTGTTCGAATGAACAATATTGTGCCCTGCCCAGAAATGTTGCCATTTTTCTATAGAGACCAACTGCTCCTAATGTTATGTATATTATTAAATATATTTATTTATTTCTGTATATTATATTAATAATTTCCGCTAACTACCCGATCGCCCCTTTAATCTGGATAACATGTGGCATAGCACGTTTCCTACCCTATAGATATGGATACTAGAAGCCACAGAGGTGGTCTGGGACTATATGAGGACATGTGGTAGGATTTTATACAGGTCCCGGAATTTAGAGCTAACCAATAACAGAATAATTTACTGCAGTGGGTGCATTATTCCTTAGAAAACCGCATGTTCCTAATAAATACTTAAGTGATGATGTCAAAGCTCACCGTTTATACAGAGACTATGTAAAAGATTATGGCCAGTAATTGCAACGTTCACTAAAATTATTTACATATAATAAAATATACAGAACATTTAGTCCTGCCCTTTACAGAATGTTTAACTTTCAGTCAGTGACAAAACATATGCAAGAAACTACTGCAGCCTCGACCGCTGTAAAAATTATATACAAAGCAATTAAGAAAACCGCATTTATATGCCAAGCAATCTGCAGGCCAACATAGAAACATACTTGGCTACTTTATACGGCTCTCCGAAACTTGGGAGTGTAGACAAGTATGATTATACAAACACAAAGATTCTGCAGATGATCTGAGATACAGTTGGCATCACAGGTGTCTGATGACAATAAGAAGCGTCCTCTTGTTATAATAACCACTTAATTACATAGAACCGTAATAATAAAAGATTATTACATGGCTTGAAGCTCCACCTAGAGGCAGACTAAAGTATTTCAGCAAGGTCACCTAGGTGCAAAATTTGCAGCCAAGCAAATCACGTTTCACTGCAAGGGAGGCAGACGCAAACAGTTTTGCCTTCAGAATACTGCACACTGTGTACACACATTAGCCAGCTCTATTTTATCCTGCATTTTACTGTTGGGCTCTCTAAATCAAATTGTACATTTTACATCCCCCATTTAAGCCAAAAGAGTTTATAAAAGGTGCAAATTTTGCTCCTGTTAAGCTGGATTTGCTCCTGGCACTGAATCAGCCTTTATTGGTTTATTAGTAAAGAGTAGGACTGGAATTCATGTGGTATATCTGGAGACAATTTATGAGCCCTGTGTCCTCTACATAACTCAGTTGGAACAGGGGAATTCTATTGACGTGGGATACTCAGCAGAATTATCCACTGTCATACATACAGCATGCCAATTTAGCAGAGTCTAAGGAAAACCATTAAGCAGAGACAAGATGGGGAAGGGGGGGGGGGGGGGGGGGTGGCAGCCGGAATTGTTACCCACATATCATCAGAGAAAGGAGGAATTTATCTGTACATCATAAAGGTCTGCATTCGTCCACAGGTGTCAAATATTATTATTCGACATTACTTTTTCCATCTCACGACAAAATGACTAAAGCAATGATAATGGGGCATATTTCACCCAGTATACGGTCTCCTAGCTAACGAGTTAATCAGTATGTGGCAAAAAGCCAACCGCTGTTGTCTTTCTCTATGAACTAAAGCTGCCCACACCCTGCAAAATACTGTCAGCCAATATGGTGCCTTCAAAGCTTCATGTATGTCCAGGCCCATAGGAATCAGAGTTGAACAATTATATGTGATCTATCCTTTGAAAGAAAGAAAAGAAATGTAGCAATACGTACTTTAGGCAATAATTCTTAGTAGCTGCATCCAATACAGAGGAGCGAGTGTATTATTTGAGTGGGAATAATCCAGTGATCTGGGAGTGTACGGCTAACTATAGGATACATAAGAAATTCTTACCCCTGTGTTCATTTTCACCCTCCCTAAAAAATAATGACTTCGTTTTGAAGCACAGTAACTGCTTAGGTAATTTATGAAGTGCACTCAGTATATTACATCACTGTGTCTAGCTAGTCCGCCAGGCGCACATCAAGGCGCACACCTCCTATTTAATCCCAGAAGACGCGCCTGGCTGTGGGGGGATATGTAACACAATCTCCAAAGACACTCTGTGCCAAAGGTTAAATGTCAATCAAAATTCCATGTCCCACCACTTTGGAATCTCTACCCATTAAACATATAGGACAAGACCTGAACTCTCACCTGGGGCAAAATAAATCTCCTTTTGCAGGGTGTAAGTACCAATGCGCCCTTCTGTACAGCAAATTATGCCCCCTCTGGACTCCTTTATTTCATTTCAATATTACTACTCTACAAAAGAAATCTAGATTCTATACTGCTCTGAAAAACTGGGTGTACTGGGCCTACTCTGGACCAAGCACGGATGCCTTCATTCTGATTAAAAAATTGAATTATAGCGAAAATACAGCATTTTGTATGGCTCTTATTTCTAATTCAGGGACAGGATAATCCAGGACTCTAAAACGCTCACTGGCAACCAATGGGATGCTCCCAATAAAACCGTCACCGGACCTCATCCGGCAGAACTGACCCTTGGGAGATCATACTGGAGTGTAGTCAGCGAACAGGGGCAGGATGACCAAATCTCTAGCAGTTCTTCCTTCCTGTGCTCGACCAATGAATGAAAGAATGGTTACTGCTGCGATGTGCCACAGACTGTTGTCACACCAGCTGTTTTATCTCAGCAGGAAAATCGCTCAATGCTACTGCGGACAATATCCCTGTGTAATACCCCTATGTAACAATACCCCTGTGTAATACCCCTATGTAACAATACCCCTGTGTAATACCCCTATGTAACAATACCCCTGTGTAATACCCCTATGTAACAATACCCCTGTGTAATACCCCTATGTAATACGCCTATGTAACAATACCCCTGTGTAATACCACAATGTAACAGTACCCCTGTGTAATACCACAATGTAACAATATCCCTGTGTAATACCCCTATGTAACAATACCCCTGTGTAATACCCCTATGTAACAATACCCCTGTGTAATACCCCTATGTAACAATACCCCTGTGTAATACCCCTATGTAACAATACCCCTGTGTAATACCCCTATGTAATACGCCTATGTAACAATATCCCTGTGTAATTCCACAATGTAACAATACCCCTGTGTAATACCACAATGTAACAATATCCCTGAGTAATACCACAGTACCCCTGTGTAATACCACAATGTAACAATATCCCTGAGTAATGCCACAATGTAACAATACAATGTAAAAAGACCCGTGTAATACCCATATGTAACAATACCCCTGTGTAATACCACTGTGTAACAATACCCCTGTGTAATACTCCTATGTAACAATACCCCTGTGTAATACCCCTATCATCATCATTTATTTATATAGCGCCAGCAAATTCCGTAGCGCTTTACAATTGGGAACAAACATTAATAAGACAATACTGGGTAATACATACAGACAGAGAGGTAAGAGAACCCTGCTCGAAAGCTTACAATCTATAGGACAACAATACCCCTGTGTAACAATACCCCTGTGTAATACCCCTATGTAACAATACCCCTGTGTAACATTACCCCTGTGTAATACCACTTTTTTCTTTTTTAAAGCCTGAAAGCCAGTGCTTTCACCCAAGTGCTCAAAAAAAAGTGTGTAACTTAAAAAACGTGCACAGTACATGGCCCTCCTTGAGATAGGAAGGGCCCTAGTCCCTGACCCCTTGATCCAAAAGGACCCTTAGGGGGCAAGGGTCTTCAGACCCCCTTTGCCACAAAGCTAGGGGGTCCCTTTGGCCCTGGGATCCACCGAAGCTTCACCCAGGGCTCGACAGCTAGTCCACCCCCTAAGGGGAGGACCTACGGTTTTCAGGGGGGCTAGAGCCTAAGGGCCACAGAGCCCCACTAGATCTTTTGGGGGGGGAGAGCCCATACGGGCCTAACCCGCACCCCTAAAATCCAAGTGAAAAAAAAACATAAAAAAGTGAGGAGTGACAAGACAGGTGAGGAAAATAAATAGTGCAGATTTCTCTGCAGAGTAAACCAGCAGTGAATGTGAGGATATAATGAGCACCTCATACATTGTGTGTATTATAGACATCTCCCCTGGTCACACTCTGTTGTGGGTGTGGTCACAGGACATACTCAGGGGTGGTCCATGTTCTCAGGGGGCGTGTCTTATGCGTCTGAAGACCTAGGCCCCGCCCCTCCCTGTATTGCTGTAGACACCGGTTCTCTATACGGCCACTAATAGATTTATTAGATTTATTTCAGTAGAATAACCACGAGGGCTGCGGGGCCACCACTATCAGGAGAATGGGGGGGAATGCTGGGAGAGAAGGGGATAGGCTCTTGCGAGGACACAATGGCCGCCTCACCAGCACAACACGCACCTGGTAAATCACATGACCGGCTCTTCTGACGTCACACCCTCCGGTGGCGTCACCCGGTGATAGAGAAGGATCCGGTGCTGCTCCCGGCAGCCCTAGCGCTGGACAGAGCCTCCCCGCCCCCGGATACCGCACCTCGCCCTGGGAACCCGCCGCCGCCGCAGCCGCCAAATCACCCGCCAGTAGGCCGCGACCAAGAGCCGGAATCTGCGTCAGACACGGCCGGTCACGTGGGGGACGGCGGCCATCTTTACTGCGGGCAGAAGTCGTCTCCTCCCGCGTCTTTGTGTGTGTGGAGAGCGGCGCCTGCGCAGTGGGCGGAGGAGGAGATAAATCCGGGACACGCAGCTCCCTCAGTCTCCATTTTGTCTGGTCTCCGCCGCACACAGCAGCATCTCTCTCCGCTCCACAGTCATGGCCGCCGTCGCTCAGCCCGTCACCGAGCCCGAGAAGAACGAGACCCCGGCCGGGGAGGAGGCGGACAGTAACCCCGAGGAGCCGATGGATGAGGAGGACGATGAGAACGAGGAGGACGACGCCGGGGATGAGGCGGACGAGGAGGTGATCGTGGAGGTCGGGAGCACGTACTCGTGTCGTCGGGCGGACGGATCCTTCCGTGAGTCCATTTATTTATATAGAGTATAATATATCCCTACACACACCTTTATATATGTAATGTGTGTGTGTGTGTGTGTATATATATATATATATACACACACACACACTAATCTCTTATATGTAGAACTCCCCACGAAAATTCCCCCATACCTGGAAGCTCCCTCGCCACATATATTGTGTCTCCATGCAGTGTGGTCCTTATGTATTTGCATTGTGTTCTCTGCTGTATAGGGCCTGCATACACAGTGTGGTCCCATGTACTGTGTGGTCCTCCTGCACTGCCCCTTACTATAGTACAGTACATTGACAGTGTTGGTTAGTTACTATACTGTAAGTATATTTATGCCCATATTATAACTCTGCAGATGATGCAGAGATTGTGAAGACCAGGATGAATAAACAGGCCGGCAGGGAGGAGTTCTACGTGCACTACGCAGGCTGTAAGTAGTAACTGTTCGGGGTGCTCCGCTTTTTTGGTCATTGTATATATTAATATTCATTACTTTTTTGCTTGTCTTACAATTTGTTTTGTGTTAAATATTTTGGGGTCGGTGACTGTTACTTTTTGAGCACTCTTATCATTTAATTATATAGTGCCAGCAAATTCTGTAGCTCTTTAAAATTTGTTTAAAGCTTAGTAATAAAACAATACTGTATGAGAGGGCCATGGTTTAGGAGTATTGTGCTCACACTTAGTCTTATCAGCAGGAAGTATTTATTGTGCTGGAAATTGGCACTTTCAGACCTCTGTTTGGAGGTCAGATGCCCAATTGCACAATATCTAAATGTGTTTAGTCCAGAGGGCATTTATAGTGAGTCCCATGTGTGGTGGCTTCAGGATCTATGGTCCCTGCACTTGTTTCCAAACAAGCTTCTTTTTAAGGCTGTAATGCCTCCTGAATTTGAGATCAAGCAGGTGCAGTAACCATGAGGGTTGGTGACTTTGAAGCTGTTCTAAAGTAACCATGAATCAGCCCACACTGTCAACCAGCTCTAAGGGTCAATGACTTGGCAGCGTTGCTTTCGCTGCATGACCCATATGGCAGGAATGACCTTTGTAACATCCTGGTTATCAGTTTGCTGGGATTGTGCCCATGTAAAAGTACTCTGACCGGCAATGAAACCTCCAAACATCAACTGCTAGTTTACAGCAAGTCCCTGCAACACACAATGGAGGAAGCCTTTTTGCGTCAGTCAGTAGCAATGAAAATGCGGTTTAAGGACAATAGGGATTAGTGTCACTAGGCTGAATGTTTATCCGGCCCAGAAAAATAGCTGGCTCCGTTGTGTGTTGCCTGGGGTTACACTTTTCGGCATCTTCACTGGTCAGATTAAACCAAGAAGTGCTATTGCCTAGGAGCCGATCTGGTTTTACCTATTGGTCGTACAAGTCCCTCAATTGGCTGCAGCTGTTTTTGTTCTGACATAAACTTTATGAATCAGAAAAAAATAATCTTGTGGACTTATAGGTAAAGAACATTCATTATGCAGATGTCAAGCATTGTTTACATGTATAGCCTTTCATAGCCTTTTTTGTTTTGTTACTTCAAACTAGCAATCTGTACCCAAGTGTAGAACAGACGAGATGCATGGTACACATGTAAATGATGTTTATCACATATTGTCAACTTTACTTTATTGTCCTAAAACGGTTTCCAGTCCAGCCACTTTCAGTACCTCTCTCCATACCACTGCTGTGAACATTGACTTAGTGATTTGGCATATTAGACGCTTAACAGGCTGAAACAGTTCATTTTCTGCACCTTATGTCAAATCACCATTTCTTCTCTATGCTCTCCTCGATCATGGTAAGTCAGCTCGGGTTTAATCCAGATCCACCTCCCTCTTCCCCGTCTTGTTTTGTTATGAAAATGTCTGCTGTAAGCTCGCTTTTTCCCGCAGTGAACCGCCGGCAAAACGAGTGGGTTGACAAAACACGCTTGGTGCTGCCCAAACCAGAGAAGGACGAGGACACTGCGAACGGTACTGACCAGGAGATGACTGAAGATGCGAAACCGCCTCAGAATCAGGAAACCGAGGAGCCCGAACCGAAGGTAACACGAGGTTCAATCCTGTCAGTCTACTCCGCCAGCTCTCGCCGACTAAACCGAAGGTTGTGCAATACAAAGGTTTGCTGTGTGGTGTCACTCTTCCGGCTATGTATAAAGTATATAGTCTCGGCAAGGAGTCATTGTACGCCTAGCCCGTATTCTGGTCCCTCTTTCTGGACCTCCCTCTCCCAGTTGTTTCATCCTTGTTTCAATACAGAGGATGCAACTGACACTTTCACAGTAACCTATTTCCCATCCATTCATCATTCTCACTGGTATTTTGTGCCAGTCCAGTTATTGGCCAAATTACCTGTGTAATTACCTTCGTTCCACATAGGATCGCTAGTCCGTATGTGCGCACCGAGATTAAGCTGCGCTGGTTCAGAACATCAAGTGTGTGTGTGCTATTTATATAAAGCCATTACTTTTCCAGACAGGCGTGTTTGTTTTTTTTAGGCATTTTTAATTGGCTTTGGGGCTTTTTTGCAAAATTTGAATTTTTTTTCCTTTTTATATATAAAAGCAACCAGCTCAGTAGAGACTAAATGTTGCTGTACTGAAAGACTAAAGCGTAGAGCAGAATATACAAACTGTTGAACATGCAGTATACAATTATCACAGAAATTACACAAGTTGGCTTGTGAAATTTTTATTTTTACACTTTTCAATGTGTGCGGTTTGCTAATTTAAGCTACGCCTGCTTAATGTGCACACTTTTTGCAGCAAATGAGACGATCTTTTAAAGTCTGCAAAGTTATTTCTTATTTTGCCATGTTTTAGTGCTGGGATCTTTAAATGGTTTTCATTTTTGCATCTTCCCTTTGTGGTTTTTTTATATTTTTTATTTTTTTTTGTCTGTGTAGTTTACGAACTACAACCCTGTGTGTGACGAGTCTTTTAATTACCCAAGGCTGTATTTCTAGATAGCACTATTCTCCTATGAGTTGCTGTAAAAATAAGGCTTTACAGGGCAGCTCTGAGATCGCTCGGTCCTCAGGAAACTTGTTTATGGAATAAATAAAATGGTATTGTGTGAAGGTGTGTTATTTTGCACTGTACATGTCACTCCTGTATTGCTGTGATGGCTGCGTTCACATGTATGTTTGCTGTCTGTGTGTTCAAGTCCCTTTATTCCAAACTTAAGTGGCCGATTCAATTCTGCCACTAATAACGCGGCGTTGGCAGTATTGCTGTTATTACGGTAAAACTGCACATAATTACTGTTGATACTGTAATTTTAACGCTGAATTTTTACTCGCGGCTCACTGAGCTGAGAGATAAAATCAAGGTTAAAATTACCATTTTAACGGTAATACTGTAAACGCCGCATTATTTGCGGCACAATTGTATCGGCCCCTAACAGTCACATGGATCATTGTCCAACGTTACACAATCCTCCTTGGTTACACTCGGACATCTTAAAGTTCAGCACCCTGAAAGCAAATCATGTTTCTTTTTCTCTGCATTGAAGTTTCACGTGTTTAGGTGTGCGCTCGGAAGACTTGCTGTATGTGCAGAACACGCATATGAACCTATCTAAAAAGTGTGCTTGGGTTAAAAAAACATCATATTCTGTTTTTTATGGGAACAATTTAAAAAAACAAAAAAAAAAACATGAACATCTTGGCCTATAAATGTTATCACATTCTCCCAATTGTCCTCTCTACAGGTCAATACTGGATTGCTTTGGTGACATGACTAGGCTCTTAGGGCCGTATTGAAATAGAATTTGCGGCGGCGCTTGCTGCTGCGCCTACAAAGTGCCATTACGATACCGCAACATCGCGGATTATAGGGCTGCGCACAGAAATCTGCTATGTTGTGGTATCGAGACCCGTGTGGCCGCGAATTCTAATTGAATATGCCCCTTAGTGCTTACAGAAGGAAATGGCAACTGCTTCCCCAACCTTCTGTTCCTGCTCTCCAGCCTTCGGCTCTTACCGGGGAGACCACCCAGGAGCTTCAGTCAGTAGCTGATGTACTGAGGGGCGCAACTGATATTTCCTCCTTGTAAACACAAACTCTCAGGTCACTGGTTTAATTATGAGGCTTTAGGCACAGAGTGGAGTTATACATTAAAAAATGATGGCTAACTAAGCTAGAATGAGGTCAGGAGCACTGTTACTTGCCCAACGGGGCTATAAGTTATAATGCTCCTCCAGCTGTGTAGTATTTCCTGGGAAATTCAGCCTGTCTGTATTCAGTTGGGTGGAACTTTCCTCCAAGATAAACTCAAGTTACAGGCAACATGCTACAGTGCTGAAGGATATTTAATGTACTGTACCATCACTGCCAGCCAAACCTGGTTTCATGTCCTTAAAAAAGACTTTAAATTATGTCAGACCCAGTAGATTAAGCAACAATAAATATCACTTTGAAACCTGGGTGCTAACAGGATTATAGAGCTTGAATGATCAAAGCAGCTTAATTCATGATGGTCTCTATATTCCTGTGCTCTAAAACACTACAGCATAGGTTGGTGTCACACAGGTGTCTTGTGTGCTCTGTGTAGAACTACATTAGGTGCTTGTGTGACACTACATGGGGATTAAATGTGCATCTTAGACCAGGGTTTCCCAAACCCAGTCTGCAGGACTCCCCAACAGTGCAGGTTTTCTGGATCACATGTGACATAATTATACCACCTGTGGATCTGTTACAATGTGTCAGTCAGTAATGAATACACCTGTGCTCCAGCAAAGAGATATGGAAATCCTGCACTGTTGGGGAGCCCTGAGGACTGGGTTTGGGAAACCCTGTAGACTGATGTGCAATGGAACGCTCAGTTTCTGGTATAAAAGCAGAGCTCTGACCTTTACCTTTTCAAATATTTTGAAGGTTTAAAATGCAGTTATTTTGCTACCCTGCAGCATATTGCAACATAACCACACAATTGCCTGTTTTCTGCACACAGTTTTTATTGGAAGTTGCCTAATCTCCCTTCTCTGGATGATTTGTATTGATCGCCTAAAAATGGAGCGAATTTTATCCATTCATATTTTTCGCACCCAGGGTTTTCATATTGTACTTCATGTTTGCTTGTTGGTTGTCTTATCGTAGCAATATACTTTATATTTATTTAGACTAGTTTTGTTCTTTTTAAACCCAATCACTGGGGATATTCCCTCCCTTTCAGTGTTTATACTGCTCTGGCATTCTGCAGTCTGATAAAGACTGGTCACGTTGCCATGCTTCCGGGGAGGGCGGGAGGGGAGTTATTGAGGTTTGAATTGCAGGCTTTATATGCTGCACTTCTGCAGGGGGATGTAGATATTTTTGTAGATTTTATGCTGACAAATATTGCAGGAAACCTTTGAGTACCTGTTCTGTGATGTGGTTACTCATGCACTCTGTAAATATGGGAACTTGTAGATGTACCTACGTCACCATCAGTGATGTTTTGTGACCACTTATAAGTGGTATATGGGACCACCTGCAAGGCCTCTCCTCATGTATGTTGTATGTCGAAACATTTTTTGATACTTTAACTCAAAACATTTCAATTTTTAATTATAATGTGCTGGTTAATGCACACTAACTTTTTACCCCTTCCTATGCCAAACACAAGCTATCTTTCCTCTTCTAGAGAAATCATTGTGCTTGGACTTCCCAATATATACTTCTCTCCATATCCATATTCAGAAGACACCTACCTCCCCTCAAACTCTCTTTTTTTTTTTTCTGTTTCTCTAGAAAGCCAAGGTTGAAGTAGAAGATGCTCCAGCAAATAATTCGGTGATGGCATCAGGGGATTTTGCAGAAGAATTGACATGCCTGTTGTGTAATGAGCTCTTCAAGGATCCAGTAATGGTTGAATGTGGCCACAACTTCTGCCGCAGCTGCATTGATGAGGCCTGGCAAGGTTCCTTTACGTGTCCTGACTGTAAGGAGGTCATATCTGAGAAGAAGTATACCACCAACCGGGCCCTGGCTAACTTGGTGAAGAAGACTGTTGGTTCCACTGCTGTCCAGACCCCGTCAAAACCTGTAGAGAAGGCCAAGCCCGCAGAGAACTGCCCTGAGCACGATGAGAGGCTGAAGCTGTACTGTAAAGACGATGGGACACTGAGCTGCGTCATCTGCCGGGACTCTCTGAAACATGCCAGTCACAACTTCCTGCCCATCCTGGACGCAGTGGAGGTGTACAGGGTAAGTTGTGTGCGGTAACTGCTATGCTTGAGATTGTGATTGCCTGTGTCTTTTATTTACCCTTTTAATATTACCTCCCTTCAGACAGAGCTGTCTGCCATAGTGGCTCCATTGGAAGAAGCCTTGAAGGTGACTGAGCAGTTGACCAGTCAACAGAATGAGAAGGTTGAACAGCACAAAGTGAGTGAGCTCATCCAGTAATCCAGAGAAGTGGGATGTATATATTGCACACCAAGCAATCTACAAATCAGGTCTTGTCTCTAATGCCACCTCTGTCCCCTTAGACGAACGTGTCTGAATACAGGCAGCACATTGTGTCGGAGTTTGAGAAGCTGCACGCTTTCCTCAAGGAACGAGAGGAGAAACTTTTTGAGCAGCTTAAGGAGCAGGGCGACAGTTTGCTGAAAGAAATGGAGACCAACATGATCAAGATGCAAGAGAACAGGGACAACATTAAACAGACCATCTCTGTGGCCAATGACAGGGTGAACGATAAAGACTCTATCTCTTTCCTCACGGTAAGTTGAGCTTCCGGCCAGGATAAACCTTGTCCATTGTTCCTGACTAATATTCTGAGTATTTTGCCTCCGTTTAATCTTAAATAAATGAAGAATAACCTTTTTCTGGTTTTATTCCTGCAGGACATCAAATCATTCATTGAGAAGTAAGTTTCCTCTACATTTCTATTAATCTAATTGTAATCTACAATACACTTCCGGTCAGTGCCATCTGTGCGTTATATAAAGTATATAATTCTCTATCCTCCCCGTACAGGTGCCAGGAGCAGCAGAGTGAGGCGATATCCTCCGGTAATACCCTTCTATCCAAGGATCTGTGTCAGGGAACATTCAAGGGACCCATTCAGTACTCTGTATGGAAGCAGATGAAGTCTTTCATTGCTCCATGTAAGTAATTCTCTGCTCAGGCTTGTTGTATAGATGTCTACATTTCTGGCTGTTTCTGAAGAACAATGGTTCACAACCTTAAGGCCTTACTTGGAAATTATGAGCATCAAACGAGTCCAGAAGAATGTAACTCGCACACAATTCACATTTTGTGTGCTTTACAAAACCTGGATTTTGTCCCCTGAGGCCTGGATTTAGGCCTGATCCTGAAGGTCCAGTCTTTGACTCTGGTGGTCTTCTTTCAACTTCTGGTCTCCAACATGAATGCTCTTTAGGTGTGACTTGTGTGGCTTTCCACCCGTCATTCACCTTGGTGGCGGATCTAGGAGTTGCACTTAGTCCTCAGGATGCATCAGTTTCCTTTTTCCTTATGCTCACATTTTCTGGCACGGAAGAATGCATTTATTGTGGTGGTCTTCTTGGCTAGAATTTCCTCCATTCATGCATGGAGCCTTTCCTTGTTTTCTTTCCATCATGTCCAAGTAGTTGCAGGTTCCCTGTTTGCTTAAGGTGTATTCTTTTCACCTAAGCAAGAATATATAGCTCCCTTACTGGGTTTTTTTCCCTTACATTTTTAGAAATAGCTCTTCACTCTGGGTGTTGTCGATGCTTTAAAGGCCACCTCCAAACTTTGTTCAAAATCTTTGTTTAAAAGTTTCATTTTTTTCCTCTCTGAGGAAAATCCTTGTTTAAGACATATTCTTTCAGGGGTAAGGTAAATCCCTGCTAGCAATAGAGTTAATGTACTCAAAATAGTGTGAATTAGTGGTGAACTATTTGTGTAAAACATACACCATCTGAGGGGCTTCTCACATGGTCTTGTGATGTCTCCTTGGTGCCCCATCCCTCTCCAGAGCGGTTATGAGGTGCACGGTGCATTCCTTTTTCCTTTATATGATCACATAGTTTGCAGATAACCAGATGTCCAGTTGTCTTCTGTACCCCATTGTAACATGAAAAAAATAAGATTTCGAAGTTGTTAAATTCCCCTCTTCTCCTCCCCTCAGTATTCTGTCCCCAAATACACTACAATTCAATTATACAATTGGGATATTTGCACTGTTTTGGGGATTTAATGCTCCTCTAAGAAAATTTAAATTTAGCATATTTTACTTTCATAGGTTATATTAGATTTGTAGTTGTGCTTTCCACATCTAACATTCAATCTTCTCTTCTGCAGATCTGTCTCCGATGTTGTTGGACCCCAGCACAGCGCACCCCAACTTGATCTTGTCTGATGGGCTGACCAGTGTTAAATATGGGGATGCCAAGCTCCCCCTCCCTGACAATCCCAAGCGGTTCAGTCAGTGCATCCTTGTACTGGGATCTGAGGGTTTCGAGTCAGGTCGCCATTACTGGGAGGTGGAAGTGGGAGATAAAACCGCTTGGGATGTTGGCATGGCCAGTGAGTCCAGCAACCGTAAGGGTAAGATCAAGCTGAACCCCAAGAACGGGTATTGGGCCATCTGGCTGAGGAATGGCAACGCTTACAAGGCTCTCGAGTCCCCATCCAAGACCCTGGCCATAAATGCCAAACCCAAGAGAATCGGTGTCTATGTGGATTATGAAGGTGGTCAGATCTCCTTCTACAATGCGGACGACATGACCGCCATCTACACGTTCAATGCCACCTTCACAGAGAAGTTGTATCCCTACCTGTCTCCATTCCTGCACGATTCTGGCCGTAATGCAGATTCCCTTCGTCTTGTACACAACTAACCTCGTGCGATGAAAAAATTGCGTTGCTGTTGTGGTTTCTAATTAAGCACACCACATCTGCTTACCTGTGACGCATCGACATACCGTGTAAATGTTGCTGTTTAGTGTTCTTGTGCATTTCTATTTCTAATGTTAGGTTTATGTTATGTTTTGAAAATAAAATCTGTTTAATGATCTGGCGTTATGAAAGTATCTTTCACTTTACCCTAATACAGCTGGGGAAATATGCCCCTAAGTCACTGAACCTAAAGTTCACAACTAAGCAGAAGTCTCAGTAGCTTGTTACAATGGAGGATATTTCATATGGTTGCTTTGGATGATTATGGGCTTGAAGGCATCTGTATAAACCTGAGCATATTTGTTGCGTAACCAGTCTGAGACCACTACTTTTTTTATTATAGCCCTGTTTTGTCTGCATTTATTTTGTACATTCCAGTTTTATGTATGCATTTTTCTCCACTATGCAAAGCATTGTGGCGTCTTGCAAATAAACTAATTTGGACTCAAATTTTGGTTCCTTCCTGTATAATGAACAAGGGTTACAGAAGACACACTATCTATTATACCTAAAACGGAAATAAAATCACACTCACGCCATTCATGAAAACTGTTTTTCATTTAACAAAATACAAATTTCTTTTAAGATTTATTAAACCAAATCCCCATTTAAATAGTATTTACTATTAGATTTGTGTATTACAGTATTGTGCCTTTAAGCAAACAGGAAAAGACATTTTCTGTTATGGGCACTAAAGTATGCTCCATAGGTATGGATAGTGCTCACTCTTTATATCGTCAGTCTTCCACACAGGATAAAACAGGTCTTCTAGTGACGGTATATAGAGGAAGATAAGTAATGAAAGAAATAGTCTTGGTGTAAAGAAAAAAGCCATATCCTTTAAAGGATTACTTCTCAATTTCCCTAAAAAAGGGTATTGTGATTGGCAGTGGATGTGCACTGTTTAGACTTTTATCTATTTTACCTGTAGTTCACCTGAACACAAAACTTGGCCTACAGCATCCAACACATGGCATCTTCTATTTTAAACAGTCCATGAGAAAATGAAGCGCAAACAAGGAAGATAACTTGCACTACTCCTCTAATAAAGGTGCAATGTCCCTCGTATACATCTAAACCAGATGCCAGATGTGCTCGTAACTAATGTTATCCCATATCTGTATCCACAAGTAAACTCATTGGGGGAATGCAATTGAGGTGTTTTTTTAACTGCTATGGCGACCGTTTTTAGTTAACGCAGAGTTAAAACTCGTGCAATTCAATTGTAAAAGGGTTAACGCTGCCCCTGCGAGTTAATCATTGGTGTTTGCGAGTTTTTAGGGGAGAGGAGTGTTTAACGCGGTCGTGTATAACAATAACAGGATTGGCATACATTAGATTGCATTACACAACCGTTCTATTTGCGATCTACATACAGTATTTTAGCATTTTTTTTATTTCACAATTTTTTTACTATAAAATTATCTAATCATGTCAAAACACATACATACATATTTTTACAAGAAACAAAATATGTTTAGTGATTTTCTTTTATTTTTCTTGTATTAAATTTTTTTAAAATAACTCATGTTATGCATTACTGATAAACAGTTTTTTTTTTTTTTTTTTTTTTCATTTTTACATGATTTCAAATAGTTTTCTCAAGTTTTTTAGTTTTAGCACACCCCAAAGAGGTGCGAGTTAGACAGGCCAATATGGTGTTTTAACGCACTGCTTTAAAAAAAAAAATTAAATAGCTTTTAACGCAGCGGGCTCTCACCCATCCTATACTTTCAATAGACCTACTGAAGGGCGTGAGGACCATTTCATGAAAAAAAAAAAAACCCAGAGCGTTAAAAATGGAATTGAATTTCGGGTAAAGTTAACTTGCTTAAAAATGTTAAACAGCGTTAAAATTAATTTCCGCAGTGTTAAAAAAAAAAAAATCCTTTGTTCAATTGAATTCCCCCCCCATTGGGTCTAAAAGGTCCACAGGTGTGCTCAATTTTTTTTAAAAAACTACAGTTGCTAGAATCTGGTCCCAGAATGTTTATCATGTTTACCCAACTGTATCTGACCAGTGCTGGAGATTCTTGTCAATGGGGCACATTCTATTATATATGGTGGATGTGGCAGCTCTGGGAAATGTTCATATATATCCCAGGCATCAGACCCTCTTATTCCTTCTAGGCAACCTTATCAAATGCATGTACAAAACTACTGACCAAATAACATCAAACAGCTATTGCAGTTAAACCTTTTGTTGCCCATTATTGGAAACTTTACATCTGTTGCGTTATGACATTAGTAAATGCATTTGCATGAGTTTGCAGAGCAAGATTGTATGGAGTGTGGGTGTTCCTTGCCAAGTATGTGCAAAAGTGAGATTTAATTTTGAGGTTAAAGTGTCTGGGGGGTTGTAAAAAAACCAGAAGCTACATAATGCAACTCCTTCAACATCATGTAGGAAATAAGAAGTTTAGCCCTTTGGGACAAAATTGAGTCTCAAGGTGCCACAAAAACCTTGAGACAAGGCCAAATTCTCTTTACTGATATGCAGGTCCCGGAAGCACAGAAGAGATCATTTCTTGTTCTAGCAAATTCTGCTGCCTGCTCTGTAGTGCCACCCTTCTGCTTGGAGTTTAGGATTTTACAAATAAATAATCCCTGGATAAATAGTGGAATTTGATTCTGTACCCATTGCTGATGATGTTTCAAACCCAACTATCTTGTAGGTAAGCATCCAAACCTCTGCTTATTTTGAAATCCTGCCATCCACAGGCTTCAAGTAAGGTTGAGTCAGGAGAAAGTCATTAAGATGCTTTCAGCCTTGATATATGCTTATTTGCCTTGAAGGCTGTTTAGAAGTGCTTGCACTTTTCTGCCAAGAATATCACTTTCCAGGCCGATTTGAGTCTAGTTTCACTTAAATATTACAGAGAAAATTACGAAAAGCACCCTGTTCTTTACTATCTTGTGGCAAGTGATGGGATTTGCCCCTTGTGACCTTTATAGTCATTGAATTAAGTTTATAAACGAAAAGGTGCCTTCCAAGGGTGGAAAAACAATTCTGACTGTGGATCTGCTGCTCAAGGAAGTAGCCAGAAAGCTCTCCTAGCGATTACAGGTTAGGGTAATTGCATACGACGATGTCTCACAAAGGAATTCAATACCCTTGCGCACGATGTCAGTGCTCTTAAGTAAATACTGCCTATTAATCTTCTGACGTATGTCTATATGTAGGGTATCAGCTCATGCCCTGAGACTGTAACCACCGAAACAACAGACTTGAGTACAGTCCCTGTGGAAATGTGGATTGTTTTTTCTTTTCAACAGCTCTCCATCTTCCTGTGCATAGGTGCTTTAATAAACCAACAGCTACCAAATGTATAGTGGTCCTTGTGGATAAGCTGGCTCCCGCTACATTAATTTTTGGAACGGAGCTCCACTTAGAAGTGACATCATCCTGAAAAGGATACATACGATTAAGTCTCTTAAGATTGGGCTGGTTCTTTAAGAACCATGTGAACTTGAAGCACACTACCATTTTCCACTGATGGTCCTCAAAATGAGAATCCTGTAGAGAAGTAGGTTTAGGAGTATTATCAATTCCAATAGTTCTATAAATATGTTTGAGGATTCCCACTGCATCTAGATTAAATAACCTGGGATCTTCCTTGTTTTCTCCAGACTGCCAGATGACCATCCAGGCTCAGAAAGAGAACCCAAGGACCCACAGGCAGACAGACCAGGCCACATATCACCACTATACATAATTGTCTGAGGTTTGGTTGTCTTCAGCTTCTGTAATGAAGCATGTCAATCTTCTTTAGTGACAAAGGTGACCTGCATCGATCTCAGCATCAGTTAACTATGCAAATTGTTCAGGAGGCTGCACAGACACTATTTTGGGCTGTGGATTTCAAGCCACACAGAAAGGCCCATAACAATACTCAGATAAAGGCTTGTCACAGGCTGCTCAATCACAGTGATGACATTTGCTGCTTTTCTTTCCTTCCAACAGGCTCTGAAAGAGTGCTGCGAAGGAAAAGAATGACCACCATTTAACTAACGAAAGTAGAACGTATCCCTGACTACAGACTTACTTAGAATGGATCGCCTTCAGCTTTTTGTAGGTGAGTTTAGGCTCCATATTCACAACGACCACTATGTCCAGCAGATTTCCCTGAAAACTCAGGGAACAGCAGCAGGATGATTCCAATTTCCACCACCGTTAATGACCTTGCAGCCGGTCTGAGCTTGGGACCCAGAAGTGACTCGCCATGTTGTGTCCCATGTGCACCTAATTCAAAAGTGAAAGGAGTAATGTCCTTCGATTGCTATTCATTGTAGCAAATAGCATCCCAGCGAACCACCCCTTTCCCAACTTGTACTACAGTAGGTGCAGCACTAGAACCACCGGGATATAGGTAAACTACACACTCACAAAATAAAAACACTAGCTACATTGCTCATTCAGCTGTGAGACTGTAAAAAGACACTAGGGGAAAGAGGAGTCACATTATGTACTTTCTGGGAAGGTAGGGGGGGGGGGGGGGGGGGGCTATTTTTCCTGTCGCAGACCATTCCAGATTTTCCATAGTTTATTGGATTCACCAAAAATCTCTCTGCAGTTGACAAACTGGAAAACGTTCTATTAAATCTTTGCGGAGATCTCCCTGTAAGCTCTGTCTGGTATCTATTATGCTCAATACCCATGAGGCTACAGTTATTTTTGATGTTGTTTCCAGGCCTGGGTATGAAAACAGTCTCCCGTCTACTGGACAGAGCACAAGGTGTCTGGCAGAAAGATGTGCTGGCTTTTGATTTGTCAAGATTCCCTCTGTGGATGGGTCCTCCTCAAACCCACCACAATCGCCCTAAAACATATGTCGGGAGATGCTTTATATTTGTATTTAGAAATTAAATGTATTTGATAGAAACACCTCAGTGGTCCAATAGATCTAGCAGTTAAAGGGCTGCTGCTATTTGTTCCTGTGCAGATGGACCCTTCACAACAACTCAGATCAGCCTTCCCTACAGGAACAAGGCTGGGATTGGAGAACTGGACCCTCTATCTATAATGTAGATCAATTCTAATGAATCCAGAAATTGCACCACCTCCAGTAAGTATCAACAGGCAAAGTGGCACTCTGAGAACTCCAGTGATGTTAAGGACCTTCTGGCTCTAGCGCATACTTGCCAACTCTCCCGGAATGTCCGGGAGACTCCCGAAATTCGGTTCGGGCTCTCCCGCATCCTGGATTTCACAGAGAATCGCGTCAAATGACGCGATTCTCGGTGATTGACGCCATTTTGGAGGGGGCGGGACGAGGCCAATCGCTTCATTTTGGCCCCGCCCCCCCACGACGTAAATTACGTTTTCGCAGGGGCGGGACCAAAATGAAACGTTTGGCCTCGTCCCGCCCTCCAGTCATGCCCCCTCTCCCGGAAACTTGTTTCCGAGAGTTGGCAAGTATGCTCTAGCGCAGGGGTAGGGAACCTGTGGCTCTCCAGGTGTTGTGAAACTACAAATCCCAGCATGCCTTGCCACCTCTCTGCTGGTTATCTACTGGCAAAGCATGCTGGGACTTGTAGTTTCACAACACCTGGAGAGCCGCAGGTTGCCTACCCCTGCTCTAGCGGAACATGGACAGAAGTGTGAATGCTCCATGCCACTGTTTAAGTAAATAAACAATAAATGTTCCTGGTTAATCCGAATGACAGAAGTAACTTTTATTGCTTAAAATGAAATGAAGGGCCTGGTTTATCCCATTCAGCATATGTACCATTGTAACAAATGAGGGCTTGAAGCCCATGTTGGTGTGTAAAGCTAGGTCCACATTTGTTCAGATATTGCAATAGTGTGTAAGCTCCCACAATCATGTTTTATCGTCCTAAAACACATTGCATATGTTGATTTGGTTATCCTAAACTTTCTAAAAATCACGATCAACAACGGAACGATGTTGGGCAAATGTGGTAGTGTATATGCACTCGCAACAAGCAGCGTAGACAGATATTTGTAGAGTGGTACACAGTCACGATCATTTCTGCAGATGAGTATGAGAGATGACACTGTACACATTAATTGACATGCTCATCAGGACTTTCAATCATTGGTGAAATCTTTACTGAAATTGCACTTGAAATAAGTACACACTTGTGTAATCTTAACAGCTCTTATAAAAACTACTGAGCAATAACCATCTTCACTGTTAAGATCTCACTTTGTTTCTGTGACCCACAAATTAGCGTTAACCAGTGGTGAAATAACATGTTTGCTATCCTATGGATAGTCATTATCCAATGTAAGTCAGAATGAATTAGCTAGAGTAACCAGCAAAGATAAGCTGTAGTACTAATACACCCTTCCCAGAAGCACGGCTGGGGCACTATGCAGTGAGTGATAAGGTGTTGACCTCGAGAGAAATCCCATAAAGCTGGTAAACCAACATGGTGGCAAAGTATATCCGTGCTGTCACCACCTCCTTTCCAGTTATGTATAATCTTTCTCTGTATCCTTGATATTGTGTATCCTGGTTTTTTTTCTCTGCTCTAAATAAAAGTCTGCTACCATATTAAAAAATATATATTCACTGTGTGTGTTTAGAAGCTTTTCTTAGCTGCCAATTTCTCTGCAAGAGATCCAACATATTTTCCAAACAATTATCCTGAAAAGTATATTATAAAGTGTCTGCTATCCAGATTTGGAGCCAGATCACTCTTTTGTCTGAGAAACCCAGGGTGAAAGATTTAGCAGAGATTCTGAGTGACTATGATTTGTTGCATAAATTATTCACTCCAAACTTGACATTAACCAGAAGACTGAATATATCCATTATAAGGACACCAGACAAGATGTCTTCTTCCTTCTGAGGAAGTCAGACCGCAAGTGGTCTTTAAAGACTAGGAAGGCTGCAAATCGTGGCCTAAAATGAGCTGCAGCAACTCAGAATGCACCTTTCACAGCACCTTCCACTTTTCGATCCAAGGCATCAGCAAACCTAGATCCATCTTTTAGGGAAGTAGCTGATTTTTTGGAGTCCCTCACTACTGGAATTTGTAAGGAGAAGTTTAGGGGTATCCCATTTTTTTTCATATCGGAGTAATTAAACTGAAAAGGTTCTAGCTCTCGATGAGGGTGCCAAAAAAAAAAATTTTTTTGGACTTGCCACTTGTTTCCAGTAATCTTTGTAATCACTTTAATAGCAAAGTGTTCTTCCGCTCCATATAGATATATTTTTAACTAAGGATCTTTTTTTTCCCAAGCAGAGGCATCTTCATCATCATTCAATGCTCTTAAGACCAACCTAATTGTCAATGTCTTTCATAGGGAACACAAGTATCTCTTCTCTTTTATCTTCCTTATCAGAAAGTGACCAAGGGGTATATTTACTACTCTGTGGGTTTGAAAAGTGGAGATGTTGCCTATAGCAACCAATAAGACTGTAGCTTTTATTTATTGCATTCTACAAAATGACAGCTATAATCTGATTGGTTGCTATAGGTAACATCTCCACTTTTTCAAACCCGCAGTTTAATAAATATGCCCCCACGGAGCATGCAAGTCACTACTTGAGGCACACTTTCTCAGTTAGGCAGGTTCATCGCACACGTTTGTTTCATCTCTGCTAAGCAGGATTTTTTTTAAAAAAAATTAAAATCTTCACCACTTGGTTGTTCTTTGTAGCTCTCCCAGGGAGACGACACAAACAAATGTCCCCATTGTAATTAACACACTGTATTGAACAGGTGCTTTTTACCTGACTGGTTTGCCACAGAATCTTTAGGTTCAAACATCCATAATACAATTAGCTGTAATACAAACAATATGTAATACTCCACAAATCTAGATACTAGCCCTAGTATCATATCATCATTAATTTATATAGCGCCAACATGTTCCGTAACGCTTTACAATTGGGGACAAACACAGTAATAAACAAACTGGGTAAAACAGACAAAGAGTTGAGGGGACCCTGCTCGCAAGCTTACAATCTATGTGATAATGGAAATCGGATACATGAGGTTAAATCTACATATTGCTTAATGGTCCAGCCACATTGCAATAGTGAAAAAAAAAAAAGGATTAGTATGCTATATGATCCGGTCCCACAGCAATGTTGGTCAGAGGGTTGTTGTCTTTTGTGGATTGTGTAACAGGTGATAACAGGGTGATCTAGTGAGGTTAAGAGGCTGGTTGAGGAATATTATAAGCTTGTCTGAAGATGTGGGTTTTCAGAGAACGCTTGAAAGTTTGTAGACCAAAGGAAAGTTGTGTGAGGGAGGGAATTCCACAGAGTGGGTGCAGCCCGAAAAAAGTCCTGTAACCAGGAATGGGAGGATGTAATGAGTGGATGAAAGACGCAGATCTTGTGCGGAAAGGAGTTGTCGAGTTGGGAGATATTTTGAGTCAAGTGAGGCGATGTATGTTTATGCAGGTTTGTAGGTTAGTAAAAGTATTTTACACTGGATTCGGTAATGTATAGTAATGTGCATCTTCTGTAATAAGGTATAAAGGAGTACTCACATGGCTGAAAACTGCAGGCACTATTGATCCATAGCCTCTAGCACATTCGTACCTCCAAAAGCAGACGGCTCCAAACACTTCCTATTCCTGGATTCAAAACTTGTTTTTTTACAAGCTGGGCACCACTGCACATGCTGGCTTCCAGCCACTCCTCCATACCCCAAATTAGTTGCATCCGAGCACATGTACAACTCCACTAGCATCTCCTAGGTCCAGAGCTATGTCAATGAAATTTTCCATGACCTCCTGTATTCTTCTGTGGTAGTGTACCTTGATGAGATACTTATTTTTCCGAAAGATCTCCAGTCTCATCGCCTCCACCTTGCCGAAGTTCTTTCTCGATTACGAAAAAACAACATGTATTGTAAATTGGAGAAATGCTCTTTTGAAGCCACTGAGCTACCCTTTCTAGTGTATATTGTATCTGGAACCAGTCTGCGGATAAATCCTGAAAAAGTTTTGGAGTGGCTTCGCCCCAATACACTCAAAACTATCCAACGGTTTTTGGGTTTTGCCAATTATAATAGACGTTTTATTTCCGGATATTCCACCATTGTGGCTCCATTAGTGGCTCTCACCTAAAAAGGTGCCGACACTCAACATTGGCTTCCAGAAGCACTTGAGGCATTTTCTTTTCTCAAAGAGGCATTTTCTACTGCTCCTGTCCTAAAGCAACCCGACCTCTCCCTCCCATTTTTTCTCGAGGTTGATGCATCTACGTTGGGAGTTGGAGCCGTTCTTTCACAGAAGTCCATTCAAGGGAAACTCCATCCTTGTGCTTTCTTTCCCGTACATTTCTACCAACAGAAAGGAACTACTCCATAGGCGATAAAGAGTTACTGGCCATTAAATTAGCATTGAGCGAATGGTGCTATTTGTTGGAAGGGGCCCGACATATTGTTACAGTATTTACAGACTACAAAAATCTCCTTTATCTCCAATCTGCCCAATGCCTAAATCCTCGTCAAGCCCGTTGATCGCTTTTCTTCTCACTTTTTAACTTACATGTTACATTTAAACCTGGTCTAAAGAATAAGAAAGCTGCCGCATTTTCTCTAGCTTTTGACAATACTGAACCCGAGGATTTTCTGGATCATCCCATTTTGGATCCAAAATGTGTCAATGCCATCAATCTTTCCAAGAATCCTACTCCCCCTCCAGGGAAAACTTTTGTTCCTCTCTATCTACGGAAGAGACTACTGATTTGATTCCATGCCTCACGCTTTGCTGAACATCTGGGAGCTCGAAAGACCTTTGAATTAATTTCACAACAATACTGGTGGCCCAAATATCAATCTGAAGTTCAGGAATTTGTAGCTACTTGTGTAGTTTGTACCCATAAGTCCTCTCGCCAACCTCCGTTGGGTCTTCTCAGCCTCCTCCTGTGCCTTCCAAAACATGGACTCATATTTCGATGGACTTCATTACTGATGTACCTGGTAGCAAAAATTATAATACCATCTGGGTTACCGTTGACCGTTTTTCCAAAATGGCACACTTCGTCCCTCTGGTTGGTTTGCCTTCTTCTGCTATTTTGGTCCAACATTTTGTGAAAGATTTTCCACCTTCATGGATACCCTTCAGAAATTGTCTCGGATAGAGGGGTCCGATTTGAATCCAAGTTTTGGAGATCTCTGTGTCATCTTCTGGGCATCCGGCTAAAATGTTCCTCTTAATATCACCCTCAGACCAATGGGCAAACGGATAGGGTTAACCAAGACTTGGAAACTTTCCTTAGGATTTTTTTCATCTACTAACCAAGAAGATTGGGTCCATATGTTACCATGGGCCGAATTCAGGCATAACAATGCCTTTCATGATTCTACTTCTGCAACTCCATTTTCCATCGTCTACGGTATGCATCCTCAAATTCCTGAGTTTTCGGCCTTACCATCCCAACCCAAGTTCCAGCAGTCAATTCCTTGAGACAGGACTTCCTTTCTACATGGGCACAAGTTCGAAGGGCTTTAAAGAAATCTTCCTCGGTACAAATTATTTGCAGATAAGAAATGTAGAGCTGTACCTCCTTTGAAGGCTGGTGACAAAGTCTGGCTGTCAACCAAGAATATTCGTCTCGGTACCGTGTATGAAGTTCACTCCTCGTTATATTGGTCCCTATAGGATCTCTCGAGTTATTTCTCCAGTGTTTTAAACTTCAGCTTCCTTCAGCTCTTTGGATTCCCAACACCTTCCATATATCTCTTTTAAAGCCTGTGGTCATAAATCGGTTTTCTTCTCCCATTACCTCTCACATTCATCCTGAGATCCAGCAAACTAAATATTTTGAAATCAAGCCGTTATTGAATTCCAAGTATTCTAGAGGGGTGTTGAAGTACCTTGTTGACTGGAGAGGTTTTGGCCCCGAGGAGAGATCTTAGGTACGGGCATCTCATGTCAATGCACCTCTTCTATTGAAGACATTTCATACCAAATTTCCCAGGAAGCCTGGTCCTAGGTGTTCGGTGACCACCTTTAAATAGGGGTGGGGGGGGGGACTGTCACACTCCGCTCCCCGGGTATCTCCACCCGAGCCTCAATACACTATCACTTTAAATCTCTTCTTAGTACAGGCTGTCAGCCACGGCTTTCATCTGTGATTACTTCACCTGTGTTTTAGTCAGTTCTGCCATTGGTCAGTCCTCCTTTATAAGGCTTCTCCTGTCACCTATTCATTGCTGGTTCTTCAAGTCTACACCTGGCCTGGTTCAGATGCCTCTTTCCGTTATTACCTTTGCCATTATCTACTCTGCCTACACCGTTGACTACTGCCGACTCGTTCCACATCCTTGTGGTAAGCTGTGGCTCATCGTTGCTGCATATCTGGACTCAGCTGATCTCTGCTCACCTGTTCCACTTACTCGTGTTAATCGCTATGATCAACGCCCACTATCTACTCGGCCTGCACCGCTGACTACTGCCGACTCGTTCCACATCCTTGTGGTAAGCTGTGGCTCATCGTTGCTGCATATCTGGACTCAGCTGATATCTGCTCACCGGTTCCACTTACTTGTGGTAATCGCTATGATCAACGCCCGCTATCTACCCTGCCTGCACCGCTGACTACTGCCGACTCGTTCCACATCCCTGTGGTAAGCTGTGGCTCATCGTTGCTGCATATCTGGATTCTGTTAATCTCTGCTCATCTACAGTATACTTCATTGAACTTTGTATTTATGTTCCACTCCTTATTGGTACTTGCTGTGACCAACGCTCACTATGTATTCTGTCTGCACTGCTGAACTTCACTGACTGTTCCTACTCTCCTGTATGACAGCCGTGACCCATCACCTGCAGTATACTCAATATTCCATTGAACTTTGTATATTCATGTTCCATCTTAAAGTGGTAATTACTATTATTACCATTTGACATCTGAACTGTATATCCCTGTATGCTACCTAGATTTGTTCTCCATCTGTCTCACTGGGAACTTCCCTGGAGGGCCGTGACCTGCAGGGTGTAAGCCGCTGAAGCCCAAATTCCCTTTCAGGAATCCATGGTGAATACCTTCCATCTTGCTAGATTCCGCGCCTCTAGGGAAGTCTAGTCAATACCAGTTGAGACAGCAGGATCTCACTCATTCCTTTTCGAGCAAACCTGACACTAGGTTAAGCAACAATCGGGCCCACCATGCTCCTGTACCACTCAGTAAGCGCCTCTTTCAGATGACTCCTAAAATCATGCAGAATGTTGAACGTCCTGAGAGGAGTGAGGACAGGAAAGAAAATACTGCACACCTCTAAATAAGGAGGATCTGTTATAGTGCTGCTCTATCCTGTCCCTGGGAGATATAAAGAGGGGGGGGGGATATCTCATCTGAATGGTGCTGCCATTGGAAGGCCAGGGAATGGTAAATGTACATTTGCAATAGGCAATCTAATTAGTAGCAAAATAACCAGTTTGTTCCATATGCATTGGTAGCTTTATTGGATAAGAAAAGTTCAACTTTCCTTAGAAAAACAGAACATACATTAATGGGTTAATACCTGCCTCCATACATAAAACATGCAACGGTCATGAAGTAGTTTTAAAAGTTTTCTTTCATCTGCAAATGGTACTGGCCATTGAAAATAGGCAGCCTACAGACCTTGCAGCCCAAGCTATCTTGAGCTACAGACAAAGGGGCTGATTTAGAGTGGGACAAACGCCAGTTTGCATAGTTCTCTTACGTGAAATTGCTCTGTGAATATCCAGTGGACATTTTGGTATGCATGACTTAAACGCAAGTTAAGTAAAATTAAAAGGTTGTTATGGGTATGGGAAGTAGTCTTTATCCGTATTTATGATTTTACCTATATATGACCAACCCATTTATTCACTCTATAATGCAGATTATACATGTCCCTGTGTAATGCATCAATAAAGCTACCAATTTTACAGCATTAGACAGATGGGTTGTGTGGTGAATACCTTGTGTATAGCACATAAAATATACTGCATAGACCCCAATCTGAGATGACTGGGTGCTGCTACATGGTACAGACCCCAATCTTAGACCTCTAGGGGCTACTGCATGGTACAGACCCCAATCTTAGACCTCTGGGGGCTGCTACACAGTACTGACCACAGCCTGAGATCTCTGGGGGCTGCTACATGGCACAGACCCCAATCTTACACCTCTGGGGGCTGCTACATGGCACAGACCCCAATCTTACACCTCTGGGGGCTGCTACACGGCACAGACCCCAATCTTACACCTCTGGGGGCTGCTACACGGTACAGACCCCAATCTTAGACCTCTGGGGGCTGCTACACGGTACAGACCCCAATCTTAGACCTCTGGGGGCTGCTACACGGTACAGACCCCAATCTTAGACCTCTGGGGGCTGCTACACGGTACAGACCCCAATCTTACACCTCTGGGGGCTGCTACACGGTACAGACCCCAATCTTACACCTCTGGGGGCTGCTACAGGGTACAGACCCCAATCTTACACCTCTGGAGGCTGCTACACGGTACAGACCCCAATCTTACACCTCTGGGAGCTGCTACACGGTACAGACCCCAATCTTACACCTCTGGGAGCTGCTACACGGTACAGACCCCAATCTTACACCTCTGGGGGCTGCTACACGGTACAGACCCCAATCTTACACCTCTGGGGGCTGCTACACGGTACAGACCCCAATCTTACACCTCTGGGGGCTGCTACACGGTACAGACCCCAATCTTACACCTCTGGGAGCTGCTACACGGTACAGACCCCAATCTTACACCTCTGGGGGCTGCTACACGATACAGACCCCAATCTTACACCTCTGGGGGCTGCTACACGGTACAGACCCCAATCTTACACCTCTGGGGGCTGCTACACGGTACAGACCCCAATCTTACACCTCTGGGGGCTGCTACACGGTACAGACCCCAATCTTACACCTCTGGGAGCTGCTACACGGTACAGACCCCAATCTTACACCTCTGGGAGCTGCTACACAGTACAGACCCCAATCTTACACCTCTGGGAGCTGCTACACGGTACAGACCCCAATCTTACACCTCTGGGGGCTGCTACACGGTACAGACCCCAATCTTACACCTCTGGGGGCTGCTACACGGTACAGACCCCAATCTTACACCTCTGGGAGCTGCTACACGGTACAGACCCCAATCTTATACCTCTGGGGGCTGCTACACGGTACAGACCCCAATCTTACACCTCTGGGGGCTGCTACACGGTACAGACCCCAATCTTACACCTCTGGGAGCTGCTACACGGTACAGACCCCAATCTTACACCTCTGGGAGCTGCTACACGGTACAGACCCCAATCTTACACCTCTGGGAGCTGCTACACGGTACAGACCCCAATCTTACACCTCTGGGAGCTGCTACACGGTACAGACCCCAATCTTACACCTCTGGGAGCTGCTACACGGTACAGACCCCAATCTTACACCTCTGGGGGCTGCTACACGTACAGACCCCAATCTTACACCTCTGGGGGCTGCTACACGGTACAGACCCCAATCTTACACCTCTGGGAGCTGCTACACGGTACAGACCCCAATCTTATACCTCTGGGGGCTGCTACACGGTACAGACCTCAATCTTACACCTCTGGGAGCTGCTACACGGTACAGACCTCAATCTTACACCTCTGGGAGCTGCTACACGGTACAGACACCAATCTTACACCTCTGGGGGCTGCTACACGGTACAGACCCATCAGCTGTACATTTTCTTTAACCCAATAAAGGAATAATGGAACGACTAGAACGGCCATATCACATACGCACGAAGGACAAAGCCTGGAGGGCTCCAGTAAAATGGCCGCTTCCCGCCTTTGAGATTCTCTCCCTCAGGTCAGAGGAAATGGTGGCCCCGCCCGCGTCTTTGTGTGTGTGGGGAGCGGCGCCTGCGCAGTGGGCGGAGGAGGAGATAAATCCGGGACACGCAGCTCCCTCAGTCTCCATTTTGTCTGGTCTCCGCCGCACACAGCAGCATCTCTCTCCGCTCCACAGTCATGGCCGCCGTCGCTCAGCCCGTCACCGAGCCCGAGAAGAACGAGGCCCCGGCCGGGGAGGAGGCGGACAGTAACCCCGAGGAGCCGATGGATGAGGAGGACGATGAGAACGAGGAGGACGACGCCGGGGATGAGGCGGACGAGGAGGTGATCGTGGAGGTCGGGAGCACGTACTCGTGTCGTCGGGCGGACGGATCCTTCCGTGAGTCCATTTATTTATATAGAGTATAATATATCCCTACACACACCTTTATATATGTGTTATATATATATATATATATATATATATATCTCCCACACATCTGTATATAGAGTATAATATACAACCCCACACACTGTAATATATGTATAATATATTTATACACACCCCACATACACGTATAATATGTATATACCCCCATACACTGTATAGCCGCATTGTGCCCTCATGCATCGTGTTAGGGCCCCTATGGAGCCCTGTAGGACCACAGTGTTCCTTGTAAGACCCCATTCTGCATTGGGCCCCAGTGTGTCCCTTATTGGGCACCTATTAGCTATAGGAATTGCACTTTTATTGTGATATATGGGGTTTATAGGCAGCCATGTCCAGTACTGTATCATAGGTGATGCCCATCTATAGATGCCACACCTTCCCTCTAATGCATATATATATATATATATATATCCTGTAAATCAGGACGCATCTGCATCACAAGCATTTAAAAGGGAGATGGGAAAGGTTGAAGGAAGATGTGTAAACTACAGATGTGAAAGTGTTTTACTTTGGATTAGAAAGAAATTGTTTGGATTAGCCCTGTCCTTGGCTCTGGTTGGTGCTGGGACTACTATGATATATAGGACTACAATGGTGAATGCCCAGCATGTATAACGCTTTCCTCTCACTGCAGATAATGCAGAGATTGTGAAGACCAGGATGAATAAACAGGCCGGCAGGGAGGAGTTCTACGTGCATTACGCAGGCTGTAAGTAGTAACAGATATAAAATTTCTTGGCTTTTTTTAAATTTATTTTGTGTTTTAGAATTTATTGACATCTAAAAATATTTATATTTGTATTTCATGCAGCTTGTCTGCATGATACTGATTAAACAGATTAATGTAACCTGATCACTACTGCTTCAGCCAAGGGTAGCTCCTATTTGCTACACAGCTGATTTCTCCTAAATCACATAGTCATGGAGATGAAAACATAACAGCATTTTTACTTTGTGTAAAGAATGCTGTAACAGAGAGGAGAAAGCGGGTGCATGCAGTGCAATGTCTTCTCTCCATTCAGCCGTGCATGGATCAGAAGTGTCTGCAGCTCTGCATTAGCTGCGTGACGTTTTCTGCTGCAGGGATTTGTGTAGCTGCAAGAGAGATGATCATACAGGAGATAATGTATCTTCTAAACTACCATGCTTAGTTGTATTGGAGTCTAGAGCAGTGGTGGGCTACTTGGATGCACCTTACGAACTTTATATTTGGTAATTTGCTACTATAAGGAACTACAAATTGCATTTACAGGGATCTATTGGCTTTCTATGTGCTCTTTGCAAGTACTTACCGACATGTTTGATATATAGGGCTGTGATAATTTCATCCAAACGGATTATTCTGAAATTGGCTCTTTATTCAGCGGAGACTCCATTGTCCAAATATAAACCCAGCTGCTGCTATGAATGTGTCCTGCTGGCAAATTATCAGCCATTAGGAAGAGAACCTATGGCTGGTATGGATAGGTGCTCCCCTCGGGGGTCTTAAGTTCTACTCTTGTGGCCCACCACTGTTTTAGCCTAACCTTTAAAAATGACCATGGCCGTTTACCGGCTATGTAATGTGTTTGTGCCACTTTGTAATTTACATGAACTATTCCTGGAAGACTGAACACTGCTCTCGGTCTCAAAAATGTGTCCTGGGGCTGAGCAGTTAACAGATTTTTATAGCTGGTTCTGCTCCATAATTACTGTAAGTACACATTAACTTGGAGGCAGAAGCCACATATCAAGGGGATTGCCCAAAAATAATCTGAGGCACAACTTTCTAAAATTGCAGTGATATCTGACTGCAAAGAAAGCAAACAGATTTGGGTTCTTATATTTTTATTTTTTTGTATTTTAAACCTTTTTCTTTTTTAAAATGTTTGGGGTTTTTTTCTATTTTGTTTTGAAACTATAATCTGCTTTATGTGATCATTAAAGTAACATTTTAAGCTAAGGATCCTTCTTCCGTTAGTCTATCCTAGGAATTCAATATGGTAAGTCAGAGCTCGGGTGTGAGCTAACCTACTTCCCCCACCTCCCCATCTTGTTTTATTATGAAAATGTTTGCTGTAAGCTCGCTTGTTTCCGCAGTGAACCGTCGCCAAAATGAGTGGGTTGACAAAACACGCTTGGTGGTGCCCAAACCAGTGAAGGAAGAGGAAGTAGCAAACGGTACTGACCAGGAGGAGATGACTGAAGATGTGAAAACTCCTCAGAAACGAAAAAACGAGGAGGCCGAACCCGAGCCGAAGGTAACGCGAGGTTCATTCCTGTCAGTCTACTCCGCCGGCTCTCGCCGCATGGTCAATCCTGGACTGTTTGTCTTAGTCTGTTATATTGCTGGCGACTCCAGCATTAAGTCAGTGGGTTCTTCGGTCTCTGCTGACTTTTAGGTTTTTCTTTTAATATATATGTATACACTCGGTGACTTTCTGAACTGGACGAGTGGTTCCATGTGTTGGGCCACTTCCTCGCAATTTTATCTTTAATTCATTATTTGTAATGTTTCTGAAATCGACAAGTTGTATTAAGCACATCTTCCCTACAGTGGGATATTTTCTATTTCTTTTTCCTCCTTTTCAGACCCTGTGATCTGTCATTTTCTTGACATCCTCTGGCTGCTCCTTGCATGAGCTGCTGGCTGGAGCCCGGTATATCATTGGTGTTTTCATTTGTGTCAGCACTGATGTAATCGCTGGTTGAGTAGGGTTACAGTAGTTTTGCTTTGAACTAAAACCTTACAAAACCTCAGGAGACTTCAGGGATTTTTTCCACAATAAAAGTCTGATGCTTCCCCATCAGTGATGAGTTAATTTGTGCAGTGCGGCATTCGCCCTTGTTGAATATTTCCTTTTTAAGTGTTGTCATTTTGGGTTCCAAAGATCCTGTAATATAAACTTTCATTGCTGTGTTGCGATCTCCACAATTCCTGTGTCATCAGTACCATGCCCAGACTTGCCTCAAGGTATTAATACAGTGCCACAAAGCCTGGGATATCTTGGTCCAATCTTCTCCATTCTGCTGCCACTTAGAGTTGTTTCTTTAGCCATCAACTTTACTGTATTTGCTTCTGGAATAAAGATGGATTCCTTGTGGATAAAGTTGTATGTGCTTTAGATTTACCATTATGCCACTTGTTTCAAGCACTACACCGGAGCCTTCTATATCCATTTCATAACCAGTGTTCCTGTGGTACATCTACATCACTTTCAGATTGCTTATTATATACCTGGAGCACATGTCTGCTAAGCTTTTTATGACCCTACAATTAATCATGGAGTGGTCACTTTTTATTTATTTTTATCGGAGTCCAAATCCACAGAATTTACCCCCTTGAGCGTGTTTGTATTGGAAAGTCCATTCTAGGTACTCGGTGGTTTGTGTATTTTAACCCAATGTCAACAGTTCATCGTTCTAAATAAAAAGTGGCGTTAGCCTGTATGGGATACTTCTGCTTCAGTACATTCCCATGTATTTGTACTGCATACAGATATATTTGAACTTTTCCCTACATGCTGTTTTTGGATACATGCAAAGTCAAACATCCTTGCAGTTTGACCTCTCCTACACCTCCTGTATGCGCGCTATAGGGTATGTTAAGTAGATTACAATGTATATAGCTTCTCTAGCAAGTGACTTCTCGGCTTCCACTTCTGCATACAGCTCCGCCTTATCTCATCTGGGCTGTTACTTGTTACCACCAGTAAGTGAAATTATCGCTTCCGTTCAATCATCATAATTTACTGGTGCAAATTGTGACTTCTGGTTTCCGGAAGCAGGGTTTTGTAATAGATGAAATTCACTTTGCGATGTTCCCCACCCGATTCTCACGGTTTTATCAGATTTCAAAATGATTCGCCAAAACCATTCCCGGCTTAGTTACAACTCCTTTGCTGTATGCGTCATGATCTGTAGACAAGTCTGGAACTCGTTTCTTCAGCCAACGCACAAAGGAAATGTCACTACTTATCGACATTTAAAGTTTCAAGATAAAATATATACAATACCATCAAAGCTGCGCTGTCTATTCACGCTCAACACAAAGCCCTACACACTAGTAGCTTTGCCAAGGAATATCGCAAACCTTTAATACACTGGGAAGGTGAGGGCAAGAGGAAATACGCATCTTGGCACCGCCGTTAACGGTTTAATGTGGCCGTTCACTTTTACGCCTCATACATTACTTTAGAAACTAGTTGCTCCGTAGATTCAACGTCATGCTTGTTTCACTGGCCATATAAGGGAACCTTATTTTTTGTGCCTTCAACTGCAACTCCGGCACAATAAATAGCTACCTAAGGAAAGTTAACCGCTTTTTTTTTTAAAGTATGTTTATACGATCTTGCAGTGGTCAAACAATCTACGCTCACAGAATAGCAATTGTTGATTCATAGTAATAAGACAACACCAGACTGTTTTTAAAAAATATTTCAGAGGTTGTGCTTCGTTTAGTTGGCAGCTCTCTGCAGTTTGAAGCTGCTCAGTGGCTGCACAGGTAACGGTGAGATGGAACTGGTCCTCTGGTGACTCCACTAAGCTGCTTCACCTGTATGGGGCCTATGGTTAAAAGTACAGAAGAAAGGACTATAGTTGTCCTTGTATAGCTGATGCTACAGTATATTTGCAGTATTTATAGTCCCTGTATTTTTTTCACTTCAATATCAAATGCCACATAACCAAATACACAAACATTGTCAGATAGTGACATAGGTTCAGTTCACTTCACTGATTGAATCTTTGCAGTGATGACAATTGAATTCTGTTTAATACTATATCTAAAATATAAAATCTCAGTGATCATTTCAAAAACTTCCATGTAAATGTGCCTAAAGTGACCTTTATGTATTTTTATGTTATACACCATATGGATAAGCAGGTTAGCATTTTTGGACTTGCATCTACTATTCGTTAGTCTTACAAGAAATATTGTGCTTTGGATTTTCTAGTGACCAAACAATTTATTTTTTGAATATTTGTGTTTTGATGACGTTAGGGGTACATGAGTACAATTTGTTGGGGTTCTGGCATTTACAAAGATATAAATACCTACATTCTCTTCAAACACAGGCTAGTTTCCTCTTAGAAAATGTGTTGCTCTTGGCCTTTATAAAGTTAACCTTTATCTTATTCCTAACTCTTAATCTTCATCTAGAAAGCCAAGGTTGAAGTAGAAGATGCTCCAGCAAATAATTCGGTGATGGCATCGGGGGATTTTGCAGAAGAATTGACATGCCTGTTGTGTAATGAGCTCTTCAAGGATCCAGTAATGGTTGAATGTGGCCACAACTTCTGCCGCAGCTGCATTGATGAGGCCTGGCAAGGTTCCTTTACGTGTCCTGACTGTAAGGAGGTCATATCTGAGAAGAAGTATACCACCAACCGGGCCCTGGCTAACTTGGTGAAGAAGACTGTTGGTTCCACTGCTGTCCAGACCCCGTCAAAACCTGTAGAGAAGGCCAAGCCCGCAGAGAACTGCCCTGAGCACGATGAGAGGCTGAAGCTGTACTGTAAAGACGATGGGACACTGAGCTGCGTCATCTGCCGGGACTCTCTGAAACATGCCAGTCACAACTTCCTGCCCATCCTGGACGCAGTGGAGGTGTACAGGGTAAGTTGTGTGCGTAACTGCTATGCTTGAGAATTGTGATTGCCTGTGTCTTTTATTTACCTTGTTAATATTACCTCCTTCCAGGCAGAGCTGTCTGCCATAGTGGCTCCATTGGAAGAAGCCTTGAAGGTGACTGAGCAGTTGACCAGTCAACAGAATGAGAAGGTTGAACAGCACAAAGTGAGTGAGCTCATCTAGTAAGCTAGAGAAGTGGGATGTATATATTGCACACCAAGCAATCTACAAATCGGGTCTCGTCTCTAATGCCACCTCTGTCCCCTTAGACGAACGTGTCTGAATACAGGCAGCACATTGTGTCGGAGTTTGAGAAGCTGCACGCTTTCCTCAAGGAACGAGAGGAGAAAGTTTTGGAGCAGCTTAAGGAGCAGGGGGACAGTTTGCTGAAAGAAATGGAGACCAACATGATCAAGATGCAAGAGAACAGGGACAACATTAAACAGACCATCTCTGTGGCCAATGACAGGGTGAACGATAAAGACTCCATCTCTTTCCTCACGGTAAGTGGAGCTTCCGGCCAGTATAAACCTTGTCTATTATTCAATCTCCTTAAATGAATGCAGAATAACTTTTCTCTCTTATTCCTGCAGGACATCAAATCATTCATTGAGAAGTAAGTTTCCTCTACATTTCTATTCTAATAATTGTAATCGACAATACACTTCCGGTCAGTGCCATCTGTGCGTTATATAAAGTATATAATTCTCTATCCTCCCCGTCCAGGTGCCAGGAGCAGCAGAGGGAGGCGATATCCTCCGGAAACACCCTTCTATCCAAGGATCTGTGTCAGGGAACATTCAAGGGACCCATTCAGTACTCTGTGTGGAAGCAGATGAAGTCTTTCATTGCTCCATGTAAGTAATGTTGTGTTTTACAAAATAATCAATGTGTCAAAGTATAATACAGTCATGGTGGATTCTTTAAGTGAGACTTCTGTCGTATCATCTTAAATTGTTTTTATGTACAATTCTCACTGTCAATATATTGTGTACAGTTTTTATAGCTGAAGCAACCACATGGGTCAGTAGTTGAGAGTTCCCTTTGTCTTTTTAAATAAAAGGAAAAAAATGAATACCTGAAATGTTCTGCCTGCTCCCCTACACCATTGGCTGTGAAGGGCTTTCTTCAGTAGTGGTTTCTCCAATCACTGCCCTGTCTTAACCAGCCATGTGTTCCTGCACTACCTCTGGACTACAGATCAGTTAGGCTCTGTATCTAGCAATGCTGTGAAATAGCTTTACTGACCATGTTCTATTATATAACCACGTGTCTCAATGAGGATCTGTCACTTTTTTTTTTTTTTTTTCCATACACCATTTCAAAGTGTATGTTACCCATTATTCAGCCCTCCTTGATCGGTTCCCTTCACAAAGTGTACAAGCCCTATTTGATCATGTAAACCTCTTCCTAGTGTAATGCAGATGAAACTAAATATCTCTGCTTCACAATTTCATTATTCTATCTTCTCTTCTGCAGATCTATCTCCGATGTTGTTGGACCCCAGCACAGCGCACCCCAACTTGATCCTGTCTGATGGGTTGACCAGTGTTAAATATGGGGATGCCAAGCTCCCCCTACCCGACCATCCCAAGCGGTTCAGTCAGTGCATTCTTGTACTGGGATCTGAGGGTTTCGAGTCAGGTCGCCATTACTGGGAGGTGGAAGTGGGAGATAAAACCGCTTGGGATGTTGGCATGGCCAGTGAGTCCAGCAACCGTAAGGGTAAGATCAAGCTGAACCCCAAGAACGGGTATTGGGCCATCTGGCTGAGGAATGGCAACGCTTACAAGGCTCTCGAGTCTCCGTCCAAGACCCTGGCCATAAATGCCAAACCCAAGAGAATCGGTGTCTACGTGGATTATGAAGGTGGTCAGATCTCCTTCTACAATGCGGACGACATGACCGCCATCTACACGTTCAATGCCACCTTCACAGAGAAGCTGTATCCCTACCTGTCTCCATTCCTGCACGATTCTGGCCGTAATGCAGATTCCCTTCGTTTTGTACATAACTAATCTTTTTAAATGGTTACGGTGGGTAGGAAGGAGTAGTTTACATTCCGTCAGAGGCTGCGCGGTTTTTGTTTTAGTGTTCATAAAGGTTCATTGACCGACCGAAGCAATTTGTTTTCTGCTACTCATGAAGTGTTCTGTTCATTACTGTTTCTCACATGATGTGCAAATGTAAGTTGAATGTGAATCTGTAGTTTAGTTTTTTAATTTCTGAAATAAAACTATTAAGTAACTGCCTTAAGTGTGTGTCCCTGTTATGCGCAATCTAGCTTTATATACAGTATATTGGTTGGGAAATTGTGTATCGGTCAACTAATATCCCCTCTGCAGTCTGCTACAGGTATGTGATCGCTTAGAGCAGTCTTGGTTGACTGTTTATGGAGCTGCTGATAGAATGACAGATCTCAAAAAGGAGTAAATCCAGTTGAATGTCACTCAATCAGGCAGTGTAGTCTCTTAAAATCTGGCAAACCTTGAATATCCCTCACAGCTGATTTCCTGTATTACTGCATATTCACATTTGTTTTCAAACCTTTAGATGGAATCCTAAAATTGGATAAAGGAAACCTGTGTGATCAAATGGTGTCTTGACTAAATTCTTTCTGGGGTCTAAATTCTCATTGATCTACACATCTGTGTATGAAGTACAGAGACTGTTCTGCTACTGCTGGGTTTTAGAAAATATTGACTTCTTTCTACAAGCAGCTAATGTATTTATTCATTTGATAAAGATAGCTAGCTGCTCTTTAGTTTCCTAATTTGGGATTCCTAGGTCTTTGACATCGGTGACACATATTAATACAGTTTGTGTGTCCGGTGAATACACAATGCTTTGATTCACCTGCAAAGCTGCGTCTCAAGACCATCTAATAAATGTCAAGCTTATCATCTAGAATACTGTGTTAAGTTCTGGAGGCCATATCTACAGAAGGATATATATGACTGCAAACAAGGGCAGCTAAAATAGTGCATGGCCTACATCACAAAACTTACCCGGAAAGACTAAAAGATCTTAATATGTATAGTTTGGAGCATGATAGAAACTTCATATAAATCGAGGGTTTTAACAAGGTAAAGGAGGGAAACATTCTTTAGAGGAAGAGAAATATAAGAACACATGCACTGACACTGGAGGGGAAGGAGGTTCAGAGGAAATGTGAGGAAAATACTCCACGAAGGATAGTGGATAAGTGGAATAGCCTTTCATCAGAGGTGGTAAAGGCTAATGCAGTAGAGCAGTGTTTCCTAAACTGCTGCAGCGATCTCAAGGGTGCCACGGCAGGGCCTGTGGTAAGCAAGGCGGAGGGCTACTTGGTAATTATTTTGGTTTATGGGTGCCTTGAAAAAGTTATGGAGACCTGAAGGGGGCCTCGGACTGAGAAAGTTTGGAGTCCACTGCAGTAGAGCAATTTAAACATGCTTTTGATAGACAAGGCTATCCTTACAAAGATTAAAGGACCAAATGGGGTTTGAGGTTGCCTATGGTTAATAATAAAATAAATAAATGGGCAGACTAGATGGGCGAATTAGTACTTATCTGCCATCAAATTCATGGGGCAAACTGAAGATGGTCCTGTTCAAATGAGCTCAAACTTTAGAGCTGTGTAAGGTAGAAGCATTACTCACCATCATCCATTGGTGACATTTTCCAGACGGAACTTTAACTTGCCAAGTTACCTTATAATGCTTTAGTCGCTTTGGTGGCCAAACTAATTGTGTGTCACCCTGTAGAACACAAGGAAATAGGGCCCTACTTTTGAGAGCTTCCATCCTAAAGGGAAGGTCAAGACAAATAGGTTGTCACCATGTAAGGATGACTGAGGTAAAGGAGTTAGGAACTGGAAGAAAAATATTGAAGGTTGCGTTTAAAGCATTGGAGAGAAAGCTAAACTGATGGGGCTTTGGAGATCATTCCACATGTGGGGAGCAGCCTGGGCAAAGTCCTGAAAGTGGGAGTTGAAATTAGGTTATTGGTATGGTAGTGAGGTGGATGTCGTTGGCAAAACAGTGAGAGAGAGGGAGTGTGGCTGGAGATGAGGGGAGATTGGGTGAGAATGAAGAGTTCAAATTGAATTCTGTAAATCATGGGGATACAGTGTAGGGACAGGCAGCGATAGAAAAGGAAGGCAGGCACTTTGAGGAAAGGCTGAAGAGGTTACAAGAGATTGAGAGAGTTTTGGTAGCTCCTGTGGTGGAAAAGGGATGCGTCTTCAATACATGGTGCAGATGGCATGTTTTGAAGGAGAAGGCCTTCTTACCTCTCTGTATGTATTACCCAGTATTGTTTTAATGTCTGTTCCCAATTGTAAAGCGCTACAGGATTTTCTGGTGCTATATAAATAAATGCTGATGATCAAGGATGACCCACCCCCCCCCCCCCCCCCCCCTGGGCAACATACTTGAGGGACAGAAAAACAGGTTGGATAATCAACAGCGATGTGGGAGTTGATGGAGTTCTGGAAAGTGTGGAGACAATGATTTAATTACCTTTACAGCCGATGTATGTGCGCTCCAGTGATCACATGCTGCATAGTCTCTGAGACCAGCGCCGGATCTTCCAGCATTACAGGAGCCTCCTCACCTCACGCACTTACAGCCACCACAATACCACCACTGAAGACCAGGAGAGAGTAATTCTGGCAATCTTCAGGTGGCAGGGATGTGATTTTTGAGTCCCGATCCAAGAGCCCCGGCATAGCTATTTATTAATTGTCAATTATGCAGCAGGTTTAAGGTAGACTGAACGTGAGAGGTAAGTCACGATGTGCTACACAAGTCCCCCCACAGCTCCACATCCCAAATATTAATAGAGGTGTCCAAAAAAGCAGTAATTTTTTAATATAGCCGGAGCTCTTGTGAAGTAGGTCTAGTAATGATGGCGTCCAAGCCACGCCCCCATATTAAAGTATATGTATTTGAATACAATGTCATTACAGTCCCTGTTGGTGTAATGGTTAAGCGTTTGATTACTGTCATCTCCTGCAAAGACCCTTGTAAGGAGAACCACATCAGGGTTCTCCAACACCAGACATTTACTTACTAAAGTGCTTGCAGGTTTCTACAATTCATTTAAGTTTATCGCTAGATAATTTTCTTGGCCTGGTAATTCTTTGTGCAAGTATGTATCACTCCACAGGTCCTTCACCCATGGCCGGTTTTTAGTCGCCCATTATCACAGTCAATGTTCCTTGTTGATTTACCACAGGGCTTCACAGAATTCAAAGTTGTTGGAAATTGTTTCTCAACTCCAGGTGCTGAATGTCTTAAGCTTTGTGGAGTTCTTAAAGGCAATAATTATGCCTGGTGTAAGATTTGCTCCTACATTTCAGACTTGTACTCCTATAATACTTGCTCTCTATGCTCTTCTGTGGCTTGCCTACTGTATATTGCCAATACTAGCTTGTTGTACACCCAACAGTTACCTTCAGACCGATGTTCTCCTGATCAACGTTACCCTAATCCAGCGGTCCAGCGCCTTTATCTCACCAATTACCACTTGCCAGATTTATTTCAATGGGAAATCCATGTGGGAGGGATGTCGACAACACAGTTCTCAATTCAAAAAATGCCTGTGTGGTCCAAGCCTCAAGTATGCTGGATTGGGTTTATGCCGGAGTGAAGGACCAAATCTAAATGTATATTTTAATACCTTTCTTGTATGCCGTTCCATATCCCAGGAGCTCCCTAACTTCAAATATCCACCTAACATCCACCCTTCATGCCTTACAGACAGACCCTCCTCTAGCAGCACTTACTAAGTGAAGAAGTCATGTTAAAATAACCCCTCGTCTGCAATTTGACCTTTGTTGTCCATATTGGTGTATGCACTAGGTTTTAGCCCCCCGTTTCTGCTGTCCATTATGATAATTACACTGTACACTCCTTGGTGCAGGAACCTATTAACGGTTTGTTGCCTGTTGATGCCCTTGGATTTATGTCCCGATATTCTGCTACCTCTACTGTATGTTTGTAAACTATTGCATAGCTAATCATATAGACATTCATGAAGGAATTTTGTTTTAAACATCACATAAAACCGTTAAACAACATATCCTGTAAAATGTCCAAATAAATTGTGCCAATAAATCCTCACAAATTTTGTGTCTGAACATTAGTGTCATTGGCAGAATTTCTTCCCAGGTCTGTTTCCCAAACAATGGTCAAGATCAGTCCACTTCCTTTACAATTCCTCCTTGTCCTCTATCGTTCCTACAGTGGACAATTGTATTGCATCCTGAGGAAAAGGTTTGGTTATTGACAAAAATAATCCCTCGTTTAATCTGGGTCCAAAATACATTGAATCTAGGTATTTATGCCAAACAACCTTGTAATAAAGACTTTTGCCGCCGCCCATTTCTTCACGTTTCCTGAAATAGTATTTCTGATGGATGGGACAATTTTTGAAGAATATTTTGGATTAAAGACAGCACTGATGGAAAGATCTGGTTCACTGGAAACGATGCAGGGTTCAGAATAATTACACTGCTGGATAGTATAGAACAGGGGTCAAGAAACTTTTTTACCTTTTACCCCAAAATATATTTAGATACGCCGACGTTACCCCCCCTTGATTTGAAAGAAAGGAAATCATATATTATTAATTATTGGAATTCAAAATTTTACTGAATCTATTCAAAATTTCTTTGAAAGCTTCAACTTCAAAACTTCAGGTTTTGGAGAAATGTTTCATTTTTGATACGAGAGCATCAATATTGGGGCATTTTGAAGTCAGAGCAATTTGGATACAGTCTTCAGCGCCCGATCGATTTTTCTGCTTTGTTTTATGTTCGTTAGAGTGGAAAATCCTTGTTCGCAAAGGTAGGTTGTTGCAAAAGGCAGCAACTTTTTGACTGCCTCCTCGTGCAATTTTGATGCCTTTGCAGCTGTTGACATCCAAAAATATGACAGATCTGCTTTGTTTTCAAATGCAATACATGCTTCATTATTGTATGGAGCTCAAGAAGTGCCTCTGCCAACCCTTGAGGCTCTTCTGGTATAACAGCAATTTCACATGTAAAGGGGTCTACAATCCAACTGACAGCATATGAATCGGCAGCATTACCCCCAGGAATTTCATTTTTACCCCATTTGAGGTAATTTACCCCTGTTCCCTGACCACTGGTATAGAATATGGATGATACACGGATGGCTTGTATACCAAACAGACCTGCTTTCTGGTGGCTAGTATACAACAGTACACTATTCTTGTAACTAGTATACAATAGAGACATCCATTATTATGTCCTATATACAACAATCTCCCTCCATTCTGGTGGCTAGTACATAATAGTGACCCCCACTCTGTTAGGTAGAATATAATGTTGACCCCCAATCTAGTGGTTTGTATACAGTAGTGACCCCTCAGTCTGGTGGCTAGTACACAATGCTGAACCCATTAGAGTACTCTCCACCAACTGAAAGTTCTGGCGCTCTCTTCAGTTATTATGGCTGTCAGGTTGCCTGTGTAGTGTAGTCCTGCAGTCAATCGGAAGTCTTCTGTACAAATAATTTACACAGCAATATGGCATTGAGAAATGTGATTTTGCTAAGCTGACGCCATCTTGTTGCCTTATAGCCATTTTATTCTCTTATAGCTCAAAGACAGCTTAGATATAGCTAGTTTGTAGGAGTTATTCATTGTTTGCAAGAAACTATGCCCATGACCTTGGATATGGCAGACAGGTGACAAACCAACCACCCCTGGGGAGAATTCCTGTCTGAAAATGTGAGAATGTAGCAAGATCTGTGTAAAGGAAGCATGAGTGGTTCAAACCTTTTGGGGCGTAGTTTTCTGTAATACGTGATTTTGTGCTATATAGATATGAACTTGTAACTAATAAATCAGAGTTAATTGCACACACAGAACTTGCAGTGTCTTTTATCTCTCCGGCCGACAAGCTCATAAATTGATAGACTGACACAGGTGAACAATCTGATTTAGGTTCGACAGCCATTTATATATTAAACTAACCATTGTGTGTACTATATGTGGGGACATTTTTCAAGTTCATTGTAATTTCCAATTTATATAATACGTAACAATATGGAATTATAACTCTTCTTTTCCATCACAATAAACAGAGGTATTGTTCATAATAATATCAAAGCATTTCTGAGCAGTATTTCTCCAGCACATATTAGTAGTAGCTATGTATAGTCTCAATTTAAAGCCTCCCACCTGCAGAGTCCCAGCATCACTGAAAGGATGTACCATCTTGTCCACAAGTGTATTTGAGAGACACTTATAACTCTGCAAAACAACGCTATAAAATCTCCATGCCACCCACCTGTGACCATTGGGAATCAAAATAGTAATTGTATAATCATGTGAGCACAGTTTCATATTGTTACAATATAGTGATATTAATGATACTACTATACATATATATATATATATATATACATATATATATATATATATATATATATATATATATACACATATATCGTATATATGAATTAGATATGTTAATACTAAGTATATGTTTATGGTATATATAATTAACTTTAACTAGGAAGAACAATGTTTGAAGTAGGGAAGTGCTCAACGTGTTTTAGCTGGGATCCTAAGTGTCAGTGTCCCATTGTACTGAGTCCCCCTAAGAAGCAGTTCATAATACACTGCATATCTAAAACTCTAGGGGCCCCGTATGCAGTCGAGACTGGAAATACTGTGAAGTGACAGATAGTTGGGCGAATAGCAGCGCTTCATAACTCATTCCTTTAGTGATGTGACTAGTTCCTAGTGACCTACGTGGCTGATGATCCTCATCCCTCAGCAATGTGACTAGTTCCTAGTGACCTAAGCGGCTGATGACCCTCAGCAACGTGACTAGTTCCTAGTGACCTAAGTGGCTGATGATCCTCATGGTTCAGCGATGTGACTAGTTCCTAGTGACCTATGCGGCTTATGACCCTCATCCCTCAGCAACGTGACTAGTTCCTAGTGACATAAGCGGCTGATGATACTTATCGTTCAGCGATGTGACTAGTTCCTAGCGACCTAAGCGGCTGGTGACCCTCATCCTTCAGCGACGTGACTAGTTCCTAGTGACTTAAGCGGCTGATGATTCTCATCCCTCTGCGACGTGACTAGTTCCTAGTGACCCAATAGGCTGATGATCCTCATTCCAAAGCGACGTGACTAGTTCCTAGTGACCTAAGCGGCTGGTGATCTTCATCCCTCAGCGACGTGACTAGTTCCTAGTGACCTAATAGGCTGATGATCCTCATCCCTCAGTGATGTAACTAGTTCCTAGTGACCTAAGCAGCTGGTGATCCTCATCCCTCAGCGATGTGACTAGTTCCTAGTGACCTAAGCAGCTGGTGATCTTCATCCCTCTGCGACGTGACTAGTTCCTAGTGACCTAAGCGGCTGGTGATCTTCATCCCTCTGCGACGTGACTAGTTCCTAGTGACCTAAGCGGCTGGTGATCCTCATCCCTCTGCGACGTGACTAGTTCCTAGTGACCTAAGCGGCTGGTGATCCTCATCCCTCTGCGACTTGTCTAGTTCCTAGTGACCTAAGCGGCTGGTGATCCTCATCCCTTTGCGACTTGTCTAGTTCCTAGTGACCTAAGCGGCTGGTGATCCTCATCCCTCTGCGATGTGACTAGTTCCTGGTGACCTAAGCGGCTGGTGATCCTCATCCCTCTGCGATGTGACTAGTTCCTAGTGACCTAAGCGGCTGGTGATCCTCATCCCTCAGCGCCGTGACTAGTTCCTAGTGACCTAAGTGGCTGATGATCCTCATCCCTCTGCGACGTGACTAGTTCCTAGTGACCTAATAGGCTGATGATCCTCATCCCTCTGCGACGTGACTAGTTTTTAGTGACCTCAGCGGCTGATGACCCTCATCCCTCAGAAACGTGACTAGTTCCTAGTGACTTAAGCGGCTGATGATTCTCATCCCTCTGCGACGTGACTAGTTCCTAGTGACCCAATAGGCTGATGATCCTCATTCCAAAGCGACGTGACTAGTTCCTAGTGACCTAAGCGGCTGATGATTCTCATCCCTCTGCGACGTGACTAGTTCCTAGTAACCTAATAGGCTGATGATCCTCATCCCTCAGCGACGTGACTAGTTCCTAGTGACCTAAGCGGCTGGTGATCTTCATCCCTCAGCGACGTGACTAGTTCCTAGTGACCTAATAGGCTGATGATCCTCATCCCTCAGCGATGTAACTAGTTCCTAGTGACCTAAGCAGCTGGTGATCCTCATCCCTCAGCGATGTGACTAGTTCCTAGTGACCTAAGCAGCTGGTGATCTTCATCCCGCTGCGACGTGACTAGTTCCTAGTGACCTAAGCGGCTGGTGATCCTCATCCCTCTGCGACGTGACTAGTTCCTAGTGACCTAAGCGGCTGGTGATCCTCATCCCTCTGCGACTTGTCTAGTTCCTAGTGACCTAAGCGGCTGGTGATCCTCATCCCTCTGCGATGTGACTAGTTCCTGGTGACCTAAGCGGCTGATGATCCTCATCCCTCTGCGACGTGACTAGTTCCCAGTGACCTAAGCGGCTGATGATCCTCATCCCTCAGCGCCGTGACTAGTTCCTAGTGACCTAAGTGGCTGATGATCCTCATCCCTCTGCGACGTGACTAGTTCCTAGTGACCTAATAGGCTGATGATCCTCATCCCTCAGCGACGTGACTAGTTCCTAGTGACCTAAGCGGCTGGTGATCTTCATCCCTCAGCGACGTGACTAGTTCCTAGTGACCTAAGCGGCTGATGATTCTCATCCCTCTGCGACGTGACTAGTTCCTAGTGGCCTAATAGGCTGATGATCCTCATCCCTCAGCGATGTAACTAGTTCCTAGTGACCTAAGCAGCTGGTGATCCTCATCCCTCAGCGATGTGACTAGTTCCTAGTGACCTAAGCAGCTGGTGATCTTCATCCCTCTGCGACGTGACTAGTTCCTAGTGACCTAAGCGGCTGGTGATCCTCATCCCTCTGCGACGTGACTAGTTCCTAGTGACCTAAGCGGCTGGTGATCCTCATCCCTCTGCGACTTGTCTAGTTCCTAGTGACCTAAGCGGCTGGTGATCCTCATCCCTCTGCGATGTGACTAGTTCCTGGTGACCTAAGCGGCTGATGATCCTCATCCCTCTGCGACGTGACTAGTTCCCAGTGACCTAAGCGGCTGATGATCCTCATCCCTCAGCGCCGTGACTAGTTCCTAGTGACCTAAGTGGCTGATGATCCTCATCCCTCTGCGACGTGACTAGTTCCTAGTGACCTAAGCGGCTGATGATCCTCATCCCTCTACGACTTGTCTAGTTCCCAGTGACCTAAGCGGCTGATGATCCTCATCCCTCAGCGCCGTGACTAGTTCCTAGTGACCTAAGTGGCTGATGATCCTCATCCCTCTGCGACGTGACTAGTTCCTAGTGACCTAAGCGGCTGATGATCCTCATCCCTCAGCGCCGCGACTAGTTCCTAGTGACCTAAGCGGCTGATGATCCTTATCCCTCAGCGCCGTGACTAGTTCCTAGTGACCTAAGTGGCTGATGATCCTCATCCCTCTACGACTTGTCTAGTTCCTAGTGACCTAAGCGGCTGGTGATCCTCATCCCTGTCACTCACCGGACTGTTAGTGCCTCTAGGTTGGGACATGGGTCTCTCTCGCTCCTGCCGGCGCCTCTCCGGAGCCACGGCCGTCCGCCATCTTGACTAAGATTGCGCATGTGCAGAAACCCTGAACTGTTAATACCTCGCCTCTAGTCTCATTGGTTAATTAATCACCTCTCAGTACTTAAGGCACCTGTTGCCCTATTACCTTTGCCTGTTCTTGGTTCTCATTCTTTGAGACTCTGAGGTGTTTCCTGTTTCTGCTCGTGTTATCCGTTTGCTCTGGACAAGTCTCCTCTCCACATCGGTAGTAGAACTTACCCGCTGCAGACTACTCTCGCTACCTCCGTTACCTGCCTGCTCCTGGACAAGTCTCCTCTCCACACCAGTAGTAGAACTTACCCGCTGCAGACTACTCTCGCTACCTCCGTTACCTGCCTGCTCCTGGACAAGTCTCCTCTATACATCAGTGGTACAACTTGCCTATTGCAGACCACTCACGTTGCTCCGTTACATGCCTGCACCTGGACAAGTCTTCCCTTCACATCAGTGGTACAACTTGCCTATTGCAGACCACTCACGTTACTCCGTTCCATGCCTGCACCTGGACAAGTCTTCCCTTCACATCAGTGGTACAACTTGCCTATTGCAGACCACTCACGTTACTCCATTCCACGCCTGCACCTGGACAAGTCTTCTCTACACATCAGTGGTAAAACTTGCCTATTGCAGACCACTCACGTTACTCCGTTTCATGCCTGCGCCTGGACAAGTCTTCCCTTCACATCAGTGGTACAACTTGCCAATTGCAGACCACTCACGCTATTCTGTTACACACCTGCTCTGGACAAGTCTTCTCTACATATCCGTGGTGAAACTTACCAGCTGTAGACCATTCATGTTTCCTTGTGATATAGCTACTACTCTGTATGGTACCTATTAGCTGGACTAAAGTCTACAAGTGCCTCTGTATTGTAGCTGCAAGTGGCTGACTCTTCTACTATATTGTTGATTGGTCTTTGCCTAACGTTATCCAGTTATCAAGTACTGGCCTGCTATATGCTACCTGCGTGCTAAGGCACTTGGACTCTTTCCTCATTTTATCCTGTTTACTAAACTGCTGTACCATCACAGTTCCACGGTGCCAAGACTCAGCATTTATACTATTGACATTCCTTTCCTCTATTCTACTGTATGGTTCCACTGATTCACCACACTACCCAGAGGTCCGCACTTCTGGTAAGTGTAGCTACACCTGGTGAATTCTGGGTAAAACTCCTAATGCCCGTGACAATCCCTCTGCGACGTGACTAGTTCCTAGTGACCTAAGCGGCTGATGATCCTCATCCCTCTGCGACGTGACTAGTTCCCAGTGACCTAAGCGGCTGATGATCCTCATCCCTCTGCGACGTGACTAGTTCCCAGTGACCTAAGCGGCTGATGATCCTCATCCCTCAGCGCCGTGACTAGTTCCTAGTGACCTAAGTGGCTGATGATCCTCATCCCTCTGCGACGTGACTAGTTCCTAGTGACCTAAGTGGCTGATGATCCTCATCCCTCTGCGACGTGACTAGTTCCTAGTGACCTAAGTGGCTGATGATCCTCATCCCTCTGCGACGTGACTAGTTCCTAGTGACCTAAGCGGCTGATGATCCTTATCCCTCAGCGCCGTGACTAGTTCCTAGTGACCTAAGTGGCTGATGATCCTCATCCCTCTGCGATGTGACTAGTTCCTAGTGACCTAAGTGGCTGATGATCCTCATCCCTCTGCGACGTGACTAGTTCCTAGTGACCTAAGTGGCTGATGATCCTCATCCCTCTGCGATGTGACTAGTTCCTAGTGACCTAAGCGGCTGATGATCCTCATCCCTCTGCGACGTGACTAGTTCCTAGTGACCTAATAGGCTGATGATCCTCATTCCAAAGCGACGTGACTAGTTCCTAGTGACCTAAGTGGCTGATGATCCTCATCCCTCTGCGACGTGACTAGTTCCTAGTGACCTAAGTGGCTGATGATCCTCATCCCTCTGCGATGTGACTAGTTTCTAGTGTATTAAGCGGCAACTGATCCTTAAAATAAATAGTGTATAATTATTGACAGTCTTTTTTTCTATTTGACGCATACATTTTAGACTGCTGTACACAGGACTTTTCAGGCACTTTTTTTTCTTCCCAGTGGAACTTACAATTTAATTTTGATGCCTGAGGCACAGGCAGGGAAAGTGACTTGCCCAAGAGGCTTATGCCAATGGGGGTTATTCTATCAAAAAAGTTACATAGAGGAATTCTATAAAAGTAAGCGAAAGGTACAGGTAAATTGTCCTTAAAATGGTTATAACCCTCTACTCTATCAATATGACGTCTATCTCCAGATTAGCAGTGTAAAGTGACGCTAAAATAGTGATAAAAGCAAATAATGCCGGACTTCCAGGAGGCAACGCTAAGAAATGGTCGCTATTTTACTGAGCTCTCCAGTGCTCCTGTAGGATCGGTTCATAATCCTGGCACACAATCAGCGGAAAACAGCTGGAAAAGGTGCCAATAACATTTGGAGGCTGCAAACGTCCAGGTTTCCTTGCATGCTCCCTGGACTCATTACAGTGAAGCCGAGCATCCTGGCTACAACCAAGAATGCACTCGTCATCTAAACCAGCGATCAAAAGTAAGCTGTATGGAAGAAGACAGCACCGTTGCAACACTAACACAACACTATCATCATCATTTATTTATATAGCGCCACTAACTCCACAGCACTTATAAGTCTGGTTACAGAAATCAGCAATCATCACACTTATATATGACCTGAAACAAACTCAGCTTCTGAGCACAGGGAGGCTACCTAGACCATACACATAAGTTCGAGGGACTTGGAAATAATTAAAACCACTTTGTAGGAGAAAAGAAAGTACATACTTCCAGTTTAAGAGTTAAAAGCACTAGAAATATATTAAAACCTATAGTGCTTCCTACAATACTCTGGCAAAACAGGCGATAACTTAAGTATTTCTGCTTGCACTACTGCAGAGAGCCACTGGAGGGCAACAACACTCCATGTGTTCTTCATTATTGTACTGCACAGGTGATACCTCATTCGTCATTAATACCATGAACAAATCCATAACCATGGACAAATACATAGATAAACAGCAAAAAGCCCCATGCGGCAGAAATGCCACTAAAGCAAAATAAATTAAGACAACTACTCAAGAACAGGCTAGTTCACCACCATCTCAAAACACTCTACAGACACAGAAATACGTCACATAAAATATAGTACCCAGGCAGTGAGAAGGTCTCAGGAAATTTCTGACGTCATTTCACCATTGTCGGATAAGAAATTGGCATCAAGGAATCAAGATTTGGTAAAAGCGCAAAATCTTCGTTGGGCAAACGGAACAGCCATTAATAACCTCTGGGACAAATTAGAAGTTTTAGAAAATATGAATTATTGGCCTTATGGAGTCTGTCAAAGCAAAAGACCTAATGAAATATGTTTCGTTGTGGCTACCTACAGATCTGGACTTTGGGCCTGATTCATTAAGGAAAGTTAAGCAAAACTAAGCAAGTAAGGCAAAACCATGTTGCATTGGAAGGGGAGCTATATTTAAAATGTTATGGCAGATTTATAGTTGGGGTCGGGCATGTCCTAAATCAACTTTAAATTTCAGTGTGCAAATAAGCTATCAAATATTTATGTACTACATGAAAAATATCTTATGTGCAAAATAATAAACTAATTTGCACCCCTTGTTTTGTAACATGGCTTTGACCAGAAAACTTGAGTAATAAAATCTACTCAATTTTTTACTTAACTTAAATAAATGAATCAGGCCCACTGTTACTATCAGCTCTCTTCTCAGTCTGATCTCTCCAGCACTGTCTCTCTCTCCTGTCACTATCAGCGCTCTTCTCAGTCTGATCTCTCCAGCACTGTCTCTCTCCTGTCACTGTTACTATCAGCGCTCTTCTCGGTCTGATCTCTCCAGCACTGTCTCTCTCCTGTCACTGTTACTATCAGCTCTCTTCTCAGTCTGATCTCTCCAGCGCTGTCTCTCTCCTGTCACTGTTACTATCAGCGCTCTTCTCAGTCTGATCTCTCCAGCGCTGTCTCTCTCCTGTCACTGTTACTATCAGCGCTCTTCTCAGTCTGATCTCTCCAGCGCTGTCTCTCTCCTGTCACTGTTACTATCAGCGCTCTTCTCAGTCTGATCTCTCCAGCGCTGTCTCTCTCCTGTCACTGTTACTATCAGCGCTCTTCTCAGTCTGATCTCTCCAGCGCTGTCTCTCTCTACTGTCACTGTTACTATCAGCGCTCTTCTCAGTCTGATCTCTCCAGCGCTGTCTCTCTCTCCTGTCACTGTTACTATCAGCGCTCTTCTCAGTCTGATCTCTCCAGCGCTGTCTCTCTCTCCTGTCACTGTTACTATCAGCGCTCTTCTCAGTCTGATCTCTCCAGCACTGTCTCTTCTCAGTCTGATCTCTCCAGGGCTGTCTCTCTCTCTTCTGTCACTGTCACTATCAGCGCTCTTCTTAGTCTGATCTCTCCAGGGCTGTCTCTGTCCTGTCACTGTTACTATCAGCGCTTTTCTTAGTCTGATCTCTCCAGCGCTGTCTCTGTCCTGTCACTGTCACTATCAGCGCTCTTCTCAGTCTGATCTCTCCAGCGCTGTCTCTCTCTCCTGCGCTGTCTCTCTCTCCTGTCACTGTTACTATCAGCGCTCTTCTCAGTCTGATCTCTCCAGCGCTGTCTCTCTCCTGTCACTGTTACTATCAGCTCTCTTCTCAGTCTGATCTCTCCAGCACTGTCTCTTCTCAGTCTGATCTCTCCAGCGCTGTCTCTCTCCTGTCACTGTTACTATCAGCGCTCTTCTCAGTTTGATCTCTCCAGCGCTGTCTCGCTGGACTTAGCGGGATAGTCTCAGCAGCACTCTGTAATTTCCCCTACAAATGAGATGAATCAGTGATTACTAGCTGGGATTAAAAAGTTTCTCCTGATGATAGCAGCCGCTTCAAAAAAGGAAAACTGCTTGTTAAAGTTATCTCTATGTATTCATGTACAGCACGTAAAAGCAAACATATCTTGGATCAACAGTTACAATATCAATATTGTTTATTTTAGATATTTTCTTAGATGTGTCAATACAGTTTCTGATTAATTTAACATTTGCAAAGATGATTCTGGATATTACATTGTATTGGATGTTGCCCCTGCTATATAACATAGATCAATATTTTAACTCTAAATAAACTTCTAATAAAAATTATTTATAAGGAAAAAAAAACATACTTGTATATTCTATAGAATGTGTGTGAGATTCCTGAATTTTGGGTGTCCCCCTGGACTCCTGGGAGAGTAGGCCACACACCCACACCCAGTGGGCGCATTTTGATGACATCAGACCCCGCCTCCGCTGAGCGAGGATGCTGTTTGTATCTAACGGTACAGCAGGGGCGGGGCCGTGATGATGGAATAAAGTACAAAAAATTAAATTGGTTCCAAACTGAGGTATGTGCCTCAGTGATGCTGCTGGATCCTATACACTGCGTTGGCAGAAATCTATGTGCACTTGCTTCCCATTGAAAGAACAGACCTGAGGGAAGTGTATATGATCTGCAAGGTGACATTAAGCAGAGCTGCAATTATATAAAACTGTATATATACATTGTGCACCATCTCTGGGGCTCATAACCTGGAGATAATAAGTTACATTGATGTCTGCTGCATCCCAGGCATCATGGTCATTGCAAGGTAACCATGGACGCATCACGTGGTCTGTGGCTCTCTCCGTCCTCCCAGGCTCGTTACACACTTGCTGGAGACAATTCTAGAGGTCACTTACCCATATAGGTCCTCCGCCAAAATGGCCGCCGCTCTCTCAGTCTGCTCTTGTAGTGTGCAACTTTGTTTGACTCCAATTCCCAAGATGCCTTGCAGCCACTGCCCGCCCCCGCCAGGCTGGATTACTTGCGCGCTGCATGCCGGGAATTGTAGTGCGCGTGTTGGCCCTGCCGTCAATTGCCCATGTCGGCGTCGCTCACTGGGATATTAAATGCTGGGGTCTGTGGCCTGAGGCTGGGGGCTGGCTCTGGAGATCAGGATCGTGGCGGATGGTGGGTATAAGCTGTCTGCTCTATAGCTGGGTCTGGTTATTGTATGGGCCCTGCAGGCTGGCAGTTCCTGTATGCATATGGTTGTATGACTTTACTGCTGCTGTATACAGTGTATGTGTTGCTGCCTAGTCAGGGGGGCCAAGGGACCCAAACAGGTTATTACATAAGTAGAATAATCTGTATAGATGTGACGAGCTCTTGCTGTCAATAATAGCATTTCATCCTCACCTCTGGAGAGGGTATGTATGTATGTATGTATGTATGTATGTATGTATGTATGTATGTATGTATGTATGTAGTGCAGGGTGTGTGGGAAGGAAATAAACGGTTTCTTCTTTTTAAAGAGCATATTGTCTGGCTCTGATGACTAAAAATAAACTGTAGTGATTGCAGCACAAAATCATCCATACCCTGTCATCTAGTGAATTATGCCAAGTACAAGGAATACTCGATGTCCGGGTACACCACTGCCTCACCAAACTCATGAGAAAATAACTTGGAGTCTGAAATGTCACAGGGACTGGACTACAACAGCACTAATGTTTCAGAGTCATAGCAGGGGTTGGTGTAATGTAGCATTTTCTCTAAAGAGTAGAAAACCTTAAACAAGTTTTTTTGTTGTTGTTTTTTTAGCACCCCCCCCCCCCCCCCCCCCCCCCCCCCAGTAAAGGTGGTGTTTCTGTTCACATAAAATTAAGGTGACAAGTTAATGGGAGACATAACACTCGGCTCCTGTCTGTTTTTGCATATAGCTTAAAAATGGGGGGGGGGGGGGGGGGGGAATGCAAGAAAACTCCACATATGATTCTTTTGCATGACATCTCTAGTGTGTGAGACGTTTGCATTTCTGTGTGAGGAAGGGTCTGGTCTCTGTTCTGATCTGTACAGCTTCTCCATCATCTGTACATGTGTAGGTTTTGTTTAGTTTTTTACATTTGTGCTGTAATTGTTCTCGTATGCACAACATTTTTTTTTTATTTTTTTTAAAGTTCTCTCCTATATGTGTTCCATCCATCTCCTGACTGTTGGGTGTGTCTTTTTATTATAGTGAAACAATTCCCATAAAGCTCTTACTTGTATTTAAAGGAATGCAGGAGAGCAGCCCTCTGATTGGTCAGTAAATTATACTGGGATGTTATTGTTGGGCTGGATGCTGAGCTGACACCCGCTGGGCGTTTAGACAGTATGTGGAGCAGACTTAGTCACAGGCACAGCATGGCGTCCATCCCACATATGTATAAATGCATGTATATTCTCCAAGTTCCAGAAATGGGCGAAGCCTGTGGAAATACAGGTCTTGGCATGCAAGGCATGTTGGTACTTGTAGTTCTACCATGGCCACATAGGGTGCTTGCCTTTCCAGTAGTTTCCTCCAAGGCCTGTTGCATAGATCTGGAAAATGAAATCCGTGCTAGCACTTGTGATGGGCAGTCAGCCAATGTTTTTCATTGCTTCTGTCTGGTATGTCGCAATGCAGGACTCTCATCTGGGGCTGTGTATTTCTAGCCAGGCAGACTGGGACTGTATGTTCCAAATACCACAAAGGGGTGAAATTATTACTTTTATGCTCCCAGCCCCTCTCTCTAGGAGTTTGTTGTTGGTGTCTGAATAAAAACACAGAGCATCCCAGTACTGCACAATGTTTTGTGTCCTGTTGACCTGTTATGTCGCACATGGGTATCTCTGACACTGACTCTCTCTCGCAGGTAACACTGTGAGTCTCTCTCCTTATGGGGTTATCACCGTAGAACGGTGAGTGTTCCGGGAGCCTTGTCTGTACCCCTGTCTCCTATCCCTTTAGTTATGTCTGCACCGAACTAGTCTCTTGCAATCCCAGAGACCAGGTTACATTTACTGATTCCATAACCTTGAGCCGCCTGGTCCTGGGAGTGTCAGTGAGTAGCAGGTACTGAACCAGGCTGGCTGCAGATTTGTTTTTTGTTTTTTTGCTGGTTTGTCACCTAGATCATGAACGCTCATTTCATAAGGGGACAGGTATGGGGGTTTGTACAGCCTTTCGCTGTGGTCTTTGGTAGCTGCGGGTGGAGTGCACCCTCTTGGAGCAAATCAAATTGTGTAAATTGGGGTTTATAATTGAAATTGACCCTATTTCACTCCACTCTTAGAGAGCACCTTATTTTAATATTCCTATTATAATGTATTTACATAGCACCAAGGTATTGTTGCACAGAGGATTGCAGCTTGCAAAATTCAAAATTTCCCACACACACACACATATCCAGCTTCATAGTTGGATTCTAATTAATGTACCAATATGTTTTTGTGGTGTGGGAGGATGCAAAAATTGCTGTGATATAATATGCTATCATTGTAATATTCCTATAATATCCACGACGGGGGATTATGGGAACTCTGTAATCACTAAATAAAATAGTTTACAGCCTGTGACCAATGCAGACTGGTGGTCATAACCAAGACTGGTAATAGAGGTACTATAGTGTACTCTCTACAGTGAGGGTACAAATCTATTTAAGGTAGAGAACCTCTCGAACGCTTTCACTCCCTCCTGATGGTGATTTCTATGCACTCCTGGATAATGTGTCCATTCTTTCCCAGCGTGTAAGCCTTTGCTAGCCTTGTACCTGAGATCGCTGCTGTCTCCCAACCACCCTGCAGCCTCCATTTTCTAGAAGCTCATGACTTATCCACGGTCTTCAGCTGTCTGTCTGCCTTTTCCTATCACATATTCCTAACACTGTATTCTCTCTTCACTGCTCAAATGTCTGGTTTAATGACATTGTGTCTCTCCTTTTCCTTGCAGATGGTTAATGGTCCTGTGTCCTCTCTTCCTGTGACCTAAGCTGGCACTGGGTAATGTGGACGGGGGTGGTGAAAGGTTGGAATATTTCCACTCCCCCTCTCTGGTTAACCTTGTAGTCCAACTTGTGTCCCTGTGACGTAGGTTACATAACTTTGTATTTAACCCACGCTAAAGGAGAATAGTGAATGTCAAATGCTAATATTAAATGGCTAAATAACTTGTGGTAAGAATGAAATGTAAAACGTAAGGAGATATATATATATATATATATATATATATATATATATATATATATATATATATATATATATATATATATATATATATATATATATATATATAATTACTATACTTTGACTGTAATTCTTATTCTCTTTAGTTAGCTAATTCTGTACATGTATTTTTGAAGCGTCTAGAATATAATTGATTTTCTTTCCTCAACCATTTCAATTGTTTTCCATATTTGCCCCCCTGGTTGTCTTCTGACCCCTCTCCGCCTAACGCTGACCTTTCTGGACTGATCTCAGTCACCTAAGAGTCCAGTATTAAGGTGAGTTTTCTCCTTGTGTTCCACATGTGCTGCGTCCCAGGGGATACCTGCTCTTCTGACCCCGCCTCTTCCACAGGAACCCTCCTCCTCCCTTGGTGCGGGAGATGCTGCGGGAGATGCTGAGGAAAAGTATGTTGGAGATGGGGGCTCCCAGAGCCCTGAGCCCCCCTCTCCGCCTGTTCTCTATGTTGCTGAAATCCCGCTTCGCCTCCACCACAAACCGCCATCACGTGGTGCTGTCCAGAGAGAAATCAAAGACCGTCACCTCCTTCTACAACCAGGCCAACATTGACAAGGCAGCAGAGAAGGTATGGGGGCTCCTAACGCACCCACCCTGTTGCACTATAAAATTCTGCATCCGGGCAAATACAAACCCCCCCATTATTTTTTAACCCTTATAAATGTATTATGGGCAACAACATCTTTGGACTGTAAGCAGGAAGAACTGGCGATTTTAGACGGGAACAAGCATGGAAGCTGTATTGCATACACATTTTTAGGGTTTATTACACATGGTCTTTGTGGGGAAATATTTTTGTACCTGGTTTGTAACCCTAAGCACTAGACCAGTGGTTCCCAAACTTTTGCAGTTCACGGCGCCCTTAGAGTCTCCATAATTTTTTCAAGGCTCCCCTCCAAAATAATTACTGAGCAGTCCCGTTTTATAAGTAGTCAAAAAAACCGTAATAAGTATTTAGGTCAGTACAGAAATACTTATTTAGTTGTATGCAAAAATAATACACGCAAATCCAAGGGAAAAGAATATTTTTATATATATATTTTTTTCAATTATATTTCTGTCAAAGAATAATTTACAGCTACCACACACTGTGCCCCCTCTGCATCACCACGCGCTGTGCCCCCTCTGCATCGCCACACACTGTGCCCCCTCTGCATCGCCACACACTGTGCCCCCTCTGCATCGCCACACACTGTGCCCCCTCTGCATCGCCACACACTGTGCCCCCTCTGCATCCCGCCGTAGACAGGAAGAACAAATAAAAAAAAAAAAAGGAAGAACTTACCAATCCTGCAGCGCTCGGGACCCAGCATCCTCCTCTCTCCTGCCGTTTCTCACTGAATATATCTGGTGTGATGACGTCATGCCCGGCATTTAGTGAGGAGGGAGGAGGATGCTGTTCTCGGGCGCCGCCGAATTGGTAAGCAGTTTTTGGGGGGCTTTTTTTTTTCTTCTTCCTGTCCACTGCACCCTTGTGACAGCGCCGCGGTACCCCTGGAAGCCACAGCGCACAGTTTGTGACCCTAAGCACTAGATCATAAAGGAGTAAAAAAAAAAGATTTTGTAATGTTCTATAGATGCATGTGGAAGTATTCTACCACTTAGCCACTAGGGGGTGCTGTCATATTGGAGTCTGATTTATATTTGTATTTTTTGCTAATCAAGTAAACTAGCTTTCTTGCTAGGATAAGCTAGCAGGCTGCCGAGAGTATGCCAGACTCCTGTGAGTGTCTGTTGTAATAATGGGTAATGTGTTTCTTGTTCCTTATGTTTAGGCCTCTGTGCGTCTCACTCCTACCACTATGCTGTATTCAGGGCGTTCTCAAGATGGCAGCCATATCCTGGTAAGAGACTCAACACTGTGTTTATGTACATAGTTTGACTGGTTATATTGTCCAGAAAGGTCTATTGTATACTTGGTATTCAGTATCTTCTTATAAGAAACCTATTACCCCTTTCTTCTCATTGTGAGATGGAGGGGTAATAGTTGCCCTTTCCATTTAGTGATATGTTCTCCCCTTCCCCCTCCATCCCCCATTGGTTGGCCGAGTGTGACACTTTAGATAGTCTTGCCATCATCCGTTTGTGTGTACTCCCGAGGGGTGGCGGAGAGTACGACCAGTAAGTCGCAGGACTTTCTCACTGGAGTCCATGGCGTTTAATGGTTCATGCTAAAGAGTCAATGGAGCGGGCCAACCTGGTCTCCTGGTAACTGTGACTGGTTCATCAGTGGTGGGATGGGCGGGCGTAGTATGTACTGGTCCTTTTTTTTTTTAAGCCCTATTGATTGCAAATGATACTTAACCTCTAACACTGTATGGAGTAATCTTCGGCTGCTAACAGTGAGCGGGTTTAAGTTGTTGACATTACATATTTCCATCCTGTAAGACTGGAGTTACTGCGCATAGATGCGTGTGTTAATCATAAGAACATACATGTAAAACATAAGCTCTCTTTCATGAAGCACTTGTCTGATACACGTAGAATGAGTTGTAATAAAACTGTGTGTCCCGGATTGCTTGAAAGAGTTCTTCGTTCTTCCAGCAACCAGTATGTGCCCATTTCCCGTTCCTCTGGTCTCCTACTAACGCCAGTTGTCTTATTTTGTGTATTTTTGCAGAAAAGCGCCAGGTATCTGCATAAGGAGCTCCCTGTCCGCATTGCTCATCGGGTTAAAGGTTTCCGCAGTCTCCCGTTCATCATTGGCTGTAACCCGACGATACTGCATGTCGTACGTACCCGTCTTGGCTGTGGCTACTGTGTTCTTTTACAAGCCTTAGGCATGACTTGTGTGACCGGGAGCTGGTGTACACTGACTATTCTCTGCCTGTCTCTTGCAGCATGAGCTCTACATCCGTGCCTTCCAGAAACTGAGCGAGTTCCCCCCGGTGAGTGCAGCGCCCCCTGTCTGCCGTCATCGCTGGTGGTTATGTACTGGGTGTGCACATTACTGATCTCCTTCTTTACTTCCCATCCAGATCACAGACCACGACATAGAGAGCCAGTACTGCAAGCTTCTCCGCCAGCTGCTGGACGACCACAAGGATGTAGTGACCCAACTGGCTGAGGGCCTGAAGGAGTGCCGCAAATACATTCAGGTTCCACTGTGATGTATTTGTAGCTATACATTGTAGGGGGGCCCCGTGTTGATACTCATGGTATACAGGGGAGGACAGCTGGAGGGGGCCCTGATACTTGTGGTACACAGGGGAGGACAGCTGGGGGGAGAGGCTCTGATACTTGTGGTACACAGGGGAGGACAGCTGGGGGAGAGGCTCTGATACTTGTGGTACACAGGGGAGGACAGCTGGGGGAGAGGCTCTGATACTTGTGGTACACAGGGGAGGACAGCTGGGGGGAGAGGCTCTGATACTTGTGGTACACAGGGGAGGACAGCTGGGGGGAGAGGCTCTGATACTCGTGGTACACAGGGGAGGACAGCTGGGGGGAGAGGCTCTGATACTCGTGGTACACAGGGGAGGACAGCTGGGGGGAGAGGCTCTGATACTCGTGGTACACAGGGGAGGACAGCTGGTGGGAGGGGCTCTGATACTTGTGGTACACAGGGGAGGACAGCTGGGGGGGGGCTGATACTCGTGGTACACAGGGGAGGACAGCTGGGGGGGGCTGATACTCGTGGTACACAGGGGAGGACAGCTGGGGGGGGCTGATACTCGTGGTACACAGGGGAGGACAGCTGGGGGGGGGGCTGATACTCGTGGTACACAGGGGAGGACAGCTGGGGGGGGGGGGCTGATACTCGTGGTACACAGGGGAGGACAGCTGGGGGGGGCTGATACTCGTGGTACACAGGGGAGGACAGCTGGGGGGGGCTGATACTCGTGGTACACAGGGGAGGACAGCTGGGGGGGGGCTGATACTCGTGGTACACAGGGGAGGACAGCTGGGGGGGGGCTGATACTCGTGGTACACAGGGGAGGACAGCTGGGGGGAGAGGCTCTGACACTCGTGGTACACAGGGGAGGACAGCTGGGGGGAGAGGCTCTGATACTCGTGGTACACAGGGGAGGACAGCTGGGGGGGGGGGGGGCTGATACTCGTGGTACACAGGGGAGGACAGCTGGGGGGGGCTGATACTCGTGGTACACAGGGGAGGACAGCTGGGGGGGGCTGATACTCGTGGTACACAGGGGAGGACAGCTGGGGGGGGGCTGATACTCGTGGTACACAGGGGAGGACAGCTGGGGGGAGAGGCTCTGATACTCGTGGTACACAGGGGAGGACAGCTGGGGGGAGAGGCTCTGACACTCGTGGTACACAGGGGAGGACAGCTGGGGGGAGAGGCTCTGATACTCGTGGTACACAGGGGAGGACAGCTGGGGGGGGGGGCTGATACTCGTGGTACACAGGGGAGGACAGCTGGGGGGGGGGGGCTGATACTCGTGGTACACAGGGGAGGACAGCTGAGGGGGCTGATACTTGTGATACACAGGGGAAGACCGCTGGGGGGGCTGTGAGATGTGTAGTTGGGGGCACCATACAGCAGCACATTTAGTCTGTCAGTGTTGGATACTGTCACTTTTTATGTAATAGTAACTTACCCCCCCCTCTCCCTGTCAGGACGAGAAAGTGATCCGACACTTCCTAGATAAAACTCTAACCTCCCGTCTGGGGATACGAATGCTGGCCACACACCACCTGTGTCTGCATGAAGATAAGGTAGGTACCCACTCTACCCCTCCCACCGTGGTACATACTGTCTCCTCATGTCCGATCTCGCCCTACTCTGTCCTCTTACTTCTTACCACTTACTCAGACCTTCTATTTCTGCAGCCGGACTTTGTTGGCATTATCTGTACCAGACTCTCACCCAAGAAGATAATTGAGGTGTGGGTGGATTTTGCTAGGTAAGAAGCCATTTAAACTTAACGGTCATCAGTTTCATTTAATCTGTTCCTTTCGGACAAAAACTTTGTATACGATGACTGCTCTAAACAAGGTGTATAAATGTTGTTTTGCCCCTTCTGCATTTTGGGCAGACGTCCGACGTCTCTTTTTGAACACTGCCCGCATCCTACATTTACTAGTGTTTGATTAAAGCCTGTGCAGTTACCTTGGTAGTCTTCTAGGGTTTCCTCCACGATACGTCCAATGTCCGTTACCCATGCCACAGATGGGAGGGAGAACCACACTGCAGTGGTTGAGTGTGGAGTCTTAATTGATGTGTTCCCGAGTTTGAATTATGAGCGTCTTCTCGGTGCTGTTTGATACACTACAGGGTTGTGTTTTCCGTTCCAGGCGTCTCTGTGAAATTAAGTATGGAAACGCCCCTCGTGTGCGGATTAATGGCCACGTGGCTGCCCGCTTCCCATTTATCCCGATGCCCCTGGATTATATTCTCCCAGAGCTGTTGAAAAACTCCATGCGGTAAGTCGGCTTTGCGCTATAGGTGGAGTCTGGTTCTTTGTTACAGGAAAATGTCAGCTTGGTTACATAATGACTTATCTTCTTCCTTACTTTAAGGGCCACCATGGAGAGTCACATCGAAAGTCCTTACAATGTCCCTGACATATCAGTCACCATTGCAAATAACGATATTGACTTGATAATCCGGTAAGATGAAGATTCCTTGTTGCCAGATTCTATATATTACTGCAAACCCAAAGCGTAGTGACATTGTATACAAGCCACGAATGCTGTATGCCAAGATTAAGTTTGGAAGGCAGGGCACTGAAAAGAAAACCTCTAATAGATCAAGTGTTTCATTTTAAAGATAAAAGTATAACTACAATGCCCTTACAAACCATGAATCAAATAAGCATATTAACCCTTTCACCAGTGTCTAGATGCTAACGCATTTCGCACTCCATGAAGGCCCTTACATCTGTAGATGAGCAACTTGGAACAGTAAACCTGTAGGAGACCTCTGCACTGTGGGTCATGCAAGCAGAAATTAGAGATACTGTGATGGTTCCCTGCCCACTTTGTGGAATGAGGGTACTTGTGTTGGTTTGCATCGAACATTGTGGTCTTACACTCTAGTTCAAGGGTAAAACCCGTGCAGATGTAGAAGTAACCCACTCTATTACATAGCCCCCAAATCTCACTCATTGTTTTCTACCCAGGATCTCTGACAGAGGTGGTGGCATTCCCCATGACTGCCTGGAGAGAGTAATGGATTACCACTTCACCACCGTTGAGAGCAGCACTCAGGACGGTAACATCAACCCTGTTTTTGGAAATATGATGGACATGGTCAACAGCAGCCCTACTGAAACCATGCACGGGTGAGGGGCTGATCTAGCGGGTGTGTTTGAGTGCTAGTAGCATGGCTGAGACGCGTTGACCTAGTGTATGAGTAACGTGGTGGAGAGGGATCTAGTTCATGTGATCCAGTTCTAGTAAACAGGAGGGCAGTTGATCTAGTGTGTGTAATCTGTTTTTGGCGAGAGGGGCTGTTCAAGCATGTATGATCCAGTCCTAGTATCCTATAGGAGAAGCTAGAGTGTGTGATCTGTTCTGAGTACCATGGGGCCAAACGGCTGATCTTCTGTGTTTGTCTTTGTAGCACAATCCAAAGGTTCTTAAAATTCTTTTCTTGCAGTTTCGGCTTTGGTCTTCCCACCTCCCGAGCTTACGCAGAGTACCTGGGCGGCTCTCTCTCCATCCAGTCGCTTCAGGGTATCGGGACCGACGTTTACCTGCGTGTCAAACATATCGATGGGAAAGAGGAGAGTTTCCGTATTTAAGGATAGGCATACTGAACGGATCCAGCCTTTCCACAGCTCTTTGCCATAGAAGATTGGGCTAATTGTATTATACTGTCTGCCCCACCAGCTAATAGCACATTTCCCTCTTTCCTCCCCTTCAGGACGGTTTTAAGTCAGATGATCTCCAACGAGAGCCCATCCTGCAGACTGCCCATTTCAAAACTGCATGTACTGTAGAATTGTGTTTCCCAAATCCGGTCCTCAAGGACTGATAACGACGCATGTTTTCCAGTCCTCACTGAATCACAACAATCTCTTAAATATCAGTCTGTAATTAATACACATGATCCAGCTCTGATCTAGTGAAAGTAAGCAGAGGATGGGATTTGAGAACCTCTGGTCTAAAAAAACCCAAAAAAAAATAACAGCCGAATCACATTTTTTGATTTATTTTCTTGGGGTTAGTTGTGAACTTCCGTTAATACAAACACGCTTTTTCGTGATACAGGTGATGTTAATCACGGCTTAATACTAATTGTGAGATGGAACCTTCAAGAGAACATAATGTCTCTTTTTATTTTTATGCATCTACCAAATATTTCTACGGGGTCCTGACTAATGAGATTAAAGGCTCTTGTTGAGTCTAAATATTGAGATTTTGCAAATACTACTGGGACCAGGAATTTTTCACATAAAGACGCTTGTGGTGCCGTTACAGTGTCCAAGACATAGATTAATTGGATCTATTGACAGTATTTGGCTCCATGGAAACTGTTACCAGATGTCTGGATATGTACAAATATTTGGGCAACAAGCATCTCCGTTGACAATCCTTGAGATTGATCTAAGGAGACCTCACCTTGTTCTGTTTTGTTGGACATGTGGCAGGTTGTCCTGAATGCTTTTTACAAGAACTTCTCAAGATTTTGCTGTTCCAGCTCTCTATGCCTTTGGAACCCAAAAAAGGAGAAAAGAACAATTTGATGTTACCTGTCCTATGTGGTAGTAGATTGACATAGCACTTAGTTTCTTTATTATGCCGATTTTGTTCAGATTTTTAGGTTCTTAAAAGACTCTTTCAGCATTGGGTATCTCTTCCGCCTAGCACCTTGTTTGCACAGAAGACCGCAACCAGGCAGTGGCTTCATCTTACTGTACAGATCTTGGAGAGAAGGTGTAACTGTATTCTTATCTGAATTTTACTGGTTTTGTCTTTTGGAATATAAAGTGACTCTTGATTGTTCTGTGTTAATCATATTTAACATGTCCTCATTGTGTAGTACACCCTTTTGTGCAATCATTGCAAGCAGAAGAGAGAGAACAATTTAGAACTTGTATTGCCTACTGGTTGTGTTCCAAAGTTTGCTACTTTATATGTGACATTTAATATAATATGCGTAATAAATGCATATGTGTGTGAATCCCACTTCTAACACCAACACTCACCTGCTGGGCATCTCAGGACCTCACACTCTGCCCTGGTGTGGATACCTCTCTATGACTAAGAAGTGGTCAGTAATTGTCCTTTTAACTCTTGACATTAAGTTGGGACTTTTTGTCAGAAGTTTCATAGAGGAACAAGAATCGAAGCCAAAATGATTTGTTAGTATAGTTTTTGTGTCTCAATGCCTAGTCACTTAACTTCAGTATGAAGGCTTTATTGCCTTTACAACTTGCCTGACTCTGGTAAATCCCTGCTTGACTTGTGTTTTCAGTGACCTGCAGAGCCCTGTACTTGGCGACATTGGAGATTCATTGAGTCGTGTCTTTCCTTTGTTTTATGTGCTGTACATTACTGAGGATGGCTAACTGGTGTTGTTCTCTCAATGAACTGCGACACATTCTCATCTGTGCAAATGTGACAATCATAAAATGTTAATGGAAAAGACCTGTAGCGCTTATTAAAGCTTTTCATCTTGTCCTAAACTCGCTGTAAGTGGCTGCGAGAATGTGTTCTCTTTTAAGCCTCCAGCAGGACCTGATATAAAGTGCTTCCTTTTTGTTTGTCTGGCTTACATTCCTATTGCAGTAACCTGGTCTGAATTAATAGAGTAGTGCAGGGTTTCCCAAACCCAGTCCTCAGGGCTCCCCAACAGTGCAGGTTTTCCATATCTCCTTGCTGGAGCACAGGTGTATTCATTACTGACAGATCCACAGGTGGTCCTAATTATGTCACATGTGATCCGGAAAACCTGCACTGTTGGGGAGGACTGGGTTTGGGAAACCCTGGAGTAGTGTTTTACCATCAATTAGTTCATAACTAGGAAACTAAGTTGGAAAAGCAGGAGCAGAGCCTTTTGCACAGGTAGGTCATGCTGAAGGCTGTTAATAACAGCTGGAATTCTCCTGTAGTCTTCTGTTCACTGATTTAAGTGTTTGTGAATAGAAGAACTTGTTTGTAGAGTCTTGAGACCACCTCATGCAGTGATTTTACACCCTCTGCACTTTTCGCAGGTCCCATTCCTGCCTGCCCCCACCCCTGCAGTAATGCTGATTGTTGAGATGTCTTATTTTTTTTATTTGAAGATTTTCCTTCTCTTTTCAAGGAAATAAATAAAAGTGACCCTGAGACAGAGCAAAACATATATGTGGAGTTTTCGTAGTCTGTGTGTCCAGTCATTGATGTGACATTGTCATCCTGTCGTTGGTTTGTGGCCCACGACTTTGGTGCTTCATAAATGTGTGTATTTTACCAGCCATCAGAGATAGGAGAGGGGATGTATTTGAAAATTAGAGTGTTTAAATCTACACTTAAACCCCACTCCCCTCTGTATAGGGAATATAAGAGTGGTCATGCGTCCCATCAGTGTTCTTTAACCTGTATAAACTCGCCCAGCCTGAGGCCCCATGAATTCCTTGGTGACTTCTAATATCCATATATTTTAGTGTAGTGTAGTCTGCATCATCCTTATATTTGATATCCATTGAAAATATTTCTAACATTCTATATCAAAACAGGGTCTGCTGTACTTTGATACAAACTGCCATGTAAGAGGAGATGCATTGTAGATACCAAAAATACATTTATTTACAGACGGTGATGCACAAATAAAGCCTTTCCTCAAATCTTGCATGATATAGGTCTTTTTGGATGGCCTTTACCTAGCAAGAGGCGCTGTCTTGGGTGACAGGTGCTCTTTGAATCTGAAATACCATTTTTATCCACCGTATGATAGGTGTAATACAGATTGTTTCCACAAGGTGTCACTATTGTAATAGACCAGATTAGGGCAATAACTCAGGACTGTGTTAATTGTAACTAACCTAATGATGGATGGAAAGATCTGTAACTGCTCCTGCTGCCGGGCGGGGAAATGAACCCAGCTGGGAAGTAGAGTGGTGTAAGGGAAATATAGGCCATGGAGGGCGGTGTTTACATACACTATTTTTCTGCATATTCGTATTGAGGAATGTGTATGGGGGCTTTATTGCAAGTGTGCAGGAACTTAAAGAACCGATTAGTTCTGGAGATAATGCCAGGTAATTCTGGAATACACATGGCTGTGTACTGGGCATTGCACGTGTACTTTGTGATTGAATAACCCCTCTAGATGTGTCGCTGCCCCTACTGTCTACCATTGGAGGGTAAGGATACAAGTCCTCCTTGCGTTGACCTTTTTGTGTTGTTAAGCACAGCGGCACTCAGACTACCCATGTTCTACAACGTGCTTACTATTTAATAAGTCATATTTCAGCAATAATGGTACATAATGGGCAGCACAGCGGCTCAGTGGTTAGCACTTCTACCTCACAGCGCCGGCGTCATGAGTTCAAATCCTGATCATGGCCTTATTTGTGTGGAGTTTGTATGTTCTCCCTGTGTTTGCGTGGGTTTTCTCCGGGTGCTCCGGTTTCCTCCCACACTCCAAAAACATACTGGTAGGTTAATTGGCTGCTATCTCTCTCCCTCTCGTAAGCTTCAATGGGGCAGGGACTGATGTGAATGAGTTCTCTGTACAGCGCTGTGGAATCAGTGGTGCTATATAAATAAATGGTGATAAGGTGAAGAACGGGGCAATTGCCCCATTCTGACCGGAGTCCAATAGTAGAATGTACTGTACCCCAATGTTACACAACAAAAATTCCCTCCTGATACAGAGTCCGTTACCTCCAGCTTCCTACCGGTCTCATCTGGAAATGTATAAGTTGTCAGTAAATATGTACTTTACCCCTCTGACCAGGAAACGCCTTCCACGTCCCTTGTTATGATTCTCTGCGTTACACATCTCCAATATCACTTCTATATTTAGCTGTGGTTTGTGGTCTGTGATTGGCTCTAGTCCAATCAGGAAGGAGATATTAATAAACCTGTGTCTACAATGGAAAATGTCCAAGGGGGAAGAGAAACACTGAGACCTATTTATGTAATACTGGATTTACTAGGAACTGGATGAAGAGAGGTTACAGAACCGGCTTATCTTTCTGAAGAGCTCCTAACTTTTAATTATTATTTTCTTCTAAAGAGACAAGCTCCCGTTACATAAACCTTTAACTCATCTCTAGCCCTGGCCGAAGGTCTGGTTTTCTCTCTCATATATCTAACTATAGTCATTTCAAGCTGTTGGCATAGAATAGTATGGTTGTCCTCTTGAACTGGGTTTAAAAATAAACAAGCAGAGCTCAGGAACGTGGCTGACAATTAGCTTACGCTGCCAAGACCCTTGCAGGCTTTGTACCTCTGGCCCACCTCCAAAGTGCTGTTGTGGGAGTACCAGTCAGTGTTCTATTCAGGGGTGTATTAAATTAACAAAGGACTGTGTGTTACAATTTGAAACTTGTGTCATTGGGTGTTGCTCTTATTTAAAGGGGGTGTCTGCTCTTGGACAACCCCTGCTTGCCTATGTTCCCTATTTAGAGAGGGGTCACCCCCCTTGTTCCAGAATTAGACATGTCTTCTGCTAATGGAGGAGTGGAGGGATTTCCAAAAGTGGACAAGGTTTAAAGGTTTTATATGCCCGCAATCAAACTTTACTGAATTGCAATAAAGAAATGGGATTGATCTGATCATTGTACCATGGAGACAGCTGTCCAGGGAAGTTAAAGGATGGACAATGCAGCAGGAGATGGATGGTACAGCAGGTGCTGAGTAATGCTTTTGGCTGTGGTGGTAAATGCACAGATCACATTTTATGGTTATGCCTCTTCTTTCTTAGGGTGTATTTCATGTTTTTTTTTACTGACCAATCCCCTGAGTATGATTTTTATTTCTATTTATATGGCTTTAATCAGTGTATTTTTAGGTTGCTTAATGTTCATTGATTAAACACAGAATATGTCTATGGACAAAAGTATTTGGACACTTGACCATTATACCAACAGGGACTGTAATGACATTGTATTCAAATACATATACTTTTATTATAGAGTTGGTCCCCATTTTGCAGCGATAACATCTTCCACTCTTTTTGGAAGGCTTTTGGAAAATAAGAAATTAATTTTGGGGGTGGACTTAAGTGTGTGTGTGTGTGTGTGTGTGTGTGTGTGTGTGTGTATATATGTATATATATATATGTGTGTGTGTGTGTGTGTGTGTGTGTGTGTGTATATATGTGTGTATATATATATATATATATATATATATATATATATATATATATATATATATACGTATTTATAACGTATTTGGCCTCATCTGTTAATTATTGAATTGAGGTGTTTCAACAAAACCAGTTGCCAGAGGTGGTGCAGCACTGTGGCCTAGTGGTTAGCACTTCTGCCTCACAGCACTGGGGTCATGAGTTCGATTCCCGATCATGGCCTTATCTGGGTGCTCCGGTTTCCTCCCACACTCCAAAAATATACTGGTAGGTTAATTGGCTATAAAAAAAAATTGACCCTAGTCTCTGTCTGTCTCCCTCTCTGTCTGTCTGTGTGAGTGTGTGTCTATATTATGGGATTTAGACTGTAAGCTCCAATAGGGCAGGGACTGATGTGAGAGAGTTCTCTGTACAGCGCTGCGGAATTAGTGGCGCTATAGAAATATATGATGATGATGTGTATAAAATCAAGCACCTAGCCATCCTGTCTCCATTTGCAAACATTTGTGATACAAAATGGGTCATTCTGAAGAGCTCAGTAACTTCAGGCGTGGTACTGTGTACCTTTTGCAATAAAACAGTTTGTGAAATGTCATCCCTGCTGGATCTTCCACGGTCCACTGTCAGTGATATTAATAGAAAGTGGAAGCATTTAGGAACAATAGTACCTCTGCAACGAAGCGGAAGACCACATAAAATCAGAGAGCAGGGTCAACGACTGTTAGGGCGCATGGTGAGTAAAAGTTAACAAACCACTCTGCTGATTCCGTAGCTGAAGAGTTTCTAACTTCCACTGCCGTTAATGTAAGCACAAGAACTGTGACGAAGGAGCTTAATGGAATGGGTTTCCATAGCCGTGCAGCTGCATGCAAGCCTCACATCACCAAGACCAATGTCAAGCGTCGGATGAAATGTTGTAAAGCACACCGACACTGGACTGTGGAGCAGTGGAAACATGTTCTGTGGAGTGACGAATCACACCTCTCTGTTTGACAGTCAGATAGGCAAGTCTGGGTTTGGCGGATGCCGGGAGAACGTTACCTGCCTGACTGCATTATGCCGACTGTGACGTTTGGTGGAGGAGGGATAATGGTATGGGGCTGTTTTTCAGGGTTGGGGTTAGGCCCCTTATCTCCAGTGAAGGGTAATTTTAATGCTTCAGCATACCAAGTCATTTTGGACAATGCTATGCTTCCAACTTTGTGCCAACAGTTTGTGCACTGGGAAACATGTTGAAATGGAAAAGGCCCTTCTCCAGAGTAAGGACTACAAAGACATGGTTTGATGAGTTCAGTGTGGAAGAACTTGACTGGTCCGCACAGAGCCCTGACCTCAACCCCATCGAACACCTTTGGGATGAACTGGAATGGAGATTGCAAGCCAGGCCTTCTCCTCCAACATCAGTGCCTGACCTCATAAATGCTCTGCAGAATGAATGGGCACAAATTCCCACAGAAACACTCCCAACATCTTGTGGAAAGCCTTCCACGAAGTATGGAAGCTGTTATCACTGCAAAAGGGGGACCAACTCCATATTAACGTATATGCTCTTTTTTGTGAATTGAGATTATTGTAATTAGTTAAGGGACGGAGGTGAGCATATTCAGGCGCTCTCATTGCTGTGTCTGGCCATTCACCCTCACTTCTGCACCAGTTCAGAAATGAGCTCAGCTGTAATCCGATACTTTTAAGGAGACAAAATAGATTTCATAAACTGCCCACCTGTCATGAATGCCCAGCTTGTCCCAGATACAGCAATCTGAACAGCTGGCCATGACTGGTGTCACCTTAGTCACTTAGCAATGAATACACCTTTTCTGCCACCACAAAGGATTTATTATGGTGTCCTAAAATTCACCTAAACCACTTATCAATGTTTCACACTTAAATCACATACGCATGTAGCATGAGCCTCCCTGGGCTTCGTAAATTCAGAAAGAATCGCGGAGAATACACTAGATTAAATTTAATCTGAAAATTTTTTCCAAGGCTTAATTACAAAAAGTTTATAACAAGACATTAATTAGCACAAGTCAGTTTCAGAAAATAAAATAGAAAATAAAACTACTACTTAAGACTTTGTGTGTGAGGGAACACAATTGAGAAATATGGTACACTTCACTCTTGATAGACCCCCTCATGAAAATGCACACATTATTGTCTAAGGCAGAATTTTAAACCTTTTTCCACATAACTCTCACCCCCCCACTTTTGCATTTCTACTGTCAATAAGAACAGATTGATTTTCCAAATCTCACATCATCATCATCCGTTATTTATATATCGCCACTAATTCCACAGCGCTGTACAGAGAACTCATTCACATCAGTCCCTGCCCCATTGGAGCTTACAGTCTTAATTCCCTAACATACAGACAGACAGAGGGTCAATTTTTTTGATAGCAGCCAATTAACCTACTTGTGTGTTTTTGGAGTGTGGGAGGAAATCGCACAGGGAGAACATACAAACTCCACACAGATAAGACTATGGTAGGGAATCAAACTCATGACCCCAGTGCTGTGAGGCAGAAGTGCTAACCACTAGGCCACTGTGCTGCCAATATTTGAAGTGAGCTAAGGATGTCCTGAGATCGGGAATGTTCACAGGACCTTGAGTTCTCACCTCTGCTCCTTCTGCTTGGTTAGATGGTTTACAACTTTGGGGTTTCAAACTTCTCGGAGATGACGATCGCTCCCTGGTCTGGCTAATTTTAACAGATTTTTGATAATTGTATAGGTTCAAACTTATGTCATCTAGCAAAGCACATGTTGAGATTACAAGGTTACATACAATGTACATTGTCATACTTGAATATTAAGGATAAATAACAATGATATATAATCGTACATACTCCACCAAATCCTCAGTCCGACCCAGCGTTGGACAGCCTGGGCTGGTTTTCACTGTAATGGGGAGACCACAACCATAGGGTAACTCCGCTTAGTGAACACCCTCAGACTGGTCTGTCCAGGTATCTGTTGAACGATCCTTATTGAACAAAGCATGCAGTCCTGTACCCCATTTTTTTTTCTCCTCCCTGACCTACATCTTCTTGGATCAGGTGCGTTCTCTTTTCCCCTGGGGCTGTAATTAAACAGGAATGTATCCTAAGAAGGTTGTGTCATGTGTAATACATTGACTTTGGCCAACCAGTAGGTGCAGTGGTTAGAGTGTGGTGTGTGTGTATCATTATATTATTATGTAACATGGGAGGCCTGTTCCTTACCGGTATTTATATGAATAGTCTATATTTATAGACGGAGGTTTCCATATACTGATTTATTTTAGGATCACTCTCTGTCATCACATCAGTATTATTCGATGTCTGTGTAGTAGGAAGAGACGTCTTTGTTTCAAGATCCCAGACAAAAGTGAAATATTAATGGGTGCCGTGAATTGTGTGTCCACCTTTATGGAATTTTTAAGGATTATACATATGTAACCCATGGGCAATTGGTACCCAGAGATTGTAAGGGGGAAAATAAATATTTGCTAACTATTGAAGTCTTCAGTGCCCCCACCCAGGTCTGCCGTTGGATTCTCTCAGGAGTGTGTTCAGCCACCAGGGGGCGCCCTTGGGCAACACCTGTATCTCGCCCACGATGCGCAATAGAGATGAGAGTTGTATAGAGGGCAAAAGAAAAGGGTGGTTTATTAGCAATGGGAGAGAAGTGACTAATAAAGGGTTTGTGCTAATAAATATATATAGAACATATTAGCTTTAGGCTCACACGTGTATATACAACGCATAGTATAGATAAATTGGCTCACTGGCAGATAATTAGGGTGACTACCTGATTGTGTAACAGTTCAAATGTAATATTGTTTATACTCTCACTGTAACATGAAGAGGAGGTTGCTGCTTACTGAGCAGGCGCTGGCTAGGACCAGAAGAGGGTTAGGATGTGGGTGAGTGGCATCTTCATGGAGGCAGCTGGGAAACAAGAATAATTTGAGGGGAGAGGTTAGTCCTGATCGGGTACCCCCCCAAGACCTGACCACAATTCCTGTAACAAAATACTTCCTCTTTCAGTAAGGGGAGTGATTGCTCCTCTAAATATGGTAATACGATTGTAGTAGAAGCCAAACAGATCTGTGCTGGTGACACCTTTAATTATTAGGATGACAGATAGGGTAATCTGTTGCAAGGCGGTGAATGCCAAACAGTTTGCTGTCTCCTTGGGTTCAGGCATAGTGTGGAGCAGGTAGATGTATTGTTGGTGGCAATGGCCAGAACCCAACAGTACAAATGTCAAAGTTAGGGGAGATGGAAGGTCCACAAAATGATTTCAGGGAATAAGGCGGTAAGCTTAAGGCAAGGTCCTTCAAGGTAATATTTTCTGAAATGCTATCTGTGCCCCAACTACACCGGAAACATAGGGTGGTTAGGTGGCTAAAAAGTTGGTGTAGGAAATGAGGTTTAGGGATCATGGGGAACTGAGCTGATTTCAGGTTCAGATATACGCAGTCACATCTGAGAAATGGTTGGAGTTTGTTAGAAGTCGCCAATTGTATTAGGTTGTACTGAAATTCAGTTACTAATGTAAATACAAAGTGCAGCAATGTCCAGTCCTTGTTATGGAAGATTATAAAGTCTCTGATATAATTTAGGATACAGTAACTAGAGGTTCTGCCAGAGGAAGAAGATTGTTATTGAGTAATAGGCAACGACCTTTCTCAAGTGGTAGAAGAACCACCAACAAATATTACTGAAGATAAATTAGTAGGTTTTTATAGGCATAGAACCAACCAATCTGATCAGTTTCAACGAGGAAGTAAGTTAGAAACTCGATCTTGGCAGTTCCACTGATCTATATAGGTTTTGTGAAAGCAATTCATGCAGTTTCACATAGCAGATTGGCCTTAAAAAAATTTGGAGACTCTAAGGGTGCCGCGAACTGCAAAAGTTTGGGAACCACTGCACTAACCCCTTACGTCCTGAGGCTTTTTCTCACCCCTGCCCTGAGCTGAATTTGGCACTTTGTGGGCAGTTCACATGCCGGCAACAATGATAGTCATTGTTCTGGGCAGTACCTGCACAAATCATACTTTGTTTTTTCACAAGACTTCTGACTTTCCAAATTTCCCACTGGTTTCTTTATTACACAAGATTGGAATGTACTGTACTTTTTTTTTTAATCCTTTTCATACATCCACCAAGTGAAAGTCTTGAAAATGATTACATAACATGGATCTTCATACCTCAAGGTAGTTTGTTAACTTTTCGTTTTCTTGTATGTAACTTTGCATGTACACAGATCAGTCGCATCATTAAAACCACTGACAAGTGAAGTGAATAACATTGATTATCTCGTTACACTGGAACCTGTTAAGGGGGTGGGATATATTAGGCAGCAAGCGAACAGTAAGTTCTTGCAGCTGATGTGTTGGAAGCAGGAACAATGGGCAAGGGTAAGGATTTGAGCGACTTTGACACGGGCCAAATTGTGACTGCTAGATGACTAGGTCAGAGCATCTCCAAAACGGCAGGTTTTGTGGGGTGTTCCCAGTATGAAGTGGTTAGTACCTACCAAAAGTGGTCCAAGGAAGGACAACTGGTAAAACATTGACCGAGTAATGGGCGTCCAAGACTCATTGATGAGCGTGGGTTGTGAAGGCTTTCCTGTCTGGTCCAGTCCCACTGAGAATGTTAATGCTGAGTATGATAAAAAGGTGTCAGAACACAGTGCATCACAGCTTGCTGCTGATGGAGCTGCGTAGCTGCAGACGGGTCAGAATGCCCATGTTGATACCTGTCCACTTCCGAAAGCACCTACAATGGGCATGTTAGCTCCAGTACTGGGCCCTGAAGTAATGGAAGAAGGTTGCCTGGTCTGGTGAATCTTTTAAATCACGTGGGTGACCAGGTGCATGTGCCTTACCTGGGCAAGAGATGGCACCAGGATGTACTATAGGAAGAAGGCAGCCGGCAGAGGCATTGTGATGCTCTGGGCAATGTTCTGCTGGGAAACCTTGGTTCCTGGTATTCATGTGAACGTTACTATGACATGTACCACCTACCTAAACATTATTGCACACTAAGTGCAGCCTTTCATGGTAACGGTATTCCCTGATGGAAGTGTCCTCTTTCAGCAGGATAATGCGCCCTGCTACATTGGAAAAATTGCTCAGGAATGGTTTGAGGAACATGACAAAGAGTTCAAGGTGTTGACTTGGCCTACAAACTCCCCAGATCTCAATCCAATCAAGCAGCTTTGGGATGTGGGAAAAAAAAGTCCGAGCCATGGAGGCCCCACCTCGCAACTTATGAGATTTAAAGGATCTGCTGTTAACATCTTGGTACCTGATACCACAGGACACCTTCAGAGGTCTTGTGGAGTCCATGCCTCAACGGGTCAGAGCTGTTTTGTTGGCAGGATTGGGACCTTCACAATATTAGGCTGGGGGTTTTAATGTTGTGGCTGATCGGTGTATACTAACTTTTATTTATTTGATGTACTGTAGTGGGTATATTGCTTGGTGGCCAAAAGCGATCATATATATTAAGGACACCACTGTATGAAAGAGGGGACCAGCAGCCAATGATAGGGATGAATGAGAAGCTATCAGAGCTTTCCCCATCCCTGGGCTTTTTCTTATTTGCTATAGTGTAGAGGTTTTTGTATCTGTTGATCACAACTTATATCCTTGCACAAAAGAGTGGTCGTCTCTACTCCTCTTGGCAGGAGAAGGAAGATTGAGGCTTTCCTTCTAGTGTGGGGGTGTCTCGGATGCTCTTTAATGCCATCACACCTATGCACAATGGGATTACTTGCCCCCTTGCTTCAACAGTACAAGAAGGAAATACTCTCATGCTTGGTGCTTTGTGATTAGTGTCAGTCAGCTGCTGCAACAGCTAATAAAATCATTGGATGCATAAAACGGGACACAGAGCCAGTAGAATGTGCCATCATATAAATCAGCTTTTCGATTTTAACTTGTGTATGGGGCCCAGTTTTGGTTATTTGTTTATATGAAAGATGTAGAGGAACTTGAGAGCGTTCAGAGACGGCTATCTTATTAATAAAAGGAATGGAGGGGTTACATTATAGTGAAAGACATGACAAACTGGGGCTTGTTTAAAGGCGCATCAACTGTGACCTAACGAATGTCTGCAAATATATTCTAGGACAATACAAAGATGTGGCATTCCCTGAGACTGGTAGTACATTTACCCTACAAACATAACGGTTTCTCCCTGTGAAGGTAGTTAGAATTCCCAGATGAGGAGGGGGATTCCCAGATGATTCACGTCAGAATCTCTGTATTTTAAAATGAATTGGGTGCTTTTCTTACAAGGAATGTTATCAATAGTTCTAATAAACATACAAAACCGTCTGGGTGATTGATTCATGGAATTAATCTGGTTACCATATATGGTTCTCATATGTGGGGTGAGGAAGGAACCCCTCCCCCCTTTGTGAGAGTTAATAGACAGACGCTTCTGGGGATTTTGTTTAAAAGTCTTCTGATTGCCTAATCTCAGGTTCACTAACTATGTTACAGACATCAGATTACATTTCTAAGACAGTTATTACTTATCAACCTGTCAAGACGGTTACTCATAATTCCTCATTCCCAAACTTATTAAGTAGCAGTACATATAGGTATGTATCTCACTCACAGCTCTGGAGTTCATGGTATTTGCAGAATCCAGATTTTTTTTTTAGCACAAACCCTGTGCTGAGACATTTATGTGAAAGCTTCATGTCTCAAAGTTTCTCCATCACCGACAAGCAGTCCAAATTACCAATATTATTATCCTTTATTATCTTTCATTTAGAAAGTGCAGACATACTACACAGCGCTGTATACTGAGGTGGATCATGACCTATATTGCATACAACAAAAGGTAATGATAGCCCTGCCCAAATGAGTAATCTAAGAGGTTTGGGGAACACCTGATATATAAGGAAATATTTATATTTTATAGAAATATTAATATTTCTCACCTGCTCTTCCTCACTAAGTCATCTCACATTCCGTCATCATCTCTCGCTACTCAACAATTACTGAGCAGTCTCATAACCATGTGAACATCTATTACCGCTTCTTCATCACTGAGCCAACTCATATTATACCCAATATCTCCATGGCTTCATCACTGGACAAACTCATATTAAATCGAACATCTCCACGGCTTCATCACTGGACAAACTCATATTAAATCGAACATCTCCACGGCTTCATCACTGAAAAAACTCATATTATACCTAACATATCTCTCCACCACTTCATCACTGAGCCAACTCATATTAAATCGAACATCTCCAAGGCTTCTCATTATACCTAACATATCTCTACACCTCTTAATCACTGAGCCAACTCATATTAAACCCAACATCTCTCCACCTCTTCATCACTGAGCCAACCCATATTAAACCCAACATCTCTCTACCTCTTCATCACTGAGCCAACTCATATTAAACCCAACATCTCTCTCCACCTCTTCATCACTGAACCAACTCATATTAAACCCAACATCTCTCCACCTCTTCATCACTGAGCCAACCCATATTAAACCCAACATGTCTCGCTACCTCTTCATCACTGAGCCAACTCATATTAAACCCAACATCTCTCTCCACTTCTTCATCACTGAGCCAACTCATATTAAACCCAACATATCTCTCCACTTCTTCATCACTGAGCCAAGTCATATTAAACCCAACATATCTCTCCACCTCTCCATCACTGAGTCAACTCAAATTCAGCCATGTCCTCATTCTACTAATTTTTTAGTGGGCTATCTCACAGCCATGTGAACATCTATTTCCACCTCTTTATCACGGAACCATCTCATATTAAACCCAACATCTCTCTCCACCTCTCCATATTTGACTCTACCCACATGTAACCCAGTATTTATCACCAACACTCCATCTCTGAACTAATCCAAACCACACTTCTCTTTACCCCTAAGTCAACCATCATCCCATGCAACAGTTCCTTTTGCCTTTCTATCAGTAACCCAACTAACAACCGGCTCATAACATCCACTTCCTCATCAATGAGCCAACTCTCAGCTCGCCCAATATCTCACTTCACCTCTTCCTCACTGAGAAATCTCACATCATTATTAATTATTATTATAAAATTTTATTTATAGGACGCAACAAAGTGTCCGTAGCGCCGTACAAGGACAAACAATAGCACAGTACAAGGTGAAACAGCGCAGTACTATTAACAGTAAGCACTATAAATCTGGGAGCTCAAAGCACAGCTAGAGAGAAAGGGTGAGGGATAAGCAGTACAAGCTGGTAACCTGAGCCCAAGAGGGTGGGCGCGGATGACAGCTTAAGAGCCACTGAGAGGAACAGAGAGAAGCGAGAGGAGTCGGAGGGCAGAAGGTCCAAGAGGAGGTGGGCTGAGTAGCTGGAGAGCAGAGTTAAAAGTGGTGGAAACAGGAGGAGAGAAAGCCCTGCTCAAAGGAGCATGCAAACTAAAGGGAGGGGTAGACAGGCACAAGGGTCAAATGGAGAACCGGGTGAAACAGAGACAGAGTCGAGGAGGGGGGGAGGGGAGAGAGGGAGAGGTAGCTGACAGATGGGTGGTTAAGCAGGTGACTGGAAGGCTTGTAAGAAAAGGTGGGTTTTTAATGTCCATTTGAAACTGGACAGATTAGGGGATGTTCTGATGGAGCGAGGGAGCTTGTTCCAATGAAGGGGGGCGGCGCGGGAGAAGTCTTGGATACGTGCGTGAGAAGAGGTAACCAGGGGAAGAGAGGCGACGATCATTGGTCAATCGCAGTGGGCGGGATGGAGTGTGAATAGATATGAGGTTGGAGATGTAGGGAGCAGTGGAGTTGGCGAGCGTCTTGTAAGTCAGAGTGAGGAGCTTGAAAAGGATTCTGTAGGGGAAGGGGAGCCAGTGGAGGGCTTGGTAGAGGGGGGAGACAGAGGTGGAATGGCGAGAAAGGAAGATGAGCCTAGCAGCAGCGTTGAGTACAGATCGAAGAGGAGCAAAATGAGAGTGGGGGAGGCCAATAAGGAGAAGGTTGCAGTAGTCCAAGCGAGAGATAATCAGAGAGTGGATGAGAGATTTGGTGGCATCCTGGGAAAGGAAGGGCCGAATGCGTGCAATGTTGCGTAACTGGAAGCGGCAGGATTTGGCAAGAGAGTGAATGTGAGGGGCAAAGGAGAAAGTGGAGTCGGGGATGACACCCAAGCAGCAAAGTTGGGGAACAGGAGAGATAGATAAAATTGTCAACAGTGAGAAAGAGGTTGGAGGGGAAGGAGGTACGAGAAGGAGGAAAGACAGTGAGTTTGGTTTTAAGATTGAGTTTAAGAAATCTAGAGGACATCCAGGAGGAGATGGCAGAGAGGCAGGTGGACACCCTAGAGTTGAGGGAGGGAGAGAGATCAGGAGATGATAGGTAGAGTTGAGTGTCGTCAGCATAAAGGTGGTACTTGAGGCCGAAGGAGCTGATGAGTTCATCGAATGAGGAGGTGTATAGTGAAAAGAGTAAGAGTCCAAGAACAGAGCCCTGTGGGACCCCAACTGGTAGGTTGAAAGAGAGGGAGTGAGGCCCAGAGGTGGAAACAGAAGGAACAGTCAGCAAGGTAAGAGGTGAACCAGGAAAGAACAGTGCTGAAGAGGCCAATGGACTGGAGGGTGTGAAGCAGGAGTGGGTGGTCAACCGTGTCAAAGGCCGCTGAGAGGTCTAGGAGAATCAGAAAGGAGAAGTGCCCCTGGCTTTAGCCGAGAGGAGATCGTTAGTAAGTTTAGCCAGGGCTGTTTCAGTGGAGTGGAGGGGGTGGAAACCAGACTGGAGAGGATCAAGGAGGGAGTGTTCAGAAATGTAGGTGATGAGATGGTTTCAGACGAGCCTCTCAAGTATTTTAGAGGCAAGGGGGAGGGGAAATGGGGCGGTAGTTAGAGAGTGAGGTGGTGTCAAGATTGGTTTTCTTTAGAATGGGTGAGATGAGAGCATGTTTAAAGGTGGAGGGGGAAAGAGGGCGAAATAGGTGAGAAGGGATACGATCCAGGAGACAGGTAGAAGGGGGGGAGGATGAAATGAGAGAGTGGACTTCCTCACCCGTGGTAGGGCGGAAGGAGTAAAGGAGTTGGCTGGGGTGAGTTGTGAGGGGCGGAAGAGTCTGTGGGGGGGTGGCGTAAAAGTGAGCGAAGGAGGAGATTTCAAGTCTTATGGCCTCGATTTTAGAGGAGAAAAAGGAGGCAAAGTCAGTGGCAGAGAGGGAGGGAGGAGACAGGAGAGTGTAGAAGGTGGCGAAGAGGTGGCGTGGGGTTGGAGGACTGGGAGAAGATGAGGGATTTAAAGAAGGATTGTTCAGCAAGTGAGAGGGGAGAACTGTAAGATGAGATGATAAACTTGAAGTAGAGGAAATCAGCCAGGGAGCGAGATTTTCTCCAGTGGTGTTCAGTGGTACGGGTGCATTTTTGGAGGAAGCGGGTAAATTTGGAGTGCCAGGGTTGGGGATAGGATCAGTGAAGGTGGACGGACTGAGCAGGGGCGACCACATCCAGAGCGGAGGAGAAGGTGTGGTTATAGAGGGAGGCCACCTGATTGGGGTAGGTCAGGGTGGAAAGGGGAGAGAGGAGAGTTTTGAGAGAAGAGGACAGAATAGCAAGATCAAGGGTGTCGAGGTTGCGTCTGGACTGGGTAGATTTGGGTGAGGAGAGAAGTGCAGGAGTAGAGGAGAGTGAGAATAGAGAGGAGATGGTGATCAGATAGTGGAAAGGGGGAGATAGAGAAGTCAGACAGACTGCATAGGTGGGAGAAGACAAGGTTAAGGGAGTGACCAAGGCAGTGAGTAGAGGAGGAGGTCCATTGAGAGAGCTCAAGGGAAGAAGAAAGGGCAAGCAGATTAATGGAAGCAGGGTCGGGGGGGTTGTCTAGAGGGAAGTTGAAGTCGCCGAGGATAATGGAGGGGAGGTCAGAGGAGAGGTGGTGGGGTAGCCAGGCAGCAAAATTGTCAAGGAAATGGGAGGAGGGACCAGGGGGGCGGTATATGACAGACGTGGAATTGGATAGGGTAGAAGAGACGGATAGAGTGGACTTCCAACCTGAATCTCCAAATCTGACATTTGTTATTTAAGAAAACCTGTACCGTATACCGGAGAGCAACTGAATTAAATGAAGAGCATGGAGGTTTAATGACACTTGACAACTAAAATGAAGCCTGTTTCTGATAGTGGAGCAACAATACATTTAAATGGTGTACACTGACAACATGTCCCAAATTATGTTTCCTAACAATGATGTCACCGGATCAGAAACCCACCACAACTTCATTGTATATATGTGCCCATATTTACTGGCATCAATGTTGTCTTTTCCACAGGAGGAAAACAATATTTTAATCCCCACTTCACTAATGTGCAGGAATCTTCGCACGATATCACAATGATTTTGCACTGCGAAACTGTCCATGTCTATTAAGTCTTTTCAGTGAGTTCTTTAGAAATTGCTCAACAAATTGTCTCAACAGTGAACCGTAAATGGACAACATTAATAGTGAAAATTAACTTTAGATGTAAAATGTAAAAGTTATTTCTTAACCAATTTACCTACAACTTCCAATCCATTACGGACCTCCGCAATGGGTGACTTCATTCTCCGTTAGTTTGCTGTCACTTGTGCAGTAAAAACGTCAGGCTATATGTTGACACTACTTCTGTTAATCTCAATAATTTTCTGTGCTTAATTGTGACCATGGTGGGTTGTCCGACACCTTGCTGCACCTCCTAACGATATCACACTCTGCTTCCTGTTAGGCAAAAACATTTGAATAAAAAATTAATTGCACCTTTCACCTATGATCTTCACTGGTGATATTTAAGAGCAAAGAATCCATATATTACAGTAGTTTCTCTACCTACAAAACACAGACCAGCATTCTCTTCATTTAGAACCCAGAAAATACCAGTAAACTCCTTCCCTCTAGAGCCAAATCATCTTTGTCTCTAATACCTGGAAATTGCAACAATCTCTCTGCTTCAAGAACGCAGACATTCCAGTAATCACTTTCGTCTAGAACCCAGACCCAGTAATATCTATCCATCTAGAACCCATATTTTCAATTATTCTATCTCTATCTAGAACCCAGGCCTAAGTAATGTCTGGCGTTCTTGAACCCAGTCCTTCCAGTAATCGTTCTCCTTCTAGAAGCCAGATGTTCCAGTAATCTCTTTCCCTCTATAACCCAGATCTTCCAGTAATTCCTCTCCCTCTATAATCCAGATCTTCCAGTAATTCCTCTCCCTCTATAACACAGATCTTCAAGTATTCTCTCTCCCTCTATAACACAGATCTTCCAGTAATTCCTCTCCCTCTATAATGCAGATCTTCCAGTAATCTCTCTCACTCTATCACCCCGATATTCCAGTAATCTCTCTCACTCTATCATCCCGATTTTCCAGTAATCCCTCTCCCTCTATAACTCAGATGTTCCAGTAATCTCTCTCACTCTATAACCCAGATCTTTCAGTAATCTCTTTCCTTCTATAACCTAGATCTTCCAGCAATCTCTTTCCCTCAGGAATCCAGATATTTCAATAATCTCTCACTCTAGAACCCAGGAATGTTAATTGTATCCCACTTCTTAGAACCCAAGGACACTGATCGTATCTCTCACACTAGTGCCAAACATCCCCCAAACCCTGGTGCCTCAGTATTCCAGTAAAAGACCCTTAGAACTAGAACAAGCACATCCCACACTCAACCAATGATGATCTTTCAGTATTTCCTTTCTAGAACTCACAGATTATCCATGACTCTAGCACTCTGGAGTTCCCAGCAAGCTTCTCACTCTAGAACCCAGGGTTTTCTGAAATACCTTCCGCTCCACATTCTATATAACAAACATTGGTAAAGTGGTTTCTTTTATTGAACATTGTGTTAATTTACCTCCATCTTATGGACAATCTACCGCCCTTCTCTGCTTCCTCCATTGTTCCCATCATTGTCATCAAACTGAAGACACCAAACCCTTTCCCATATCTTATTTTTCATAATAGAACCAATTAGCATACCTAATGCATTAAATGGACATTGTGATTTAAATCATTACATCGAAGTAAATAACAATTAGCAAATCCAGAGGAAATTGTTAGTGGCTGATGCATGAAATGGCTCGGAGCCAGCAGTGTGTATCGCTGACACTTCACGTGTGGATGAAGCAAGACAAGGCCGGGAATCTGGTGAAAGTTATTAAGGATGGAAGCCACATGTCAGGACATTGGGATATAATCTTTGCAAGGCGGAACGAAGGGTGTGTCTGAACAATGCTTAATGGGTGTGGACTATCTCTTACATATACATATATTTATATCTGTACTGACAGGCACATAAACCTCTGGTAAAAACATACACAGTGCATCCAGGCAAATACTCGGCATCATGAATGGACTGATAGTAGTAGCAACGCTCTGCAGTACAGGTAAGTGTCAGACCCTTAGACCACTAGAATATCACTAAATAAGTATCTTCTATCTTTGCTGGTCTTCTATTTCCTACCTGTCAAGACGAAGTCTTGGGTTACTCCCCCTTCCTATATACCAAGAGATACAAGTCATTCTTTTCTTATTGATCTATGTTATGGTTTCATCCAGAACATTGTTGTTCCTTAATTTGCAGAGAGTCGACTCTACTTAATGTACTAATAATTTGTAGATGATCAGTTTAGTAAGTTATTTAACCAGCAGAACATTGTTACATTCATACTTTGAAGGATGTATACAGATGTGGAGTAGTTTAGATGTTATTTTCATGCTGAGGAAGCGGGATTAGCCGTACATTTTATTTATTTTAACGCCATACTTTAATAAATTCCTACAGTTATTAAGGGAATTTCAGGTGTCATGTACAGCACAAAAAAATGTGTAAATTCGACACATTGTGTTGTGCTCAAATGAGTGTGTTTCTGCGCTACGCGGTTCCTTATCATCATCAACATTTATTTAAATAGCGCCAGCAAATTCTGTAGCACTTTACAATTGGGAACAAACATTAATAAAACAATACTGGGTAATACATACAGACAGAGAGGTAAGAGAACCCTGCTCGCAAGCTTACAATCTATGGGACAATGGGAGTTTGAAACACAAGGGCATGTGCTACATCATATTGCACACTGGACCAGCTAGAATGTAAAGGTAAAAGTATTGAGTGGGCTGTGTGATCAGTCACACAGCAATGTTGATCAGAGGGTTGTTGTCTTGTAGAGGGTGGTAATAGGGTTACCTAGGGATATTAAGATAATGGTTGAGGAATATTATAAGCTGGTCTGAAGAGGTGGGTTTTCAGAGAACGTTTGAAGGTTTAAAGACTAGAGGAAAATCTTACTGTGTAAGGGAGGGAATTCCACAAAGGGAGTGCAGCCCGAAAAAAAAGTCCTGTAACCGAGAATGGGAGGATGTGATGAGAGTGGAAGAGAGACGCAGATCTTGTGCAGAACGGAGGTGTCGAGTAGGGAGATATTTTGAGACAAGTGAGGAGATGTATGTTGGTGCAATTTTGTTCATGGCCTTGTAGGTTAGTAGGCTCCTTAGAGGTTTTACATATCTTGAGAATGTTTAATCCGAGTCTCAATTACACGTGTCCGTATAGTTAGAATGATAAGCTAAAAACACCCTGTGGCCCCTCACTGAATGTGAGACACTGCAAGATACGCTTCTTCTCCTGCAGCCATATTACTGCGCTAATCCCTGTTTGTATCTAATAAAACAGGCGCAGGGGGTAATAAAATAGACATCACAAAGTAGAAATGTCATTTATGCAGTGACTGCAACATTTTTTCATATTCTTAAATGGCCCTGGCTGTTCCTTTAAATAATTTCGTACGGTAACTGAGTTCTTACAACACTGTGTTTATCTTAAGGTTACTGTACACACATGTGATAAGAATGTAATAGCTGTGAATTGATTTTAACTATCTTTGTCGTACTGACAAACCTCAGAATCCTCTTCACAGTATACAGATTACAATCTAAATAACACTGGAGTAAACCTATGTAATGCACATACTGTGCTTAATCATTTTGTTGCCTCTATGTTTACATTGCATTAGTCACTGTGTTATACTGTTTCATTACGTATGCTGAATATAGATACACCTGTGTTAGTGTATACTGTATTATAATGTGTCTGTGATGTCCCCAATTTTAAAGCCAGCAGGGATAGGACAGGCTGTAGCCAATCGGTTCATTGGAATGGAGGCAGCAGGAAGCCACAGACTGAGAGTTATATAGTGGAAGGAGCAGGGTCCCCCAGCAGCACAGAGTATATCAGGAGATGAGTGATGTGTTAGTGAGGATAGGGCTGCATGTGACAGGGGCAGTGACATGATGTGAGGAGGGGAATGGAGGTAGCAGGAAGCCACAGACTAAGAGTTATATAGTGGAATGAGCAGGGTCACCCAGCAGCACAGAGTATATCAGGAGATGAGTGATGTGTTAGTGAGGACAGGGCTGCATGTGACAGGGGCAGTGACATGATGTGAGGAGGGGAATGGAGGCAGCAGGAAGCCACAGACTGAGAGTTATATAGTGGAAGGAGCAGGGTCCTCCAGCAGCACAGAGTATATCAGGAGATGAGGGATGTGTTAGTGAGGACAGTGCTGCATGTGACAGAGGCAGTGACATGATGTGAGGAGGGGAATGGAGGCAGCAGGAAGCCACAGACTGAGAGTTATATAGTGGAAGGAGCAGGGACCCCCAGCAGCACAGAGTATATCAGGAGATGAGTGATGTGTTAGTGAGGACAGGGCTACATGTGACATGGGCAGTGACATGATGTGAGGAGGGGAATGGAGGCAACAGGAAGCCACAGACTGAGAGTTATATAGTGGAAGGAGCAGGGTCCCCCAGCAGCACAGGGTATATCAGGAGATGAGTGATGTGTTAGTGAGGACAGGGCTACATGTGACATGGGCAGTAGCATGATGTGAGGAGGGGAATGGAGGCAGCAGGAAGCCACAGACTGAGAGTTATATAGTGGAAGGAGCAGGGTCCCCAGCAGCACAGAGTATATCAGGAGATGAGTGATGTGTTAGTGAGGACAGGGCTGCATGTGACAGGGGCAGTGACATGATGTGAGGAGGGGAATGGAGGCAGCAGATAGTCACAGACTGAGAGTTATATAGTAGAAGCAGCAGGGTCCCCAGACGCATAGAATAGTCATGTGAGTTTCTTGTCACACCTGTATAAAACGCGCCTCTATATAAAATAAAGTTCATACATCCAACTTGTGTCTAATATAAAATCCATACAGATGATTGATTACTTTATAATTATGCAAATGTTCAAATGAGATTCAATAATCAATTTACTTCATTTCAACTAATTTACTGTTGTCTACAAATTAAAGATGGTGTTTAAAAAAACGAATAGGAAGTTGAGGACTTGCACAAAATAATACTGTTAAAATACATTGTTACAATTTCTAAAGGCCCAGTGGAAGTATCTGAGTTGATGTTGATGACGGCAGCAAATTTGCACTGGACGTATCTATACACTAGATATAATCCGCTTTAACCAAGATACGTGCCACTCAAAATACAGCTGTAGACTCATAAGTGTATGTACACATTTGTGTGTGCATGCAATTGTTGCATTTTTACATTTAATGCTGAAAACATCCCCTAAATGCTTATTCAACGTATCGTCTGATCAAATCACAGAAGCAACACAACAATATATTATTTAAAAATGTATTGTCACTGGTTTCTGCTGTCTGAATTTTGCTTCTTTAAAGTGCTCAAACACAGGGGGGCAAGCTGGATTTCTGTCTAATTGTATCAGGACCGTAGCTAGGGGTGACCGCCCAGGGCGCAATGCTGATGGGGGAGGGGGGGGGTGCAGTGTATGAATATTTTAAGTACAGTTGGTTAAAATTGAGGAGGGGGGGGCAGGATTTTTCTTTATCACCCAGGTGCTAAAATTTGAAGTTCTCTTGATTGTATCCACACTTAGCGCCATCGGACAATGGCCGCCTTAACACTTTCAGATTCTGCCATGGTCCGAGCGGCGCTACCAGTCATCCTGGTCGTCACCTGGCCAATCCCCATCACATGTCCCTATACACGCTGCAATCCCTGGGCGTGTTCAGATCCTTCCACAGCAGTAATTAAAGTTGTGTTTGGAAAGAAATAGAATTGTGGACACATTGATGATAGATCTGTTATCTCCTTCATTCCAATGTTTATTCATTCCTATTATCAACATGAGTACAACTGTCTGTCTTGTAACAATAACAGCACATAATAAGCAGGGTATGTACGGGACAATATGTACATCCGATTAAATTAATTACAGCTTACGTTTGTATTATACAGAAATTGCTTCTGGGCAGGTGCATAATAGACAAGTCCTGCAGGACACTTCCAGAGGCAGAACACTAATATTATTATTACCATTTATTTATATAGCACCACTGATTCCGCAGCGCTGTACAGAGAACTCACTCACATCAGTCCCTGCCCCATTGGAGCTTACAGTCTAAATTCCCTAACACACACACACACAGACATAGTGAGACTAGGGAGAGACTAGGGTCAATTTTGATAGCAGCCAATTAACCTATCAGTATGTTTTTGGAGTGTGGGAGGAAACCAGAGCACCCGGAGGAAACCCACGCAAACACAGGGAGAACATACAAACTCCACACAGATAAAGCCATGGTTGGGAATTGAACTCATGACCCCAGTGCTGTGAGGCAGAAGCGCTAACCACTGAGCCACCGTGCTGCCCGTCACCTCCCCCCCCAACATAACATGACCCCCGGACAGAGCCGTAACTTCAAATTTTAGTGCGTGGAGCGAGAAACAAAAATGTCCTCACCCTAGCCCACAATTTTAGTCAACCTAAAATATTGATAAACTGTGCCCCCTTTCAGCGCTGCGCCCTGACCAGTTGCCCCTACCGCACAACCCTAGTGGCCCTGTCCATGGACATGATCACAACAGAGTTCTGTTATATTTCAACACTCCCATTCAGCCAATACAGCGGTCATCGTCTCCATTTACCGACAAAATGTAATTATAATGTGCACCCAAACTCTCTATGGACAAGGAAAGCATCAGTTTCCCAGCACACAGGATAAAATCAATGGGTTTCCCTCCCCTTGTGCACATTGTACACACGGTCATAGACAGGAGAGGTCCCCGGCTCTTATTACCGACTGTCAGTGGGAGTTTGTCCAATCCTCCTGCTGAGTCAGCTTCTGTGCAGATCGCTGTGTTATTAGTTTACATTTAATAAGAAGCCTCTAATGAAATACTGACACCAGGAAACTTATTTCTCCAGATCAGACATCAGGGTGTATCAGGGATAATTACCAAACTTTGAGTCACTGCTCCCAAGATAGATAGATTGACTCTAATTTAGTGACAATGGCTGGAGGCTTCGTCGCTGACTCACTGCACAGGTCCTGGGACTCTCTCTAAGGCTTCTTATACACTGATAACAATAGGACTTGTGTATTACTTTCCCATTCCCATGATATAAGAAGAGACCATCACCTTGCTCAACTAATAAGTTTACCTGGCCCGGGCATTACACAGATATAAGCTATTTACCTGGAATTCTTTTCCTCCAAAATGTAGATTTTATTGTTGTTCTGGGTACTGATTGATTGATGATGGGACAGCACGGTGGCTCAGTGGTTAGCACTTCTGCCTTACAGCACTGGGGTCATGAGTTCAATTCCTGACCGTGGCCCTATCTGTGTGGAGTTTGTATGTTCTCACCGTGTTTGCGTGGGTTTCCTCCGGTTGCTCTGGTTTCCTCCCACACTCCAAAAACATACTGGTAGGTTAATTGGCTGCTAGTCTCTCTCTCTGTCTGTATGTGTGTGTGTGTCTTAGAGAATTTATATTGTAAGCTCCAATGGGGTAGGGACTGATGTGAGTGAGTTCTCTGTACAGCGCTGCGGAATTAGTGGCGCTATATAAATAAATGGTGATGATGATGATGATGATGTCTGTTGTTGTGCACTAATAACCTGTAGATTATAATATATGGAGCTCCCTAGAGATCTGCAGAACATTTCCCAGGTCTGAATACTCCCTGACAGACACAGACTTTTATATATTACAGTTTCCCTCACTTCCCACTCAAACAGAAATGTCTCCAAAACAAGATTTAATTTCACCCCTCGCTTTCTTATCATCTGATTGTCTCACTCTTAGAGGTCTTTTCTGCCCAGAGGAGGGTCCCTCACTAAAGGCATACCTGCCCCCACATCCACATATCTCCCTATGGTCCCGATTTTGGAGGGACATCCCAATTCATGGACCACAAAAGGGGCGGGAGAAAAATAAAAATGTTCTATGTCTCAGTGATATCACTTGTTCCTATTGATAAGCTGAATTCTCCCGAATATTGGCTACAAAATGGCTGCCTCCACTGTGTACAGAAAATGTGGATAGCACACCTGCCAACGCTCCCGGAACATTCGGGAGACTCACGAATTTCTAAGTGTGTTTCAGACTGCCGGGAGATTAAGGCACCCACCAAGATCCTACCCCCCAACCCGGGCAGGTCCCAATGACACTATTTACGTCATGGTGGCCCCTCCCACGATGCACGATGACGCAATTTTGCGTCACTGTGCAGTATTAAACATTCCGTGATGACGAGAATCACATCATCGTCACCCCCATCTTGTCCATTGGACCTCTCCTCTGAGGTCCAAAATATGAGCAAGGTATGACTTTCAGTCCGTAGTAATTGCTAATGAACAAGAATATTTATTATGTCACTGACTGTTATGTTTTGTGATGTTTGATTTCTCTTGAATTCCTCAAACCACCATCTAACACTATTCGTGAAGCACTGTTTGCATATCTTAGAATAAAAATATACTCTGACATCTCTGTTATTAGTAGAGATGGTCACTGACCCCCGTGTTTTGGTTTTGGATTCGGTTTTGGATCTGGATTACCGTCGTGTTTTGGTTTTGGTTTTGCAAAACCGCCATTGCGTGTTTTGGTTTTGGTTTTGGTTTTGTTTGGTTTTGTTTTGCTATTTTGTTGGAAAATACATGTTTTTGTGCCTAAAATAACCCAATTTAGTGCTCCAACTGTTTTAGAGATAAGTAATCTAATTGTTGAGGTAATAAATCATCCAAAAAAACTGTTTAATTCTTCGTTGGTAGGCCTTCATTTATTCTACACACAAAACAGATTGTCTTCCTCTCCATCTATGCATATTGGCAATGCAGCCATCGTCTTTGAATGTATATTACACCCTACACTTATAGTTAAATATGTAAAGAAATGGAAAAAGACAGTTTGCTTTCTGTCTCTCTAAGCCCCCCTCCACTTTTTTAAAAAAACAAAAAATTCAGCCATTATAGACTGTACAATATTAATTGACATGGAGAAAGCCAGTTTGGTTTCTGTCTCTCTAGGCCCCCCTCCACTTGTATAAAATACCAAAAAATCCAGCCGTTATAGACTGTACAATATTAATTGACATGGAGAAAGCCAGTTTGGTTTCTGTCTCTCTAGGCCCCCCTCCACTTGTATAAAATACTAATAAATTCAGCCGTTATATACTGTACAATATAAATTGAAATGGACAAAGGCAGTTTGGTATCTGTCTGCATCAGATCCTCTCTCCACTAGGAGTAAAATAGAAAACTATTCAGCCGTTATATAATCTAGAATATAAATAGAAATTGAGAAAGGCAATTTGGTATCTGGCTGCATCATAATCATCAACATCATCATTAGCGCCCTCGTCGCCTACACAAATCCCCCCCTCATCCTCTTCTAATTCCAAAGTGGCATCCTCAATTTGGGTATCACCGGCTACACTCGGGCTATTAAGGCACACATCAGCAGAATGCTCACGATTAGACATCCCACTGTTGGATGGACTCTCCACAGGGATTGTTGTCATTTGTGAATCAGAGCAAATATTCTCCTGTAATGCCTCACTGTTATCTTGCAGCTCGGCTTTGACGCGTAACAGTAGTTGTGCACCAATTGTAGGCTGGGTAACTTTTTGGGATCTGCCACTAATAGCCAAAGGTGAAGGCCTCATTCTCTCTTTGCCACTGCGTGTGTAGAATGGCATGCTTGCAATTTTTTTTTTATCGTCACTTAACTTTTGCTCAGTTACACTTCTTTTTCGCTTCAATACAGTAAATTTTTTTTTGGTTTTTGTTTTTTGCACTAATTTGAAAACACTCTGTTGTTTGACATCGCCTTGGCCAGATGACGTACTGGGAACACTAACATCAGGACTGGTGACAGAACCTGGTTGCTCATTCAGATCATATGTGGACTGCTTTGAATCCATTCTGAGCGCAAACCACTGGGGAGTGCTAAAAATTATTTAGTAGATTCTGCTGACAGTTATGACTTTTGACAGCCAGAAATATTAATGCACAATTAGGGAGGACACCCCAAAAGCACTGAGGAGTGCTAAAAATTATTTAGTAGATACTGCTGACAGATATGACTTTTGACAGCCAGAAATATTAATGCACAATTAGGGAGGACACCCCAAAAGCACTGAGGAGTGCTAAAAATTATTTAGTAGATACTGCTGACAGAAATGACTTTTGACAGCCAGAAATATTAATGCACAATTAGGGAGGACACCCCAAAAGCACTGAGGAGTGCTAAAAATTATTTGGTAGATACTGCTGACAGATATGACTTTTGACAGCCAGAAATATTAATGCACAATTAGGGAGGACACCCCAAAAGCACTGAGGAGTGCTACAAATTATTTAGTAGATACTGCTGACAGTTATGACTTTTGACAGCCAGAAATATTAATGCACAATTAGGGAGGACACCCCAAAAGCACTGAGGAGTGCTACAAATTATTTAGTAGATACTGCTGACAGATATGACTTTTGACAGCCAGAAATATTAATGCACAATTAGGGAGGACACCCCAAAAGCACTGAGGAGTGCTACAAATTATTTAGTAGATACTGCTGACAGACGGGGCTGGATTAAGGGAATGGAGGCCCCTGGGCTAAGAGGGCCTCCATTCCCCCATGAGGCCCCCCCCCCCCCGTGATCCGAGCCGCCCCCAAGGCACTTACCTCCTCCTGGCATTGCAGTCCTTCCCCGGCGCGCTGTACGCTCTTTACTGAGGAGATCTCGTGACAGTGAGACTCACGAGATCTCCTCAGTAAGGAGACTACAGTGCGCCGGGGAAGGACCGCAGTGAAAGTGCTCAGCAGCATGGATCGCGCTGGGGGCGCCCCCGCCCCCGACTGATCAATACTGCTGCTGAGCACTTTCAAGGGCCCCCTGGATGCCCGAGGCCCCTGGGCTGTAGCCCAGTTAGCACTATGGTTAATCCGGCCCTGCTGACAGATATGACTTTTGACAGCCAGAAATATTAATGCACAATTAGGGAGGACACCCCAAAAGCACTGAGGAGTGCTACAAATTATTTAGTAGATACTGCTGACAGATATGACTTTTGACAGACAGAAATATTTATGCACAATTATGGGGGACACCCCAAAAGCGCTGGGGAGTGCCAAATATGAAGAAAAAATAATAAACCTCTATCCTCCTCTCTGCACTAGCGATTTTGGTTAGAGCAATTGCAAGAACAATATTGTATTCTCTGTCCCTGCTCTAATTAGCCTATGACTACACCCTGCTCTCTCCCTCTGTCAAATGGCGATGGATTGCTGTGGAGGCGTGTATTTATAAAGTTGAAGTATCGCGAGAACCGAGCCCCGAGATCCGACGACGTCACAATGACGTTCGGCCTCGATTTGGATTCGGAATGGGCGGGAGAGTACCGAGCTGCTCAGCTCGGTACTCGGATACCCAAAGTTCGGGTGGGTTCGGTTCTCGGAGAACCGGACCCGCCCATCTCTAGTTATTAGTGAAAGGACTAATGACCCCACCGTGCATGACATGAATTGTAGAACCACGCCGGTAGGGCTCCAGGTACGTCTAACTTCCAAGGATGAAAGGATGCGAGTCTGCGAGAGGCCGAGTCACAGATCCTGAATCCTCAGGGAGCTATCAGATTACAGCCAGTTTACAGACTGTTTAGATATTATTTTTTATGCAAACAAGTTAAATTAAGTGCGTGCCTCATTGTATACAATACTAATCTGTTTCTGTCATTTCCCCACAGTGCTCCAGCTTGTCCCGGCCGCAACTGGTAAGAGATAGGGGGTTGGAGAAGGGCTTGTGTAATACTCTGCATGCTTTCTAAGTGTCCATCTTTCTGGCCCTCATTCATAGGGGTCCCATGACTCTGACGCAGAAATTGGGGCGTCCTTGTCCTCGCTCTATGTTAAGAAGCCAAACTTTATATGGGTGCCAAATTCAGTAGAACTATTCCATGGATGGATGCTCATTAATCGAGATTATTCTTGTGCAACAAATGTCTGAATTCTAGGAACATTAAGGATGACTCCACTCTTAGTAAATGTGGACACTAAACCTCTCATCCCACAACTAGTAGCAGAACAGGGGTCTGATATCCTGGGTCCTCGATATCTAGGAGAGTCTCTTACTCCCATCACACTGGTGGAGAATGACTTTAATTTCCTTGTATCCACCATCTGGGCACATTAGGGATTAACCAAGGGCAGGAATTGAACATACTGGACGGTAAGAGGCTTGTACCGTCCAGAATCTATTTTGCTGAGTATCCTCTTTACTTTTTATACTAATAATTTGCATGTTGCCGGATTATAAAATTCTATAGAGACCCGCAGATCATCACCTTGTTCTGACTGCCCCTGATAGACACATGCCGACAAATTGTGCAGATCGTCTCCTAGTTAGAAAGCCGGAATAACCAGAAAAATTGGATATTTTGCAACTTTAGAAATTGTGACCACAATTTGGGCAAATCGCGTTGTGCTTCCGGACAGGCTGTTTGCATGTCGAGTAAAGTTCTGGCGATGCAAACTTTAAGTTCCACTTCTTCTTCGCTATTCCACGGATCACCATTCTGCACTGTACTTTACATTTAGCCGAATTTATAGGCTACAAACATAGCTGGGGCAACGACAGTCAATATATTCTGCTACGTGGTACGATATAGTTAGGACTGGGAATGGTTAAGGCCAAATTCTGCCAGCATGTTGTGTGACAATTCATGGCACCTCTAATTATAGCCAATACCCAAGGACTCCATTATTGCAAATATTTCCTTACAGAAAGCAAACTCTTGCATATTACCCCTTATACACCCATAAATAGGAATATCACCAATATATAGATTTGACAACACACAAGGAGTTTCTCTTTGCTATGTTTGCTGTTGGGATGCAATCACTGCATACGATAAAATCGTCTCAGTTGCACTTATCTTTCTTTGCAGTGTGTGGGAAACAGGGACTGCACACCAGGATTTATGGTGGAAACAAGGCAGTCCCCGGAGAATGGCCATGGCATGCTACCCTGAGCTTCAAGGAGTTGCCATATTGTGGAGGGAGCCTGATCTCTGATAAATGGCTGGTAACAGCCGCTCACTGCTTTGGCCGGTAAGTTTAATGGACCAGTGTGCGGACTTTACTGGTGATATGTGCTTTCCCGAAAAAAATAGCTGTGCAAGATGCAATAGGCAGCACATAGACAGAGGCCTGATTGCAGCCACTTCCAAGCAGGTAGTTTTTCAGGTTACAGAATTCTCTACAGCCTCTATGAACCCAGAAACGCCCTGTAAATACCCCCCCTTAAATCTAATTTAAAAATCTTGACCTTTAAAACAAAAGATTGTGTTTGCATGTGGGAGCAGTACAAGATTCATGAGTTCATCCATCCCACATTCAGCATGAAATGTTGCACAGTCACTGCCCTCTTGCCCCTTAAGCACCATACCCTTAATACGGGTGCAAAAATATGTGCAGGACGTCACAAAGCCACTTTTACAATTTGGGTCGGTGCCTTTGCTGCTCTTTAAATGACTTTTTGGCTTTTATACTGTTATATAATAAGCAGCTTAACTAGCTGGGCGAGGGAGGGAGTACACTTATATAGGAATGTGGTCAATTCCTATAAAATAACAAACACTTTATGGAAGTATTGTTTAGTTAGCCTGTTACTGTAGAGGGTTTGTCCTATGGACTATGCTCTGTTTCAGAACTTATTACAAAACAGCATAAAAGGCAGGAAAAAATAATTTTATGGCTGCAAATAATGTCGTCCCGCAGCGCTTAAGCTGTTTTGTGATGTCACGCCTCAGTGAGTTTTCCATTAACAGTCTCCTAGGTCCGTTGAGTCACCAAAGCAGGTCCTCCAGGGGGTAAATGTATCAAGCTGAGAGTTTTCTGGCAGGTTTGAAAAGTGGGGATGTTGCCTATAGCAACCAATCAGATTCGAGCTGTCATTATGTAGAATGTACTAAATAAATTATAGCTAGAATCTGATTGGTTTTTCAAACCCGCTGGAAAACTCTCAGCTTGAAACATTTACCCCCTGGTGTTTAAGGACAGATCCACCTCCAAATCTTATCCTGTTGCTGCGATTGCTTCCTGTTTAGTTGCAGATTATGTAGTTTTTGATGACAGTATTTATGCTGGTAGCCACTAATTAGTAGCTCTTCTAAGTAAGACTATACCTCCTGCAACCCCCTACAAATGTATTTAGTGAGCCCCTCTGTGGTGTTGCCCTGTCATCTCCGGCAGGTAAGCCTTGTACTGGCCAGTGGGTTGCAGAGACATTATTGATCTACATAAATCCATGGTGGAACGTTCGTAGGGTCCCAGTGGTAAATCAGTCACATCCTCCTACTTTGGGCTCTACAGAAGCATTAAGCAGGTCATGAACTTCTTTTGACTTATATCAGCATTCTTATTGGTTTTAAGTACAGCTGTAGATGACAAAAGGAACCCCAACTTATGGACTGTGCACCTGGGTTTCTCCAAAATGGGGTATACTCCAGAAGAGAGTTCAGCAGTCACTGTGGTGCCTTCCAGGATCTTGATACATGAGAACTATACTTTCTACACCCAAGGATACGACATAGCCCTGGTGGAGTTGTCTCATCCAGTAAACTTCACACGGTTCATCTCCCCGGTCTGCCTCCCAGAGGCCACCCACCGGTTCCATCTACGCAGCACCTGCTACGCAACCGGTCTCGAGGATGTGCCAGAAGGCGGTAAGTAGAACTTTAAGAGAAGGGATGGGGAGGGAAAAGTGGATGAAAGATGGAGAAGGAAGAGGGACAAGATACAAATTTTTCTCCTCTTTTCACTTTTCCTGTGTTGACTCCCGCTTTTTATTTTGTCCATATATTTTCTCCCCATAATGCACTTTGTTATATTGGCTTCTCACTCATCTCTGTTGGCCACACTCTGACCCCATTGTTATCTCCTTTTCTCAGTGCCCTGGAACAGTAAAAGGTCCTTGGAGAAAGTTGCCCAAACACTGATTGGCTGGAGAACATGTAACTGTATCTACAACACTCACATTAGGCCAGAATTATGGAACCCTGCAAAACCTGGCATGCTGTGTATAACACAGAGCGATGGGAAGGCGGGCCCCTGTCTCGTACGTACATTCAAGTGTGATGTCACTTGTGCCCTTATCTTTAGGTAACATGATGAGTTAGGAGGTTCTCTCCCCTATTTGATCCTCTTCTGTACTTTGAACTTATTGTTAGGGAGACTCTGGCGGTCCTGTGGTTTGCAATGAGGATGGAAATTGGTTCCTTGCTGGAGCCATCAGCTTTTCCCAAGGATGTCACCTCCATAACAGCCCCACTATCGTGACATCTGTTTCCTTCTACCAAGACTGGATCAAACGCTGGACTGACTCTTCAGTGGCCTTCTCCCCGCAGACCATTATAGTGACGGACAATGTGGACAACGATACCTGTAGTGACCTTCTCAGTAATCAGACCTCAGGTAACTTCTAGGACCGAACACACTGCTCAGCTTCTCGAGGGCTAGAAAATTGGTGATACGTGTTCTAGGGCAACACTGGTCATTACACATATACTAGTTCACATCAGAATAAATTATGTCATTACTGGAGAGGAGTATAGGGATTGGGTAGGTGTCCCTGACTACGAGTAGACTGACAAGGACTTACCCGACTTTCTGGGACAGTACTATTATTAGAGGTGTTAAATGTGTAATTCAGGGAGCCGCGGAATGTAAAATATTTTCCAGCAACCCTTTTACTTTGTACATTTGTCATTACTCATTTAACACCCCTAATAATAGTACAGTCCCAGAAAGACACATGACTTTCTGTGTGCCGGCTTGTGCATTCATCTCGCTTCTGGCAAGTAGTGATTTCAAAGCTTAACATCTTTTCGTCATTGCCACCTTGTGCCTGAAGTCCGGTAAGTCCATGTTGGTGTAGTGGTAGTCACATTAGTGACTAACACAGAGAAGGATATCTCGAGCACTATACTTCTACTCGTGGACAATATCTCTAACAGAACAGTGGCCATTAAAGTGGCCAATAGTGGTCTACTGGAGAGTAGCTGAATTTTACACTGGTCAGAACATCAAGTGGACATCAGAATAGCTCTAGGACAACGATGGTAATTACACGTCCAATACAGTGGTTGTTACGCCTCTTATAGTGGACAGTAGACTAACTCTGGGCCACTACTGGTCATTTCACCTCTACACATGGACATCAGAATAATATTAGGACAACACTGGTCATTACATATTTAATATAACAAAATTGGTCATTATAGCTCTACTAGTGGCCGACAGAATCAGAAAATCTCTAGAGAAACACAGGTCAAGACACATCTACTGGTGAACAGCAGAATTATTTGAGGACATCACTGATTATAATTCTTTAGTTGTGGACTGTGGAAATTTGACTTTTGTGATTATTGAAAAGATGACGTGACTGATCAATTGTTCTGCCCAAGGTTGTGGAATCTCAGAAGCAGATGTTTCTGGCTCAGGTAGTCCTGGTCCTTGGCCATGGCAAGTCGACCTCTGGAGAGATGGACATAGGGCATGCGGAGGGGCCCTTATCTCGGTCAACTGGGTGATAACTGCTGCACAATGCTTCGTTAGGTAAGACAAGTCACAGAGATGGAATGAGGGAATGGTATAAACAGACAAAGGGACAGCAGAAAAAAAAAATCAATTGGTACAACTGATATTATAGATGTAGAGTATGGATGTGAAGCAGCAGAAGGTGATAGAAAGTTCTCCATGAGACAAGGTTATGGAAACTATATTTGAGATGGTAAAGAAAAGAGAAAAAAGGGACAAAAGTGTACAGGGGATGAAAGAGTAGAAAATGGAGAAAAGTAAGAGAAAAATTGTATAAAGATAACAGAATTGAAGGAGAAATTTAGATTTCAAACTTATTGAGAGCAGTAGATGCTCTGTCCATGTTGGTGACCTTTGGGGTTCCAGCCTTTGTTGACCCTGGTTCTATGTTTCTCTATCGGACATATAGCGCTGACTCTTCGGAATCTCCATTGGACTGGTCTGTATCAGTTGGTACTGGGACACAAGCAATGCAGGACTTCACTGTGCAGAAGATCACTATACATGGGTCCTACATCTCTTCTGAAGATGGAAATAATGTTGCCCTTGTTCAGCTATCCCAATCAGTAAGATTAGGACCATACACCCAGCCAATATGCATGCCCCATTCCTCCCATCGTATGCCATATGCATCTTCCTGCTGGCACACTGGCGTGGATGGCCTTCTTCCAGGTAAGTAAAACAGGTTTCTAATTCATCATAAAATCAGTCCAATGTTGTCATCTTATGATGATCTAGGGGTACATAGCTCTGGATTTGGGACAAATTTAGGGCTCACTCGATCAATGTAGCTCTTTTCCAGGGATTGCAGTCACATGAACCTCCCATTTATTTAGCTTTATATCTCATAGGTTGAATCTTCTTAAAATAAACATGTCATATATTTCCAGGCAGCTGGAGGGAGAGTGACAAATAAAGAGAAAGAGAGAGAGAAGAGCACACGCGTTTCACTCCTCTTTAGTAATGTCACAGATTCCCTGATCTGCTGACAATATAGCTATAAATATAATTTCATTGTACATTTACATCAGGGGCACAATACGAAACCTTAGTTAAATATGGAAAACATATCTATCTACACTTATATTTTGTCCTTCAGACAGCCAGATGGAACTTCCCCGAGGGGTGAAACTGGATCTTGTAGGTCCCAACCAATGCAACTGCATCTACAGCCAACCAAAGTACGCCAACCTCAGTGTGTCTATATTGCCCGGCATGATATGTGCCACCAGACTTGAGGGAGAAGGCAGCCAATGTTTGGTGAGTGACCTAATGTGCAAATACTGTGCGGTTATAGGGTTGTATTATGGTGTCTTCTCAACATAGCTCCTCTGCACTATTCAGAACTAGCATGCAATGCGAAGAGCGCCCTCTGTGGACAAGGGTAGCCATTACACAGTTGTGACACTCATCTAATAGTGGGTGGAGAAACTGAGTCTTAATCCATGACTGCTGTCTCTGCAGAGTGACTCTGGAGGACCCTTAGCCTGCAAAGAGAATGGGACATGGTTTCTGATTGGTGTACGAAGCTTTGGAGGAGAGTGTGAGAGCGAATCTGAACTCCCGGGAGTATTCACTCAACTGACAGAGTATGAAGAATGGATATCCAAGGAGACACGGGATGCTTTATTCAGCCCACAGATATATACCCCACCTGCTGAGCTAGACACGGATAGGTGTTCCTATAACAGTCCAAGAGGTATGAAGCACACCTACCCACGTCATATGAGTGAACTGCGTTAGTGCTTCCAGTCATGCACGATCATTGGAATCGGCTTATTGTTTATAAAAATACATAAATCCCTTACAACTTGCAAACAATGAATGGAATAATTGCACCAGAGAGTAAAGATACTGCTGTCTACCACAGGAACGTATCACACCCAGTCAGACTTGTATCGTCCAACAATGCGTTTCGGGTATACTCGTCTTCGTCAAGCATCAGGAAACAGAAGTATAATGGTGGAGTAGAGAGTAGTTACTACAGTAGAATCACAACCACCGTTAAAACCCTGGGGGAACACAATATTTAAACTATATATAAACCAGTTCCACATTTTCAGAGTAAATTGAATCTATTCCTAGCACCATTATATTTGTATTTCCTGACGCATGTTCAAGAGGAGTGTCCTCGAAATGCGTTGCTTGAATGATACAAGGTTTCCAGCTGGAAGGCTGTGATTCATTGCTGTGATGGGGAGCAGACTCATTACTTTGTTTGTAAGTACCTCTTTTGGCTTGTATTAAAAGCCTTTTTAAAATAGATTTGATCTATGGAACGCGTTTCTCCCTTTTGTTATTCAGCTCCTCGCTCATTCATTCTCATATAAATATGAGATAAGGTGCTCCTTACTGTAAATTATTATATATAATATTATATATATATATATATAGCTTTAGTTTTTTTGTTTGGCTAGTTGTCTTTGTAGAGTTATTGTCCCTATGTTAGGGCCCTCCCATACCACCTACATAGAGACTTCCCTCTAGAATATTTGTTCTTCTTCATCTGCTCTTGTAGCTCTTCGCTGCTTATAGCCAACAAGTCAGAAATGGTTTTTTTCCTCATCCCTGTCTTCTGATGCCAATTGGTCTGTGTGTTTCAGGGTGTGGGCGCTCAGTCACATCGCCAGGCTCCGAACCAATTGGCGATGCCACTGAGACGACATGGCCCTGGCAGGTCAGTTTACAGCTGTACGAGTTTCACGTCTGTTCCGGTGTTCTGATCGCTGAAACCTGGTTCCTCACAGCAGCCCACTGTATCCCCAGGTACGATAGGCAGAAACCAAGTGGTGAACCTCAGGCGGGTTCTCTCTATGTGATGTCGTAGGAATCGGCTAACGTACCCCTTCCTCTTCTCTGCAGCTACACATCAATCAGCGACTATACAGTCTTACTAAGCCGACAGAACCAAGATGGGCCGAACCCCCGAGAGGTGACTCGTAGGGTCAAGAGTGTGATCCTCCACCCGGAATACAAGAAAAGGACAGGAGAAAATGACCTAGCTGTGGTGGAGATGTACTACGGAATCACATTCAGTGACTACATCTTGCCCATCTGCCTTCCCCCTGCCCAGTCACTGCCTCCTACCACCAGGTGTTGGGTCAGTGGATGGGGGAGACTCTACCCTTCAGGTAGAACAATGAGGTCTACACATGAGGATGACTGGGCTCTAACATCTTATAGGATAATTGAGTAGTCTGTTGCAGTAATAGCATTTTATGACACCAACAGGTTCTGTCAAATAGCTCTATTTCTTTATTACTGATGCACATTACATACTACTATAATGACTGTGTTAGGTGACATCTGAGATGACACCATACAATAAATATGTGACAGTCCATGAATGAGCTTACTGGTTCCTAATTAAAGACGGAACCAGTAGCCAGATGCCTGGCAATATGTGTATAGGGCAACCATAATTAACAGTTAATGTATGGGAGTATGTGCCCCCTAGTGGACATCATGTGAAAGCTTCTCGCTGCTGAGGGCCATTTATGAAGCTGCATCGCTTTGTCCACAAGTGCACTCACTATACCCTATGGGAAGTGACCTGGACAAAAACTCTACATGACCGATTGTACGATTACGGGCTGAGATGAGAATTCACATGTTGGCAAAAGAACAATGGCGCTGTTAAAGTCCTGACTACGGTCCGGGTTGAGCCACCTCCATAATTATATATCACTTTTCTAGTTTTTGATTATTTCCTCTCCTCTAAGATTAGAGGAGAGGAAATTTCACAACCAGCAAAGGAAGGGGTTCTTTACAGTAAGGGCAGTCAAGATATGGAATTCATTGCCAGGGAAGGTTGTGATGGCAGATTCAATAGATATGTTTAAGAAAGGCTTAGACAAATTTTTAGCGTAAAGGTGTATCCAGGGATACGACCGTTAATTAAAATGTAGGATAGTAGTGGATATAGGGTAAAAATAGGACTGCAATATTGGGTCCTGGGGGATTTTCACAATTGAAACAGATTGGCGGTTGCTTACTCTGGATCAATTTCAAATATAAGTGCAGGATCGCAGGAGATCCAAAATAGGTTGAACTTGATGGACTGGTGTCTTTTTTCAACCTATGTATTATTTTCTTGAATTTTGATTATCCTGTTACATTACTATTTGTGGTCATAAAGTTGCCCTTTCCTCTATAAAGTGTGCTTTTTTTAATGCAAAAGGCTTCTCACAGAAAGTAGAGTGTGGTGCACGATCTCTGCAAAAGACAAGTAAACGTTGGGTGGTCTCAAGTAAATGTCGGGTGATCTTTCTTCAGTATAGACGCACAGTGAGGTGTTTTCCTGTGCTCAGCATGACCGATCGGACCAGATCCTTGATGCAGAAGGAAAAATATTTTACAATCTACACACTAAGCCATATGCTTCCCTTACCAACCCAAGCGACAGTGCAGAACGAGAATTATTATGTCACAAAACTGCATTTGGGCCAATCCCTAGATCTTCTACTACTGAGGAGCTTTAGGACCATACCAAGTTTTTTATTTGTCCTTAGACCCCCTCAGATCTGAGAAATCAATTATATCTCCCACTGCTCCACAAGTAATTTTGTGTATACAGTCTCATTGGCAACCACATAATACAGCCCTACTGCTCACCCTCAGCACCACTGCACGGCCAAGTGTTCTGCTGAGTTATATAGGACAATATCCAGAGCTCTGGCTGTGGAGTTTGACCTCCACACAGAACCTCCAGGTGTGTTCTAAGTATCTATAGGGTTCCTACCGTTATTTCACTGAATATCATCAATATGATCACATTATATCCTCTCAGTCATTCCTATTCATTTTGTGTTTTCTTGTGCAGACACTGTCTCCTTCAATCCTCCTCTGAGGCATCTAGAGGTCTCACTGTTGGATGGAAACAATTGTGGAAGTCGAGGAGACATTGCGGAGAGCGGTAGAGAAGAGCAGCTTTGTGTAGCCGCCAAAAGTGACAACGCATTTTCATGTTTGGTATGTTTTATTATTACTGTTATTAACAAGTTGAATGTAATATTAGTGGAAATATTTTGCCCAGTTTTAATCGTTCACAAATTGTGGCTGGTTCACCGTAACATAAAAATCCACCAGTTTCATTTTTGTTTCCCCTCTATTCCGCTGATGTAATTTCTCTCCCCTTTTCCTTCAGTGGGACTCCAGTGCTCCTCTTGTATGTCAACCTGAACCTGGAGGTCCCTGGTTCCTGTTTGGTGTTGGCAGTCAAAGTTCTCCGCCCATGAAGAATGTTTGCCCTGGAAACTTTACTGAAATAATGTCCAAAATTTCTTGGATCAGGCAAGTGATTCCTAAAAGTGACCTCAATTACTTGGAGAGCATCGAGACAATCCCGGAAGTAGGACACATTGACTCAGTGACCTCTCACAGCACAACAGTTAAGACACCACTGCTGGGCAGCACAACATTAAGTCCACCGAGCATCAAGGATACACATCTGAACAGCAATGTCTCATCTGGACCTGTTTACAACCTCACCACCGCAACGAGTCGTTCCTGCGACGATGGAGTAACTTGTGCTGAGCACACAACAGCCACTCCACACAATATGACCTCAGTCACTTCTTCGAAAGAGCCAACTCAACAGTCTGGTCAGACGCCAACGATGGGATCAGGAGCAGTTTCCTTGTGGTGGAACTGGCTTATCCACTGTTTCCTAGTTTTCCTTTGCCTCGGGCTATGTTGATAGAGACCTTTCAAAGATTGGACATCTACTTTCTGAGCAACCACCACAAAGACTGTATCTCTACACAAGACTTGGATATCTACTTTCAGAACAACCATCAGAGGAGCACAATATCTTTCATTCTAGAGACTTCACTCATGAATTGGGAGACCCCAAAGTTTATTTTCACACAGTTTATGATGCACCTCATATGATTCTGTTCCCTTTTTAGAATGTTTAAGGCATAATCACAGGCTTCTGGAATCCTCCAATATATAAAAAATTATGGACCAAGCTGGAGTGTCACCGATGACCACCAGAATTAAAATGGCGTTTTTTTGTATAATGAAGTGTGTAGACTTTATTATGGAGGGTTTATGCATGCCACACGTGTATATGTTTCATATATGTGCGATGTGTAAACAAAAATGAGAGTGACGCTTGATCCAAAGTTAGAGTGGACTATCCTGTGTAACCCCTGTGATAGTTTCCATTCCATTCTACTCTTATATATGAAATCTTCCGCCATAGCGCAGTGCTTGTCGCTGCTTATGGAAATAATGGTAATTGCAGAGTTCTGACCATTTCCTGGGTGAATGAGGTCTATGGTCTTAAGCTGCAGAACCCAGAGTCATGCCTCATACGGTGTTGTTTGTTAAATTGAGCTTTGTCATGTCTCTGTTGTAAATAGCTGATACATTTGTACATTTATGTCTGCTTCCATAAAACATCCCATGACAGCAGTCAGGAGAGGTTAAGTCCCTATTAATACCCTATTGTGTAAGACAGTGATGCAGCAATTTGAGCCTAAGGCGAAAGCTACTAGCTTGGAATGAGGTGTATGAAGTCAAGTCTGTAATCCATCCTCTCATCACTCAAAGGAATCTGATAGGTCCTTGTCCCGGGGCAGTGGCTCAGTGGTTAGCAATTCTCACAGCGCAGGGTCATGAGTTCTGTTCCCGACCAGGGCCTTTCCAGTTTGTATGCTCTCTCCTGTTTGCGTGAGTTTCCTCCCACAATACAAAAACATGCTAGTAAGGTAATTGGCTGCAGACAAAATTAACCCTAGTCTGTCTGTGTGTTAGGGAATTTAGACTGTGAGCTCCAATGGGACAGGGACTGATGTGAATGACAGATATTCTCTGTGCAGCGCTGTGGAATTGGAGGTGCTATGATGATAATTTACTATGTCTACTCCTCTCTGTGATTGAAATGTATATATTTAATAAACATATAATATATTTTCAACATTTAAGCATCCCTTTGATAGCACATGTTTGTAGATGTCTTCTTGCTAAGTAATGAAGGTACAACCCCATCTGGGAGTTCCACCCACACATTACTGCTTGGTGCTAACACAGGCACGCAGCCTGTCATGTTGTATGATCATGTGGCCATTAGGTGGCACTGTTCTATATATGCCCATAAAAGATACCGGGAAGGTAATTATGCACACATGTATATAACAGAGAAATAGAAAAATAAACTTTAATTATGGACTGTTTTCTCATCAGTGTAACTTACTCACTAGTTTCCTCACTAATTAATTAAAACAACTCGTAAGCTATCTGTTCTAATGCCTATATACAAGTGGAAGGACTTATATTTATTATTTAGAAGACAACAATTGTGTATGACATGCATGAGTGTGAAACTACACATCTTTTAGTATTATGAATACAGGTTATTAACCCCTTGTTATCTTATTGGTAATACAGTGATTTTCTGTAAACCCTTTTGACTAAAGTACCTTCTGATTTTTTAGGATCATGACATCATTACCATATTGTTATCATCATTATAATGATTAGGCTATAATCATGACATCTGGCAAAGGCAATCTCGGGTACCCCAAGTTGTTGAGGAACTACAAGTTTCAGAATGTCCTGCCACGAAGGCAACTTCTAAGAGTTTCTTACTGTGAACAGATGTGTGAATGTTTTTGCCCCCTTAGGTTGTGGCATTCACGTGGGTTGCTATGGCAATAGTTACTCCCTCATTTGTGAAATATTTGTTCTTTAAATCAAGATTTGATACATTGTTCCAATGACATCCCATGTGCTAAATTCTGCTATATCCCACAATGTTTTATACTTAGTCCAGATTCCGTTTTTTGTGTCAATTTCTCCTATGCGTTTCCTACGTCTACAAATCAGCTTCCAACCAGGTTTAAATTGCAATCCATTTATTTATATAAATAATATAAATATACAAAAATAAAACATCCAGAATGACAAGCAAAGATAGAATAAAAAAAACCAAACATATTTACAGTCAGTTCATAAATAATTTTCTCTGTCCTAGTAAATGGAGAGTTCAGCAGGAACCGTTCAGAGAATAAATTACATGATACATAACATCATCCGGTGTAAATAAAGTACAAATGACATTACCGTCAAGGTAAAACAGCAGCAATTTTTAAAAAAATGTGTTTGCTTTAATAAAATATTTAAATATAAATAGTGTTTGTTTAAATAAAATTCAGGATTTGTAGAAAATACTGTTTTTCACGTTATTCTCTTAATTTAGTACGTTTAGATTTTATATTTATTTTAGTATTTAGTATTTCCCTGCTTTTTTTTTGAGGGGGGGAGGGTCATGTTTTTTTTCTATTTTATTGCTGTTATTTAATTTACTGCCTTCTTTTCCTTTTGCAATCTCAATCCTAGTGCCAGTGACTATAGTATGCAAATGAGCCAGAGAAAGAAGAGTTATCAGCATTCTGGTAGTGTGCAACGAACAACGACCGTTCCTCCCTGTTCTTAAGACACAGTCATCTAACTAGGTTCAGGCACCCTGTGGCGCGTTAGCTGTTGTAGAACTACAACTCCAAGCATGCCCTGCCAATGGGAGGGTAAAGGTCGTTGCAGATTGCAGATTTTTCTGACCTGGCACAGCCTTACGTGGTGTTTTAAAGACAGCAATGTTGATTTATGTGAGGGCACGGGGTAGCCCTCAGTAGAACTTCCATAAGGACACAGTATTGCTGCAATTGTAGCATTCAGGGCAATACACATGGTAGACAGATATGAGGAATTAATGAGATTAGGAGGATTGGCCCTATCATTTCTACAGCACTGTAAAACTCTCTACTGCACTCATCAAAAATACTATACGTTGAAAAACTTTACATGCATGGTCACTAACATTTCAATATCGTCCCAAGACCACAGTCTGTTGCTGATTCGATCTACTTAAGGACGTCATGCTGACTCGATGGACCTCGGAGGACTACAATATGTAATAAGTAATAAATTAATATTATTAAAGAGGTGTAGTTCTCCAAAGCCCAACGAGACAGGATTGCGTGTGATTCCCAGGGACACAGCTCTGCAAACTGTTTTAACATTTGGCAACTATGTGAATCAGACAGAAGGACTCGGAAGCTCCCTGCAACTCTGTGCCTCTCTAGCTGTTGTGGAACTGAAAGTCCCAGCATGCCCTGCCTGCCTCTGGGAGTTGGAAGGCCACAGGTGGTATGGCTAAGCAGTGTAAGCCATTATATTATACTGTAATAACCTGGGGCCTGATTCATTAAGGATCTTAACTTAAGAAACTTCTTATTTCAGTCTCCTGGACAAAACCATGTTACAATGCAAGGGGTGCAAATTAGTTTTCTGTTTTGCACATAAGTTAAATACTGACTGTTTTTCATGTAGCACACAAATACTTGATAGCTTATTTGTACACTGAAATTTAAAGTTGATATTTGTGTCCTACATCTAAAAACAGTCAGTATTTAACTTATGTGCAAAAGAGAATACTAATTTGCACCCCTTGCATTGTAACATGGTTTTGTCCAGGAGACTGAAATAAGTTTCTTCAATTAAGATCCTTAATGAATCAGGCCCCTAATTACAATCATAGTCACACAGATCATACAGCACAGGGTCCACTTGATAAACAACAAGTCTAAATGTCGAGCTCGGGGTAGTCTGAGAAACTATTTTGTTGGGGGATTTTTATCTATAATCATGATACTAACAAAATGCAAGTGAAAGAGATTTTGCAATCAAATGTCCCAGTTCTTAGCTGCCAGCACTGCAGAGCTATTGCGCCACCTGGTGGCACAGAGGAAGAAAGACGACAGGCAGCAAATACTGTATAGACGAGGTACCTGGTGTTGTCTATATATGGAAACATGCAAAGAGTATCCATCACCTACGCACAATGGAGGCAGGGTGGTACCAACATTCCTGAGAGTGCAGCCTATCAAATCGCCATGAACCAGTGACATCATGGATGCAGGAATGATGTCACTAGTTCCAGGTGAATTGATAGATTATTATATCAGACTCCAGTATGGCTGCCTCCACTGCATGTAGGCTGTATACAGATGCTCCTTATTAGTGCAGTTTATTACTAGAATACATAGAAATCTCATATCTTCCTGAGAAGTGGGTAGGTCTGTACAAAAGTTATTTTCTTGTGAACTTATAAGCCCTTATTCTCATCTCTTCCTGCTCGTTTCCTTGTAAATTCTCCAGAATTTCTTGGGTGTTTGCTTCCGCTCACAACACAAGCAGAAAATAACTCCGGTAAGAGTTCACTCTGTAGTTCATGTATCCGATAAGTAATTTATATGGTTAAACCTAAATTCATCATTACCCGTGTACCCCAGCTCAGTTCCAGTGTCTAATGAGGAGTCTCACCCCCCGATAGAGTTCAGATCGGGTAAGAAAAGACCATTTTCCTGCTTCTCGGCTAAAATAGGATGAAAAATTGTTCAAGGCTGGACCTGCAGCCCCAGACTTCCATAGGCCAAAGGCAGCAGCCTCTATTGCCAACTCCTTGACCTGGCCACACCCTGAGGTCCTGAAGCACTCTATCGTTACTCTACCGGACCTTTGTTTCTTTTAGGATATTTGTCCAGTTTCTATAATAAAAATTCCCTTCTTCGTGTCTTAGGACCTGCAGCAGTCCTTCTTCTCTAGCCCGACGCTCTCTCTTCTTCCTCGCGCCTGTCTCAGTATTGTTGTGTCGTTGGACACTCTCATCAGCCAGTCCTTGTATTCTCTGCACAACACGTAACCCCTCACCTTCTTCGCGAAATCACCAACATTTCTAGAAGCCCAGCTCAGGGGCCCAGGTTGGATTGATGGAGGTTGAAAGCCCAGGACCAGCAAGGCCTCATTTAGGTTACTCAACAAAGCCTCCGAGACCCTCTGAGACGCCTCCAGGAGTTTGTGTAGATCTGCAGCTTGTGGGTTTAGGCCGTACTGGTCATCGAGGACCAACTGGAGAAACTCGGAGATGGCTGCGAAGGCCGCCCTGGCCAGCATCAGGCGTGTGCCCGGGCAAAGACATCGCCATTCCCTGAAGCCAAGAGCGGCGTTGGGCAGACCGTCCTCCAGCCAGCTGGGAAAACTGAATCCAGGGTTGCTGAACGGGGTGCCCTGGTACTGCACCTTTATGGGAGAACACAAGAAAGAGTGGCGGTTAGAGGAGAAGGTCAGAGACACCAACAAGCTGTAGAAAGAGGGAAGATACAGGAGAATGAGGGAACAATAGATGTAAAAGAGGAAGACACTATAGTCACGATGGGCGTCATGGAAATCTCAAGAGAAGGGATCAAAGACTACAAATAAAATGTATATAAACTTCTCTATATAATATCTATATAAGCTGTGAGCGCCGATGTCATTGCTTCCATATGTCCGGAAAAATGTGTATTGTAAGTGACTCCTACTCCCCAACATAAATTATATAGATATTAGAATCCACCCAGGGTTCCGCCATCACTATGAAACTATTCAACCTCCTGTTTTAACATGATTACATCTCCCCGGTGACTTCTGCTCTCCTTATAATGTACAGCAAGGAGGACATTGTCTACCAGCAGTGAACGAGTAAGGAATTGGGTCACTAGTATATTCCTAACTAGATGATCTGCTGCTGGCCTTAGGCTGTGCATTCCTCATAGCGCATCTGTCAAGTTCTCCTTCTCGTCTAAGACTGCCAATCACAAAGCTGAAAGGGAGTTGGGGGGGGGGGGGGGGGTTTGCTGACAACTGTCCCACAAGTTGGGTTGTCAGGGATGACTTCTGACACTGCTGTGATACTGTACAGCGGGGGTTAGGGTCACACTCACATATGTGCTCAGCATCAGCGTGGCATTGGTGTAGTGTAAGGTCGACAAGCTTTGTATCTGTGTGAGGACCTCCTCTCCTTTCAGCGGTGCGGCCGCGGATCCCCAGTACCATACGGTGAGGCTGAACGCCAGAATAACTGCGCGGAAACATGAACAATATCATGTAAATAAGTAATCTTAGTAATATATAAATTCTACACATTTCTAACATGCACAGTACCACTGCATTTCATTTATACCCATTTCTACTATATTGTATGTACACACAGTGCAACAACATTTTTTCTAAACATAGTACCACTACATTGTATGTATGCACAGTACCACTACATGTTATCTATACACAGTATCACTAAATTGTACTTATACACAGTACCAGCTCATGTTACTTATACACAATCTCACTATTATATCCATTTCCACTACATGTTTTTTATACACAGTCCCACAACTTTACCTGTGCATAGTACCACTATTTTATTGGTGCACAGTACAACTGCATTATATTTATACGCAATCTCACTACATATTATCTAGACACATTTCCACTATATTCTATTTATAACTAGTCCCACTATTTTATCGGTGCACAGTACCACTACATGCTATTGATGCACAGTACCACTACATGCTATTGATGCACAGTGCCACTACATGCTATTGATGCACAGTACCACTACTTTCATTTGCACACAGAGTACTGTGAGCCAGTTACAATCTGACAGCATTTGGGAACTTACCTGTTCTTGCCAGCATCCTGCACCCAACTCCTTGTCCTGTGATCCACCTGCCCCAGGTGAAATGTTTTTATACCTGTCCCCCCCCCCCCCCCCCCTTCATGTTTCTCACCTGTGTAGTAATCTGTAAACGTCACACACCCCCCTGCCGCGCTGGGTAGAAAGGAATCCCCGTTCTTGTTCCTCACAGCTGTGATTCTTGCTTCCTTCTAAGACATCCAGGAAGAGGAGACAGCTTGGATGGGAGGGGGGTGGGAGCGGTGAGTCGGGGAGAAGGTATGTACAGGTGGGAGAATTATGAATAGGGTCTATCAACCTGTGAAAGAGAAATAAATAGAACTTTCAAGTGACTCGTGCTTCCTGCCACTTACCCCCCAAGAGCTGACAGCTCGCTGCAATTAAGGGCTTTCAAGAGAGCTGACGGAAGCATTGCCCAGACAAAGAGGCACTGCAGGAGTAAGGTTACCAGCTGACAACTCACCCCCCTTAGAGGTATTATGTGAGTCGCCGTTCTCTCCCAGGGATTTGGCACAATATGGGGCTACAGCACACGTACTCATGTGAGATGTAAATCACAGCAGAGGTGCATTGGTAACGGATATAATCTCTGCACAAAACTCCCTCTCGGGGGGTGATTAGTGTTATTAACGTTAGATTTTCCCTAGAAACTAATATCTCTCCTCTGTGATGGGCAGTTTAATCTGCTGCTTTTAGGGGGAGATGATCAGACAGGACGGGTCCCCAAGAAATCTGCAGTTTGAGTTTCTCTGTGATGCATTGAGGTTCAGGAACTATTAGTCACTGGATAAATACAAGATAGACAGACGATACTACAATGGAAATATTGACACACCGTAGACCTGTGCCGTCTGATCCCATAGATTGTAAGCTTGCGAGCTGGGCCCTCTTACCTCTCTGTCTGTATCTATTACCCAGTATTCTTTTATTAGTGTTTGCTCCCAACTGTAAAGCTCTACGGAATTTGCTGGTGCTATATAAATAAATGTTGATGTTGATTATAAGAGGAACCTGCAAGTAAATAACAGCCACCCCGGTTCACAGTTGACTGGTGGAAGTAATTAGGAGATCTCCGTGTTCTTCCCACAAATGTCCAATAAAGTGACTTTCTCCGGCACAGATAGAAAGAGAAAGAGAAAATAAAAATAAGAGTGTAATGCAAAACATCACAAAAAGTATAAAACCCACAGTCATCTAAGTAGGTGTGGATAAAGACATGAAACAGGAGAGCACTTTTCAGTGAAATCCTGTATAAAAGAAAAAGATATATCCTATATGTACTCTGCGGGGCAGATCGGGACGGTCTCCCAGCTTGCGTATTGTATCTTGCATGAAATCTCTCTGCGTATGCCCAGGAAGGGGGCGCAAGGATTTGCAGGCTTACCCAGTTCTGGTACTTATGAGTACCCGCACGCAGAGCGGTGGACGGACAAGGGAAGGGGCCGTGTACAGTAAAGAGGTGTTTACACAAATACGGCCCATACAGACCTACAGAAACACGCATGTACGCAGACATGTTGCAGCTCCAATCTCTCAATAGTCAGTGAAAATTCCCTCGTAAAAAATAAAGAAAAAAAGAACCCAAAAGTGCGCTCATCTATAAATCTGTGGATCAATGTTTATAGCCATAATTGTGTTGACCTTATGTAGGTGATTTCCAATACATCTCTCGCAATGTTTTCAATCTTCAACTTTCATTATCCTCCACCCAAAAATATATTACAATCTGGTAATATAATGGGTTATAATTGTGCACCACAATATCGCACAGAAAAATGTAAGTCGATATAAAAATGATCTTATTCTAGGGTTTGAGCCGATGTGCAAGTGAATATATTCCTCTCAGTCCACAGGGGAATTAAATTAACTTTAGTCTCTTAATGTATATAAAAAAAAAAATAGTGCAACATCATCCAGGACTGATAGACAAAATCAACATAATGCCCCTACATTTGTTATAGAATTTTGCGATCACATCATCATCTATTTATATAGCACCACTAATTCCGTAGCGCTGTACAGAGATCTCACTCACATCAGTCTCTGCCCCAATAGAGCTTACAGTCTAAATTCCCTAACACACACACACACACAGATACTAGGGTCAATTTGATAGCAGCCAATTAACCTACCTATATGGTTTTGGAGTATGGGAGGAAGCCGGAGCACCCGGAGGAAACCCACGCAAACATGGGGAGAACATACAAACTCCTCACAGATAAGACCATGGTCGGGAATCTAACTCATGACCCCAGTGCTGAGAGGCAGAAGTTCTAACCACTGAGCCACCATTCTGCTCACATATGAGTCCGGTTGTATGTTCCAAACGTTGGGAATAATCAGATCCTGGTTATGCTCTTGGCTTTTGTCCGTCCTCTAACCTTCTCAGAGTCACTAATAAACTTTGGTAATATACAGCTGTTTACCAGGCTAGACATGTGTCACAAACATGGACAACTGAACATAGGACTCAATAAATATTAATTTCTAAAGTCCAGAGTGAGAGCAGATAACATCCAGAGCACACAATAAGGTAAACTGTATTGGACACTTGGACAACATTAAACCAGGGACAAGTCTTCAGGAGCAGGAACGGATCTTGGAAAGAGTGAGGAAGGGGGGGTTTATTTACATATCGGGGGACGTCGCTGCTAAAGTGATGTGTGTGGGGTCTATGTTACTCAGCAGCCACTCTCTCTATAGAATGACACACCTAACTGTACTCATCGTCTGTGACACATCACAGAAAATCCTGAGTCACCCAAAAATCAGCAGCTAAACAAATCCTATGATGTCATTTTGTAGCTAGGCTTGTGAATAAACGTTAACCTCGCTTGGTGACAGTATGACCTAATCTCCTAACTGCGGGATTTCACATCATAAGGCCAGTTACCCTCTGATGTAACGCAAGAGCGAAACACATGTAAATCTATTATTACTATTATTATTTATTTATTTATAAGGCGCCACAGATTCCGTAGCGCCAGATACAGAAGCAAGTAACAAATAGATGAGGTAAAACACATAAGTAGCACAGATGAGTGTGAGTAATGCTACGGAGACTCACACAGAGTGCAACAAAAGATGTGACAGGACGTTCGAGGGAGTCAGAGAGGAGACAAACGTGGGGCAATAGGTAGAGAGGACCCTGCACCCCAGAGCTTACATTCTAGAGGGAAGGGTGGTGAGAGGCAGTAGGACCAAGTGGGAGAAAATGGAGATGGCAGACAAGGAAGAGGAGGTGATGGATAGAATGGTCAGGAGGTGGTAGGAGAGGTGAGCTTGTAGAAGTGAGTTTTGTGTGAGCGTTTGAGGGGCTGAAGGTTGGGGCAGAGTCGGGGCAGGCAGGGTAGGGAGTTCCAAAGATTAGGGGCAGCACGGCAGAAGTCTTGGAGGTGAGCATGGGAGGAGGTAATGAGAGGTGAATTGAGGCGGAGGCCAGAGGCAGAGCGGAGGGGCCAGGTAGGTATGTACCTGTAGACAAGGTCAGAGATGTAAGGGGGGGAGGTGTCAGTAGAGGCTTTGTAAGTGAGGTTAAGGAGCATGAACTAAATGCTGATAGGGAGCCGATGAAGAGATTCACACAGAGGAGAAGAGGAAGATGAGACTAACGCAGCATTCTGGATGGATTGAAGGTCAGAAAGATGAGAGACCTGAAGACCAGTGAGAAGGAGGTTGCAGTAGATGAGAAATGATGAGTGAATGGACCAGGATTTTGGTTGCTCCCTCAGAGAGGAATGGACGGATTTTTGTTATGTTAGGGAGGAGGAAGTGGCAGGATTTGGTGAAGGACTGGACTTGGGTGTAAAGCTGAGGGTGAAGGACAGCAACATTGGCAGGATGAAAGATGATGAGTTCGGATTTGGAGATGTCCATGTGTTTTATATTCGGTATCTCTGCCTTTGAAATGCACTGGCTGCATTTGCCACCATGATTTCATTTGAATGGGGTATCCCACTGAAATAATAATAATATTGAAATAATGTGCGGGAGTGATCAGTTAAAAAGCCCATTGAAATCAATCCCCCCGCCAAATTCCTCAATCTGCCCCAATGCTAGACGGTATGGGCTTGTCCCTACTATTAACAGGGAAACAGGGTCCCTATGTCATAGCGTAAGCAGATCCAGGCTGATCAGTGTGGGACTGGACTCCCTGCTTCCATCGCATATCAGTCATCTCCAACAATTACCAGTGCTGTGTAGATCCATTGTTGTCTATGACCCATTCATTTCATTTCTACATGTAGTGCACAACTTTGTATCAATTACACCACAGCGCAAAAATACGTAGACACAAGCATGAACGCAAAAGGGTGTGGACTCCTAGAACAGAATTGGTTTTTATTTTTAGATGTATTTGCATGCGAAAAATAACCTAGAAACAGTGTTTGAATGCTAGTGGGTAACCAGCGTTACAATGTGACTTCATTTCTAGACTGTTGCGAATTGCTCTCCGTATGTCCAGAAATGGTCTATACTTCAATGAACACAAAGGACACTTCCGACAGCCTACGATTTCAAGGGCAGAACAGTGAAGGGGGCGTACGCACACAGTCAATGTACAGTAAGGGCGTGCCAATGTTGAGCGCACACACGTCCGTCCGATTCAAGCTTTGAGCATCTCTCAGTTATGTGATTTACAGCTACAGGTCTGGTGCAAGTGCCAATTCATAGTGATGACGATCACGTATGCAATGCTAGAACATGTGTTTGCAATCGAGAACAACTGAAAAATATAATTTTATGTACAGTATACAATAACAGTAATCCTGATAACTGTATTTCATGTTAAAAAAATGAAAAAGCAAACTTTTTTTTAAATGTATTTTTAATAATGATTAAGGTTTTTAATGTATTTAATCATTTTATTTTTTTCCTTTGTGCTCTGATAGGACTTACATATGCGTGTGCGTAATCTGCACTTTATTTTTCCTGACCGTTTTAAAAATAATAATTTTGCGTTCCTTAATGAATCAGGCCCAGGATGAGAGGTCAGACATTCATAGTATGGAGATGCAGGAGTCTGCTTCTGCCAACGATGAACCTAAATGTATTTGCGAACTGTGCACCTGTTTACACAGCACCATAGGTGGATTTGCACCCCACAGTCCAGAACGAGCAAGGGGTTCATGAGAACATGGGTAAGTCTGGGAGAACGGGGTGTTCCTTATCATCGTGAAATAGGAGCTGCGATGAGGCAGACTATATACGTCACCCGCAAAATGGAGAGATCGCGGGTATTTGAAGGTGTCTGCAGGACTTGTGCTACCATTAAGGGAATTTAGGCCGTTACCTAGGGAGCCAATGGTTAGGGGACCTAAAACATTAAATAAGCGATATCATCATCATCATCATTTATTTATTTATTTATATAGCGCCACTGATTCTGCAGCGCTGTACAGAGAGCTCCCTCACATCAGTCCCTGCCCCATTATTATTATTATTATTATTTATAAGGCGCCACAAGGTTTCCGTAGCACCGAACACAGTACAAACAATGGACAGTACAGGGAATAACAGTACAGAACAATAAACAACTAGTACCAAAACTTCAGCTGCTCCAGGCAAAGCAGATGTAATGGACCATTGGAGCTTACAGGGGGGAGAGAGAGAGGGGGAGAGAGAGGGGGAGAGAGAGGGGGAGAGAGAGGGGGAGAGAGAGAGGGAGAGAGAGAGGGAGAGAGAGAGAGAGAGAGAGAGAGAGAGAGAGAGAGAGAGAGAGAGAGAGAGAGAGAGACTAGATTCAATTATTGATAGCAGCCAATTACCCTACTAGTATGTTTTTGGAGTGTGGGAGGAAACCGGAGCACCTGGAGGAAACCCACGCTAACACGGGGGGACATACAAACTCCACACAGATAAGGCCATGGTGTGGAATTGAACTCATGACCCCAGCGCTGTGAGACAGAAGTGTTAACCACTGAGCCACCGTGCTGCCCATATAATGCGATATAATGTCACTTATGCAGTGTGTTTAGTTTCCCCGCAGTATCCTCTTACTGATCGCTGGGGGTGTGCCCACAGAACTTTGGCAGGCTCCTGAGGGTGTCTGTGACTGGGGCTTCTGGGTGACAGGATAGACAGGCAGTGTGACATATCTGGGACACAGAGGTTATGTCATCCTAGTTGTGGCAGAGAGAATGACCATAACGCAATGATATGTGAAACCCCCCCAGCGATGACAGGGTAAGTATCGCTGGGTGGGGTGTGTCGGTGTCATAGTGTCCCCTTTGTGTCTCCAGTGACAAGGAGGAGGGATGTGGTTTGTTGACAGCCGGGAGGGGGAAATCCTCTGAAGTTCGTCTCTGTCACCTGTCAGGAATCCAGACAGATACCATCGTACCAGCAGCAGCCTGCTCAACCGGTGCCAAAGACAACGTCTGACTGGGTGGTGTGCCAACCTCGCCAGGGAATCCATGACTGGGCCAGGATACAGCTCTGTGACCGAACCATGAGACCGATTGCAAAATGAATTTAATAGCATGGTGCTAATTGAAGCAATTTCCCGTAACCCAGAGACACAAACATCTCGATCTGCTGCAAGTCATGCTGGTGGCGGAAGACATGTGACTAAATCATTACCAAGTGTGTCCCTATTACACTCCCTACTGGGGGTTCCCTGCAGCTCTTAGCATTACTCTGCTAATGTGTTTAAGACGTGAATATCATTACATGAAGGGATTTATGTAAAGAGTGAGACATTTATAGATACCAGCTTCAATGTAGAGTGAACAATGTGCTTACTGAGAGTACCGCCATTGCTGAATCTTCTGTTCCTGTTGTTACTGACTCTATTACTGCAGGTACTTTACTAAATACAGATTTCACTCTTCTATTGTTCAGTGATTCTTTTCTTGCACATATTACATGATATACTACATATTACATGCATGTCTTATTGCATGTTATATGCCTTTCATGGGTACATTTATCTAGG